>JAVJIF010003444.1:0-212258 GCA_038442645.1 Agave tequilana | reverse complement strand
TGTTAAAGCTAAATTAAGGGAGTTAAACTCCCTAAAAGTAATCAGTCTATTGGTGAAGTCTCTGGATGACCGAGACTTACCGGTCCTTGGCCGGGTGATAACCAGAGTGGGCATCCCCACTAGTTCAGAGATCTGAGTATCTCTCTCTAATAACCAAGAGAAGAGAGAGCAGATCACTTCTCTTCAGAAGCCTCATGTGTCCTATTTATAGGCCTCATGGCCTGAGCACTGCCGCTTCAAGCATGGAAGCACGAGCGCATTTAAGGCATTTATTGAGCCTTAAGAAAAGGAACGGTTTCCCTTGGAACCGTGCAAAGGAAGAAATGATCTCCCTCATAGAAGCATTTATTACGCCCTGAGAAAGGGAATATCCTCCCTCGGAAACACACAAGGAAAGAATATCTCCCTCAATTAATGCAAGAGAAGTCATCCTTCTCATGACTGGCCCAAAGCAGTTGGCCTCGTGAAAAGGAAGATGTTCCAAAGCGAACTTATTCCGGGAAGGCTCAGACGAGAAGCTACCCAGATGCGAAGCTACTCAGAGTCACGAATCTACACGATTCTTTGGCGAATCTATCCCAAAGCAGGATTGAAAGCGAAGCTGAACTCAACCACTATGGTGACGTTCGTACTTCATATACCACCGATCAAAGCAATTCAAAGTATTTCGAAGTCTGAGCCATTGCAGACTTTCGAACCTTTGAAAGGGGTCTTGTTGACACTCTAAAATAGACAAGATTCTGACTGGCCTGAACAATGTCTAAAATTGTTGACATTTACAAAAGACAAGTGAAAGATAGGCTGATTGGTCCGAACAATGTCTAAACTTGTTGACATTTACAAAAGACAAGGATAGACAAGCTGACGACCAGTTCTGTACTTGTTGACATTTACAAAAGACAAGTGACAAATAAGCTGATGACCAGTTTTTACCCATCTCTGAGGGACAAAGAAGCAAGTTGGACTTACTATCCAGTGAAGCAGACAGTAAGCCCAGATTGTCTCTTAACAGACCTCAGCAGGTCTAAGATGCTAGCACTTAGCATCACATGATCCCAAAGGGACAGCCTCGCCTGAGAGGCTAAGATCATCCAACTTCGCCTTGAACCATTCACAGCTCCGCCAGGGAGCTAACTTATAGTTTCGCCTGAAGTGCTCAGTTAACTCCGCAGAGAGTTAGCTTCGCTTGAAGCAGAAGAATGTTCGGTAGCTTCGCCACAGACGTTATCTAGCTCCGCTGAAGAGCTGTCTTCTGACTTCGCCAGATGTTTCTTCCAGCTCCGCTGTGAGCTCGACGCGGGTGCGCCGCTGCGGGTCTGCTATGGTCAACCTTTGACCAATTGAATCTCCAGAGGAGATCAAATCTAATTAGGATTGAGATCAAATCCAATCAAGATCAAATCTGAGATCAAATTTGGCAGTTGATTGCTATAATCTATTGACTCTCCTAAAATGAGTAAGAGGATCAAGGAAAATCCTTCAACTATATGGAAAGGATCAAAACAGATCAAGTGGATCAACCGACCTGCTATTTTTAGCTTCGCAGAAGCTTATTCTAGCCTCGCAGCAAGGCTACTTTCTAGATTTAAAAAGATTTGATTCAATCTGTTTTATATTTTCAAGAGACGATTATACCCCTGCTCCCCTATAAATAGCCTACCAGGGGCACAAGGAGAGGACACAGGCGATACACTCCCGAGAGACGGCAGACTTCTCAAGAGGACGCACCGCGCGTACAAACAGAGATATATTCTCTTGAATTCAGAGACTTTTAGAGAGCTGCTTCTCTAATCAGGGTGCTGATACCCTAATACCTCCCTCTTCTCAAGAAATCTCCAGAACCAGGCGAGAAGGAATTCCTAAGTGAAGGCGGTTTTGAGAAGTAACAAGAGGGCTCTACCAACCTTCTGTTCTCCGATTCCCCGAGCCAGGAGAGAAGGGAATCTCATCGTTCGCATCGTCAAAGGGACAAAGTGGTCGCGCGCTGACCAGACTCCTATCAGCACACTTCTCCAGAATCTCAGAGGAGATCTACTTGTTATCTTTTGTGTTACTTGTAATTTAGCTCCTCGATACTTTTTTGTAAGTTTTTTCCCTTTGCAAATCAATGAAAAACAAATAATATCAACAAATTTGAAACCACTTTTGAAATAGATTTTTGAAATTTCTTGAAATCAACAAAATTAATTATGATACCAATGAAATCAAATAGTAGTTGACAAAACAAAAGTTGGTACCACTTGTAGAGAAAATTTTTTTAAGATACCAATAGCAGAATTTGATACCAATTGAAGTTGAAATATGAGTACATTTTGATACCAAAAAATACCATAGAAATCAATGTATAAGCTTGTAAAGTAAACCAATAACATTTAAAATTAAGTCAAGCTTAGCATAAACAGTTTATGCTTTTTTAAAAAATGTATGACATTGTAAAATAAGCACAATCTAAATCATATATATGTATGTATTAAAATGGAAGTACCACTGAAATTTGGTGCATACATATATAGAAACCAAGTATGAGTATACCAAAAAAATGTGAAATAATATTGAAATCATGTATAACTCATATTAATTCACCCTTTCATGCACATGTTTAAATAGAATTTCAATAAAGCTCACAAGGCATGGCCGCCCATCCAACCGCCCTTTGAAGGTAATGTTGACCCAGAGGCCTTCCACTCTAGTTTTGATGATGATTAACTCATGTAGTTATAGTTTACTAATAATCTTGTGATATTTAGTTTCAGATATTTAATCAAGATATTAGTAGGTGATTAGCTTTAACAAAGGTGTTTTGGAGCTTTCACATGGTGATTCTAGAGCTCGAGTGTCAAAGTTCACATCTAGCACTCGTTGGAGTCAAACTCGGGGAATCGCGTTTGGATCGAGTCGGCTTGGAGACAAGAAGGCTTCAGTTTGTTTAGTTTAAGAATAGTTAGTTTAGATCCATTGTAAAGTTAGATAGTGTGATATGCTCAAGTTCACAACACACACACTTGTTTTAATTTCATGTTTATTGATTTTGGTTTTCGGTTTAACCGATCTTAGTTTTCATGAATAGAATTGTATCAAAAGAAGTTTATATGGTTTAATGTATATTAGATTTAGTCTATATACATATATGCTTCATATTCTTAGAAAAGCTTATTTTGATAACCTTTCATGTATTTGGGTTTTGTATTTAAACAAAACTTATTTTCGGATTTAATGTCAAAAACGTTGATATATATCTCTTTCATGTATATTGGATTCTATCCATATACTATATGCTTCAAAGTTGTTTAAATATCATGTTTTTGTATTTATATGTGTTTTGAAAAAAATCGGATTTCCATTTCAAAAATCTAAGTTTTGGAAAATACAGAATTTTAGTTTTCGGCAAAATTTGTAGTCACAAAAATGGTTCAAAATATTTGTAACATGGTGATTTTTACTAAAACATATTTGCATATCAAAGTATTATACTAAAACTTTTTTTAGATTTTTAGAGATTTTATGGGATTTAATTAGATAATAAAAACCCAAGTTTTAAATCCTAAAAAATTGCCTGCCAGGCTCTGGCGGTCGACCGGATCGGTCGACCGATGTGCACAAGACGTGCACATAGGCCAAGTGTTTTTGCCGGTCGACCGAGCAGTCGACCGACTGAAGTCAGCCCACTCTCGGGTTGGCCCGGCGACCGGGCGGTCGATCGGCCAGAGGGCCGTTGCTCTCTGGTTCTGGGCATGGTCGACCGGGCGGTCGACCGGAGGGCTCAACGGTCATTTTTTGACCGTTGGCCGGTCGACCGGAAGGGCAAATTTGCCTTTGTCAGCTGCCAACGGGCAGATTTTGATGGGCCTATTTAAACCCCAATCTTTGGCCAGTTTTCACTAAGTTTTTAAGAGAGAAAAATTTACATTCCTAAAGAGTATTTTCAGCAAAAGTTTTTGGGTTCGAAGTTCTTATCCTTTATTTGTTTTTAAGGTGTTGGAAATTCAAAGAAAAAATAGTCTTTGGTGAATTGGTTTTTGGTCCAAAAATTCTATATCTATTTGGCGTTTTCCCAAGCATTTTCTTTGTTCCAAACACTTTATTTTCTCACACTTGAGCTTATCATTCTTTCCTATCTATAGGATCTTTATTTTAGTGAGAAGAATTGGTTTGTGGTTGAGATAGACCACCAAGTTGTAAACCTTCCATCTTTGTGATATCCCTCTAGTGAGAGGTGATTGAGTTGGTATCCCTCTTATGTAGAGGTGATTGTGAAAGTGTTGTTTGGCTCCCTCTAGTGAGAGGTGGAGATTGTGTTGGAATCCCTCAAGTGTGAGGTAATTGTGTTTGAGTGGCTTTGTGCCTAGCCTCTAAGTGTAGAGGTTGTGTTGTATTTGAGAGAGGAGTTGTATACTCCGGTATTGTATTGCCCAAAATCCTCATTGGAGGTTTCCCTGTGTGGGAAGTCCTGTGTGGACGAGTTAGTGAAAATCCTTCTGTGTGAAGGCGGGGACGTAGAGCTGTGTACTCGAACCTCGAAACATATCTTGGTGTTTGCGATTGATCCACTTTCTCTAACTCTCTCTTATATTGTGCCTTGTATTGATTCATATTGTTATATCATTCTTATATGCTTTGTTGTGTTTGTTTGTGTGCCTCACTTGTGTTTAACCACGAGAGCTTCATATAGCACCTCAATTCTTATTCAGAGAAATCAAGAGGAGTTAGTCCAGAGCCCTTCACTGGTGGGAATTCGCTACACTCATTGGGTACACTAAGTGTGTTGAATTAGTTTTTAATTTTCGCATCATTGTTCATAGATTAGCCGTACACCTGTTCACCCCCCTCAAGGTGTACTTTCAATGGTATCAGAGCCTACGCTCCTGATATTAGGTTTAACCACCTAGGAGTGTGATCTTGGTTTTGCTAATCTACATTTGCATTTGCATTTGCACACATATAGTTTGCACTCATGGATAGCCCTCCTATGTTTGATATCTCTAGACTTGATATATGAAAGGCTACGATGAGTTGCCATTTAAAAAGCCCTAGGTTATAAAGTTTACCTTGCCATTACCAAGGAATCCTACCTTAATGATAGCAAGCATATGAGGCCAATGCACAAGCCCTTGAGGCACTTAGAAGCACTCTTAACAAAGAATATCTTATGATAGTTTCTAACTGTGATTCTGCCTTTGCAGTGTGGAACACTTTGACATCCTCCAAGCTTCAAACGTCAACCATTGTGGATGATGAATCTAGTGGAGAATTCGAGCAACAATGCTACATGGTCCAAGAGAATGACTCCCTTGAGGTGTACTCAGAAACTCAATTAGACGATGATGATGCTAGTTCTTCTAGTAATGATTATATTGATGCCAATGCTTTGAATGAATAACTTTCAATCGTTTGTGAAAAATTGCTTGAAAAATATAATCTTTTGAAAAAGAAAAGTCTAGGACTTAACAAAGAAAATAAAGATTTGTTTTTAAAACTTGATTTATCTTTGCAAGAGAAGGAAGGGATTTCAAGTGAACGTGACTCACTTAAATCCCAACTTGACCTTGCCCTAAAGGAAAATGAGATTTTGAAAAATAAAAATGATTGCAATGAGGTTTTGAAGAAAAATGAGATCTTGTCTTCAAAACTTGATTTTGTTGTAAAATAAAATGAATCTTTAAAAATGAAAATTGTTTCTATTTCAAAGGATTTAGATTTGGTTTCCAAAAAAAATATTTCTTTGAAAAATGATATAGATTCTCATGTTTGCCATGGTAGTGTAGCTTCATCATCTAGCTCACCTATTGCATGCTCCACTTTATCTTCTAGTATTAAAAATGATATAAATATTTTGAAGAAGGGGTGGATTGTTTGGGCTCCACTTTGAGCCATTGCGCCATGAATCATACACGGTTGGAATCCATGTTTCGCAAGAAACAAGTTCCATCTATGAATGCACACAAACCACAGCATACACATGCTCCTCACGTACACACCCATCACACAATGTATGCTCATGTGTACACATGTACACATTGTGGACGTAAGGGCCACCTTGCTAAATTTTGCTATGATAAGATACATGATGTAAATTTAGCAACTAAATTTGTTTGGGTTAGGAAAGGAGCTAACCCCCATGGACCCAAAAGAGTGTGGGTACCAAAGAGCACTCCTATTTTTGATGTATGTGTGGGCTCTCATGTGACATGAGAGTGATGGTGCCTTGAGGTGGATGCGTTCCGAGCTTAAAGAGGACTATTTAGATGCATCACTTTCAAGGGGAGTTTGGTGGAAAGACCACAATGGTTTGGAGATATGGAGATGTGCCCTATTGGTTTTGGTAATGATCTCTTACTCCTCATTTATGTTTACATGCTTTTCATATTATTCATTTTTAGCATGTTTTGATGTTTCATGATTAGGATGTTAAATGTCATGATATTTAGATTAGTGATACACATGATTAGTATTGAGACACCCATGTTTATATAGATTTATATTTAGTGTTCTCACTTTAGTTTAACTAATGTGTATATCCTAGATCTAATGCATGTTCATTTACATAATGATCATATGTATGTTTATAAGTTTTTTTTGTTTTATATGCTTCATGCTTTGATTACATGTTTAGATGTTAGTTTTCATTAAAACTTGGATATATACTTGTACAACTAGTGAGCCACAAATAGATTATTATGTGTTTATGCTTAAACGCTCATTTGTACCCATTAGATGTACTAATATAGTCTAGTTTTGATGATTCATACATTTTGACTTGTATTCCACTTTTTGTAGTTAACTTCATGTATATGTTTATTTTGTCTAAACTAATAGTTATACATATACATCCATGAGCCACTTGCCTTCATGCATATACTTTTGTGAACTCGTTTATGTTAGGATATGTATGTATACTCTAGTTTGTACAAAACATACATATACCTTGGAGGATTCTAGTTTTGATGATTTTCATGTTTTTAAGGAATTTCGTATTTGAGCTTAATTGCCTATTTCCATGACTTTGTGTTTCACATTATACTTGTACACTCACATCATTTTTGTTTACTCATTATTTGTTTTCATGAGACTATATATGCTTTATAGACCCTTGAGTGTTTGATGATCCATGTGATTTTCATATTTTCATGTAAAATAGTTTTGTTTTATTCCTTTCTTGAAGGATTTCGTACTAGTTTATAAATTTTTCATATAACTAGTTGCGGTATTCTTCATGTGGTAGAGTTTTCAAGCATACTATAGTTTCAAACTTATTTTTGAAAACCCCTACCCCTTCCAAGGGCGGCTGGTTGGGCGATCAAGTCTTGTATGCTCATTATTGAAAATCTATTTAAACATGTGCATGAAATGGGTGGTAGGGAATATGAGTTATACACTTGATTCTTATTATACTTTCAATTGGTATCATTGGATCTTTTCAATTTGTATCGCTATTGACATTTTTTTGTATACTCATATATGTTTTTATATATGTATGCTTACACTTCAAATAGTATCAATTTCGATTGGTATTCAATTTTTCATACATAAATATATGCTTTATTTGTGCTTAATATATCTTTATATCCTTGAGCACAAATTTTGGTTATGCTAAACTTGATTTCTTAATGACTATTATATTTCAATTGATTATGTTTCAATTGGTATCTTATACAAGCTTATGCATCATTTTGTTTGGTATTTCATAAAGAGGGAGAAAATTCATATTTCACTTTTTAATTGGTTTTGTTTACCTTTGGTATTTTACTCCCACACTTTATGTTGAAAAATGATTGAAAAATGAGATTGATTTTTTTTGGTATCATATGCTCCTGATGAAAAATTACTTTCAATTGGTACTAATTTTTACAATTGGTATCAAGATTACCTATATGTTTACATCTTTCAATTGATATCAAAAATTTTGGTAGATTTCTTCAAATATTTTATTTACTTTCAATTGGTATAATATGTACATGTTTATTTAAATTTATATTAAAAATATTTGTTTTATGTACTTTCAATTGGTATGTTTTATTTATTTCAATTGATATCATGATGCACTAAATTGATATATTTTTTTCAATTGGTATCATAATGTTTTGATTTGATTTCACCCCTTGTTGATTTTTTTTGTTTCAGACAAAAAAGGGGAGAACATTATTTTATTGTTTACTTTAACTCCTTTGATTGATAAAAAAGGGGAGAAGTATTTGAGTTTATATGCATGTTTATTGTTTATTTGTAAGTTTATATCAAAATTTGTTTCATATTGGTATCAAGAAAGTTTGTTTGATGTTTTGATGTTTTGTTGATATTGGTATCAAGAGCATGGATATTAGTATCAAGAACATATTTTATTGTTTTATTTTATTGATATCAAGAACTTTTGTTAAAATTTTTATTGTTGGTATCAAGAGCTTTTATTGATTATCTTTCAATTGGTATCAAGAGCTTTTATTGATTGGTATCAAGAGCTTTTATTGCTTTTATTGATAAAGCTTTCAATTGAAATTTTTATTGGTATTAAGAGCAATTATTTAAAGAACATGTTTATTTTAAGTTTATATTTTCAATTGGTATTTAAGAACATGTTTATTTTAAACAAAAGGAAAAGTAATTATTTTAAAAATTTTGTATCAAGAGCATGTTTATTTCATTATGCATGTTTATGCATATTCATGTTTAATATTCATTGCATATCTTATTGTTTATTGCTATGCATGAGTTAAGGGGGAGATTCTTTGAAGCTTAACTTTAATCCATGCATATATAACTCCATGAGTTTTGTCATCATCAAAAAGGGGGAGATTGTTGGCCCAAAGGCCTTCCACTCTAGTTTTGATGATGATTAACTCATGTAGTTATAGTTTACTAATAATCTTGTGATATTTAGTTTTAGATATTTAACCAAGATATTAGCAGGTGATTAGCTTCAACAAAGGTGTTTTGGAGCTTTCACATGGTGATTCTAGAGCTCAAGCGTCAAAGTTCACATCTAGCACTCGTTGGAGTCAAACTCGGAGAATCGCGTTTGGATCGAGTCGGCTTGGAGACAAGAAGGCTTCAGTTTATTTAGTTTAAGAATAGTTAGTTTAGATCAATTGTAAAGTTAGATAGTGTCATATGCTCAAGTTCACAACACACACACTTGTTTTAATTTTCATGTTTATTGATTTTGGTTTTCGGTTTAACCAATCTTGGTTTTCATGAATAGAATTGTATCAAAACAAGTTTACATGGTTTAATGTATATTAGATTTGATCTATATACATGTATGCTTTATATTCTTAGAAAAGCTTATTTTGATAACCTATTCATGTATTTGGGTTTTGTATTTAAACAAAACTTATTTTCGGATTTAATGTCAAAAACGTTGATATATGTCTCTTTCATGTATATTGGATTCTATCCATATACTATATACTTCAAAGTTGTTTAAATATCATGTTTTTGTATTTATATGTGTTTTGAAAAAATTGGATTTTCATTTCAAAAATCTAAGTTTTGGAAAATACAGATTTTGGTTTTCGGCAAAATTTGTAAGTCACAAAAATGGTTTAAAATATTTGTAACATAGTTTGATATTTACTCAAACATGTGTGTATATCAAAGTATTATACTAAAACTATTTTTGTATATTTTTAGAGATTTTATGGGATTAAATTATATAATAAAACACAAGTTTTAAATCCTGAAAAATTGCCTGCCAGGCTCTGGCGGTCGACCGGACCAGGAGCCGGTCGACCAATGTGCACAAGACGTGCATATAGGCCAAGTGTTTTGGCCGGTCGACCGACTGAAGTCAGCCCACTCTCGGGTTGGCCCGGTTGACCGGGCGGTCAACTGGCCAGAGAGTCGTTGCTCTCTGGTTCTGGGCACGGTCGACGGGCGGTCGACTGGAGGGCTCGACGGTTATTTTTTTTGACCGTTGGCTGGTCGACCAGAAGGGCAAATTGCCCATGTCAGTTGCTAACGGGCAGATTTTGATAGGGCCTATTTAAACACCAATCTTTGGCCAGTTTTCACTAAGTTTTTAAGAAAAAGAAAATTTACATTCCTAAAAAGTATTTTCAGTAAAAGTTTTTGGGTTCAAAGTTCTTATTCTTTATTTGTTTTTAAGGTGTTGGAAATTTAAAGAAAATATAGTCTTTGGGGAATTGATTTTTTGTCTAAAAATTCTATATCTATTTGGAGTTTTTCCCAAGCATTTTTCTTTGTTCCAAACACTTTGTTTTCTCACACTTGAGCTTATCATTCTATCCTATCTATAGGATCTTTGTTTTAGTGAGAAGAATTGGTTTGTGGTTGAGATAGACCACCAAGTTGTAAACCTTCCATCTTTGTGATATCCCTCTAGTGAGAGGTGATTGAGTTGGTATCCCTCTTGTGTAGAGGTGATTGTGGAAGTGTTGTTTGGCTCCCTCTAGTGAGAGGTGGAGATTGTGTTGGAATCCCTCAAGTGTGAGGTGATTGTGGTTGAGTGGCTTTGTGCCTAGCCTCTAATTGTAGAGGTTGTGTTATATTTGAGAGAGGAGTTGTGTTATTATATTGCCCAAAATCCTCATTGGAGCTTTCCCTGTGTGGGAAGTCCTGTGTGGACGAGTTAGTGAAAATTCTTCTGTGTGAAGGCGGGGACGTAGAGCTGTGTGCTCGAACCTCGAAACATATCTAGGTGTTTGCGATTGATCCACTTTCTCTAACTCTCTCTCTTATATTGTGCCTTGCAATGATTTATATTGTCATATCATTCTTATATGCTTGGTTGTGTTTATTTGTGTGCCTCACTTGTGTTTAACCATGAGAGCTTCATATAGCACCTCAACTCTTATTCAGAGGAATCAAGAGGAGTTAGTGCAGAGCGCTTGTTCATAGATTAGCCGTACACCTATTCACCCCCCCTCTAGGTGTACTTTCAGGTAAGAGTTTTCAAAAATAAGAGTTTGAAAATAATTTGACATGTTTGAAAACTCTACCAATTTAAGAATCAAGAAACTAGTTTAAAATAATATATAAACAACTAGTTAAAGATCCTTCAAGACATGAAACCAAATCATATATCCCATGAAGCATTGTTAAGTACACAAAAATTGTCACTCAAGATCTAAAAGGCTAAAAAATGTGCTCATAAAACAAGTATATGAGTAAACAAATGAAAAGTGAGTGCACAAGAATCATGTGAATAGTATATTCATGAAAATAATCAATAAGGTTCAAAACATGAAATTCTTTTATCAAAAACATGAAAATCATCAAAACTTAAATTTTTATCAAAACTAAACAAGCACCAAGGTATATGTATATTTTGTTGAAATTAAAGGTATACATACATATCCAAACAGACTAGTCCACAAAAGTATATTGCATGAAGGCAAGTGGCTCTAGAATATACATGTATATCTTTTAGCTTTAGACGAAAATAACATATACATGAAGCAAAACATGTACAAAAATAGGAAATACAAGTATAAATGAAAGAATTATCAAAACTAAGTTATACATGTACATGTAATGAGTACAAATGAGCAACGAAGCACAAATACATAATAATCAAGTGTAGCTCACTACTTGTATAAGTATAAACACAAGTTTTAAAAAAAAACTACATCTAAACAAGTAATCAGCACATGAAGTACTAAACAAGTATGATCATTAGGCTAAATGCACATGTTCTAGAAATAGTATATACATAGTAGTTAATCAATAGTGAGAACACAAAATATGAATCCAATGAACAAGGGTGTATCTCAAAGACTATTTATGTATATCACATGTCTAATAACATTGCATTTAACATAATGAGCCAAAAATCATAACATGCTAAAAATTATCAATGTAAAAGTATGTAAAAAAATAGGAGTTAGAGATAGTTACCAAAACAAATGAATCAATCTCTAGGTCTCCAAACCATGGTGGTCCTCCCAACAAACATCCCTTGAAAGTGATGCATCTAAAAATATGATTTTTAGGCTTGGATCGCATCCACCATCAAGGCACCAATACCCTCACGTCAGGTGAGAGCCCACACCTATATCAAATAAAGTAGGAGTTCATTTATTTTGAATAATCATGCTTTCTAAGGCATAATTATCTAGTTTAAATTAGGTTTTTTATGGCATTTTAAGTTTTTATTTCAATCTCAAAAATGTGTAAGTGTGAAGTATATATTTTCTAAAGAAAAAATCAAGATCAAATTATCTTTCCAATTTTTCTGTCTTAACTTAAAATTTAAATAAAATTCATTATTTTTACTAGATTTAAAGAGTCATAATTGTGGTTTCCTTTTTTCCAAAGATCAACTTAATTTTCTTAAAAATAGATCAAAACTTTTTCTCTTATTTCAAAATGTCAGTAAAAAAAAGAAAATTTTTTATAAAAAAGAAGAATATCCTAAAAAGAAGGGAAAAGGAAAAAATTCTAAAAAGACTATGTTAGTCAAACCCTCTCCCAAACCTATTTCATGCATTATCCTTAATGCATCGTAAATGTGTCTATGCATGAAAATAGTGTTTGCCTAAAGGCCTATCACTCTAGTTTCACTCTAGTTTTGATGATGATTAACTCATGTAGTTATAGTTTACTAATAATCTTGTGTTTACATAGTTTCAGTTATTGACCAAGATATTAGTAGGTGTTTGACTTCAACAAAGGAGTTTTGGAGCTTACGCATGTAGATTCAAGAGCTCGCGTGTTAAGATCGCATCTAGCACTCGGTTGGAGTCAAGCTCTTTGGATCGCGTTTGGATCGAGTCGGCTTGGAGATAAGAAGACCTCAGTTTGTTTAGTTTGTGTTTAGATCTTGTGTAAAGGTAGATAGTATTGATATGCTCAAGTTCACATACACACACAAGTTTAAAGTTTATTGGTTTGGTTTTCGGTTTAACCGGTTTTGGATTTCATGTCAAAAATATAGATATATATCGTATATGTATATTGGGTTCTATCCATATACAATATGCTTCAAAGTTATTTCAATATCATGTTTTTGTATCCATATGAGTTTTGGAGAAAAAGATTTTTCATTTCAAAAATTCAAGTTTTAGAAAATACAGATTTTGTGTTCAAGCCAAATTTCAATATCACAAAAATGGTTCAAATTATTTATAATATGTGTTGAATTTTAATCACACATACTTGTACTTCAAAGATCGTATAAGAACTTATTTTTGTGGAATTTATGTGAATTTATGGGATTTTATTAAAGTTAAAAAGACCAAATTTTAATCCCTATAATTTGTTTGACCAGGCTTTCTGCCGGTCGACCGGACAGTCGACCGAGTTAGAAGTCAGTCGACCGGTTAGTTGACCTATGTGCACAAACGTGCACAGTCAGTTTGGCTGGTGAGCTGGTCGATCGACCTGGTCGACCGCTAGAGAGCTCTGCTCTCTGGATCTGGCCGCGGTCGACCAGCCAGAGAGCTCTGCTCTCTGGTTCTGGCCTTGGTCGACCGGGCGGTCGTCAAAGCCTGGGATCGGTCGACTGGACGATCGACTTGTAGGCTGCAACGGTCATAAATTTGACCGTTCGCCGGTCGACCGGAAGCAGAATTTTCTGCTGACTTTGACCCAACGGCTAGTTTTTGGAATGGTTTATAAATACCATCCCTTGGGCTAATTTGAAAAAAGAATTTCAAGCGCAAAATTCCTATCTTTCCTAATGTTTTAGCAATAAGTTTTCAAAGAGTTTTTGGGCTAAAAGATTTATCTTTTATTTGTTTTAAAGGGTTAGAAAATTCAAAGAAAAATAGAGTATTTGGGATATTGGTTTTGATCTTCATTTCTATCTTATTCTGGCTGTTTTTCCAAGTATTTTTCTTTGTAATTTATTTTCCAAATACCTTAATTTCTCACACTTGAGATATCATATCTATCCTATCTATAGTATCTTGTTTTATAAGAAAAATTGGTTGGTGGTCTATTGAGATCATCAAGGTTATTTGTGGTCTATTGAGATCACCAAGAGTTGTAATCATTCTTTGCTTTGTGTTTGTAGTTATCCCTCTAGTGAGAGGTGATTGTGGAGGAGTTTTGGGTTTGTTGGTATCCCTCTAATTGTAGAGGTGATTTAGGTTAGAATTTTGGCTTTATGTCTATCCCTCTAAGTGTAGAGGTGATTGTTGTTGTTTGTCTTAGTGCCTTATCCCTCTAGTGAGAGGTGATAGTTGTTGTGCCTTACCTCCTGTATAGAGGTTGTGTTGTTAGAGAGAGGAGTTGTGTACTCCTAGTTGTATTTGTCAAATCTTCAGTGGAGGTTCCCTGTGTGGGAGGTCCTGTGTGGATTCATAATGGAAATCCTTCTGTGTGAAGGCGGAGACGTAGAGCAGTGGCTCGAACCTCGAAACATATCTTTATGTTTGTGTTTGATCCACTATCTCTAAACTTTCTCTCTTTTATACCTTACATTCATATTGTTCATATCATACATATATGTTTGTTATTGTTTGTGTCTGCCCATACTTGTGTTGAACCAAGAGAGCTTCAAATAGCACCTCAACTCTTATTTAGAGAAATTTAGAGGAGATAGTCCAGAGCCCTTCACAGGGAATTCGGCTACACTCTTTGGATACACTTGGCGTGTTGCAATTTAATTTTTAATTTCGCATCATTTGTCATTAGATTAGCCATACACCTATTTACCCTCCCTAGGTGTATTTTCAAATAGAGAGGGAAAAAAATTCACCTTAGGGTGGTGGTTCCTGTAGAGGTCTGGTTGGTGAAAGCATTGTTGTCCAATTTAATAAATTTAAAGTTCTCAGGAACTCACCATTAACCTCTATCCCATTATAACCCAATAATAGAATGTGGACGTGTAAGACTTTATTTAGAAAATTATCCCGTCTAACTTTAAAATTTGAAAAATTATCTCTGAGTCATTTTGTTCTACACCGCTATCGGACAATTGATTGTGATCTTGAAATTTGATTGATTTGAGCTCAAAAGATATGGGAACCAATTCTGACTCAGGGATTAGATTCAAATCAAGAAGAGGTTATAGAGTCAAAATTAGTTAAAAAATTAGATCCAAATCAAAATTTTAAGGTTCATATACACTTCCCATCAACGGAATGTGGTTTTGAAAGATTGGTGATTCAATTTCAAGATTTATTGCTACAGGATTCAATACTTGCTTGGAAATGTGGTTAAAATTGGGTAAAGATATTAAAGTCAACATTGAGTCCAAAAGTGGAATTGAATTACCAAATTGAGGATCGTGTTCACATTCATATTCAAGTTCAATTTCATGACAATTGTAACTAGCGAAATTGTAAATGTGTTTCACAAAACTTTGATTTTGGACAAATTCAAGTAGTTGTGATGAAATTAAATTTTAATTTTCAAAATAACAGGATTGACTTTGTCATGTATGCTAGCTGGACGTTCATACATGGCTTCACCATATGCGTTTAGCCTTCCTGCGCGTGGTAGCCACGCCGAGCGTTATAGCGTCTAGCTGTACGCTAACTTCACTCCAGCCTTTCTTAGCTCTGCTTAGATGTTGCTTGTTTGCTCTCTAACCTTATTTCTGCTTTGCTCAGTTCTCGGACATAACCTTCGGGTTCTCCATTAGCTCCACCAGGAGGCGAGCTTAGCTCAGTGCTTTACAGTTAACTCTTTCGAGCGTAGTTTCGCCACATGCGATGGCATCATGTTCATACGCCCGCTCACCGCGTGCATTTAGCTACGCCGCGAGCATAGCTTCGTCTATATGTGCTAGCTGGACATTCATACATGGCTTTACCGTGTGCGTTTAGCTTCACTTCGAGTATGGCTTCACCGTGAGAGATAGTTGTACGTTATCGTGGTTTCATCGCGAGCAATAGCCTTGCCAAATGTTTTAGCATTTAGAGTTGTATGCTAACTCTGCTAGGAGCCAAGCTCTGTCATGTACACAGTAATGCTAACACGGCCTGGCTTTGCTCTAGCTTGACCAAGCACCTGCCTGGATAATTAAATAAATTAATTATTATCATTCTTGATGTTTTTGAAGAGATTGAAATCTTTACTTAAACTATTTTTCTAAAACTGTATCATTTTTTAGTATTTGTACTGATCTCTTGTATCTGTACCATTTTTTTGTATTGTGTTATTCGACAGTATAATATATAATATGTTGACACTTACTTTGTTGATCACTTGACGTGTTACCACTTGACACCTGCATGTTATTACTTAACACTTGCATGTTATCATCTGACATCTGTATGTTATCACCTATCATATGCTATGCTAACACTTGACTCATGATTATCAGACTATAGGAATGTAATAAATGTTATCCTGATATACTCCAGTACACCGTACTCCTGATACACCTGTACCTAGCATCTCCTGCTATTCCCGTAAGCTAATAATTGTGCATAATAAACTATAAAAAGGACAACTTACATCAGGTAAGGAAAAAACTGATGGACTTCAATTAGTGATTATATTTACAGTGGTATTAGGTATGTTGTGAAACTAAAACTTTTAGTTCTACCGGAGGGCCTCCAGGTGTTCTGAGGGGTGTGCGGGCACCCTATCTCCTGTTACATTTTTGAATGGTCATACAATAAGACCCTTCCCCTTCATGGGCCTCGTAGCTAATTCCGGTGCCCATTTCAAGCCAAAACAGAAGACCGCCCAGTCAACTGGGCCTTTGGCCAAGGAGCGTTCACATTTGTACATGTTGTCAGTCGACTGACTGAGAACCCTAACTCTCGGTTAGGATCGGTCGACGGACCATTTGTTTTTCCTTTTATGCTAAAGGGCAGTCAACTGGGCCGGTCGACCGGAGCCAATGGCTCTTTTCAGAATGAGCTGGCAGTCGACCGATAACCTACCAGTTGTCTATAACGACTAATTTTTGGATCTGTTTTGTTTTTAGTGGATTTCAATGGGCATTTTTGGTTGCCAAGTGTCTAAACACACCCCAAAAGACCTGGTATGATTAATAAATAATATTTATTCATTGCCTATATATGGGTCATTGGTTTTGGTTTTTATACAACAAGAAAAAACAAGTTTACAAGTTTTTAAGTTTGTTTCAAAAAAGAAAAAAATTTCTATCTTCCAATCTTCAAGTTCTTTCATTTCAAAGCTATTTTCTATTGGTTATAAAGCTCTTCATTTTTTTCTAGCTAAATTTCTTCTCTCACTTAACTTCTTGAGCTAACTTAACTTCTTGAGCTACACTTCATATTCTGCTCTATAGGAAGTTATAAGAAAGAGTGTATGTGATCTTGTTGGATTACCAAGAGCTTTGTAATCTCGGTTGGTTTTGTGCTACCTCTTGTATAGAGGGTTGAGTGGTGGAGTTGTGTTCTCCGATCTTGTGTAGAACAAGTTGTAATTCCTTTATGTAAGGTTCCTTTGTGGAAGATCCCTTAAAGAATAGTGAAATCCTTCTTAATGGTGAAAGCAGGGACGTAGAGTGGTGGCTCAAACCTTGGAACAAATCCTTTGTGTTTGCGTTTGCTTGTATCTTGCTTTCTATTGATTTCTACTTTTCATACTTGTGTAGTTGTTCATCTTGCTTAATATCATTGCTTGCATTTCATCTATCACTTTAATTATCGGTCTACACACATCTTAACAAGGTGGCAATTGAGCACCTCAACTCATTATCTAGAGGAATCAAAAAGGAGAAGTTTTAGAGCCCTTCAAGTGAAATTCAGCTTCAATTCTTATTTTGAGCGACCCTTTGCATAATTTATCATAAGTAGTTTTAAAATAGCATTTGATTAGCAAAACACCTATTCATCTCCTAGGTGTATTTCAATTAGTATTAGAGCCTTGGTCTCTAGATTTTGGTTTAACCACTATAGAGAGGTCCTATTTGCTAATCACTTTATTCACAATTTCATTTTCATCCACTATAGCAAATATGGCCAAAAGTATTAAGACCCTTCCCAAGTTTGATAGCCTTAACTTTCCTATATGGAAGGTTAAGACATTCATATTTTGCAATCCTTAGGAAGTCGGGTTACAAAAGCGGTAACTAAACCCTTTAGCTTACCCATTGGTGATGAGGACACCTGGTCAAACATTGTCACGAAGGAATGCAAATGCTAAGGTACACTATGCCTTGCTTCAAGCTTTCAACGATGATGATATTGCTAGGGTCATCCATTATAAATCTGCCTACGAGATTTGGACATACCTACTAGTCATACAAGAAGGAACGTCACAAATTAAGAGAGCGAAAATTGGTCTCTTACGTTCCCAATATGAAAACTTCACCATGTATGAAAATGCCATCATTGATGACATGATAACAAAATTTACTAAAATAATTAATGGTCTTACTTCTTTAGGTGATGCCATTGACAACGATCAAAAGGTGAGAAGGTCATTCGGGCTCTTCCACCCTCATGGGAAGTGAAGGCTATAACTTTGAAGGAGCTAAACGATAAAGAAGAGATGGAGCTCATCGGTCTTATAGGATACCTTAAGACCCATGAAATGGAGAGGAAGGCAAGGGAGGAGATGGCACCTCAAAAGAAGAAAGTGATGCTTTCAAATCCACTTCCACCATCTCCGACGATGATGTTGAAGAAGAGGATGATGAAGAATTCTCCCTCCTAGTGAAAAATGTAAGGAGGATATACAACAAGGCCAAGTTCAACAATAGAAGAAGATGGCAAGGGAAAGAAGAGAAGAAGGTCATATGCTTCAATTGCCAGAAACTAGCCCACATGGTTGTGGATTGTCCGGAGACCAAAAGTAAACCTTCCACCTCCCAGAAGCCTTACAAAAGAAGGCTCTCAAAGCTACGTGGTACTCAGAGAGTGAAACTGATGAAGAAGTGGATACGGCACGTGTGTTTCATGGCTAATGATATCACACCTAAGGTAACATCCGAACCCTCACTTGATGATCATGAATTAATAAAGGATGAATTGGGTGAGGCTTTTGAAGAGTTGTCTAAAAACTATGATTTTCTTAAAAAGAAGTATTTAAAAATGAATAAAGAAAATGAAACTCTTCAAAATAAAATTATTATTCTTTTTAAAGAAAAAGATGATTTATCCTCCACACTCTTATCCACACAAAAGATTTTGATGCATATAAAATTTCAAGCAAAGTGAAATTTTTATTAATTGATAAAAATGAGATTTTTATTTTAAAAGATAAAATTAGTTCATTAGGAGATGTGTTAAAGAAATGTGAGTTTGATAAAGTTAGGTTAGAAGTAATGTTTCCTAAGAAACATACTCTAAAGAAACATGTTCATACTACACATGCTCATCATACTACACTTATCCACAATCCTAAATCACAACATATGCATACACATCATGTTAAACATACTACACACACCAAGCATGCTAATACCCCACACTCTCATCGTGCTTTTATATATGGTAGAGTTTATTCATGCATTTATTGTGGTCGAAAGGGTCACTTAACTAAATTTTGTTTTGATAGAATAAATGCTTCTAATGATCACATTTGGGTTCGAAAAGCTAACATTAAAGGACTCAAGAAAATTTGGGTACCAAAATCAACTAATTCGTTATTTGATGTAGGTACACACCAAGGCTCCAAGACGCAGGGAGCAATGGTATCTTGATAGCGGTTGCTCAAGGCATATGACTTGAGATATCAACAATTTTACAACCCTATCAAGGTAACCATGAAGGTGGCACCATCACATTTGGAGGTGATTTCAAAGGGAAGATTATCAGCATAGGTAACATTAAAATTAGCTCAACTCCTTTAATTGAAAATATTGTTTTAGTTGATGGTCTCAAGTATAACCTCTTGAGTATTAGTCAACTTTGTGATTGAGGTTTTAAAGTAGTTTTTGATGATTTGTCTTGCAATATTTTAGATAGAAAATCTAATGAAAGTGTTCTTTTCGATTTTCATGAAAATAATGTTTACATGATTGATATGTCAAATTTACAATGTAATGCTGCAGGTTTAAATGCTTTCAATGAAGATTCTTGGTTATGGCTTATGTAACATCCCGCTCCAAGAATACGTACTTAGTTGCATATTCAAATTTTTTGATCATATTTTTTTTGATTTACTTCCTATATTTATTTTGTAATATGAATTATTTATATGATCGTTTTGCCTTGGATAGGATTCGTGAACTCGGAGTCAGCCCTAGTATGAACCGGGGACCCGATCCTAAGATATTACTTGATTTGGTCTTTCTCATATTCAGATTTGATCGATATTAATTTCAAATATCATTTTCTAATATTTTAGATTTTTTATGATTTTCTGGAATTTTTCTGAATTAAATTGAAAATCTTCAAAACCGGTGCCGACTAGTACCGCTGACCGATTCTCAGATTTTAAATTTTCAAACAGAGTAGAATTTCTAAAATAGCTTTTCACATTATTTCTTAAAATCATATTTTCTATCTAAATACTTTTTCTGAGAATTTTCTGAATTTATCAAAATTCCACCGGATTTGATGTCGGCTAGTATCGCTGGTTGATTCCAAGATTTTAGTTGACAATCGAAATTGAATTTTTTAATTCTTCTTTCACATTTCTTCTTAGAATCATATTTTCTTCTTTAATATATTTTTTGCGATTTTTCAGAATTTATCAAAATCCGGCCAACCCGGTATAGACCGGTATCGACGGTTGACTCTAAGATTAATAATTTGAAAATGAGATTTTATTTCTAAAAATCGATTTCGTATTATTCCTCAGGATGATGTTTTCTACCTCCGGGTATTTTGGGGGATTTTTCTAAAACAGCCGATATTTTTCGACTTTATTATAATATTATATTTTTGGTATCTTTCTTTCTTTCTTTCTTTCTTTTCCCCCGTCAAGTCCCTGCCCACCCACACCCCTCCACTGGCCCGAGTCACATCACTCCCCTCTCCCATCCATCTTCCCTCTTTTCTTTTTCTTTTCCTTTATCTTTTTTTTTCTTATCTTTCTTTCTCCCTTCTCTTCTTCTCCCTTCTCTTCTTCTTCTTCTTCATTTGGCTGACACCCAATCGAGCCCACTCCGGTGCTCCGACCATCAACTCCAGCGAGGAAGGCCACCAATTCCGGCCACCTTCCTCCTCTCCACCATCTCCAAAACCAACACAAACACCACCTCCATCTTCTTCCTCCACAAAACTACCATCTCCACCCTCTTCTTCTTCTTCAAATTAAACACCACCACCACCATCTTCTCCACTCCAATTCCACGTTCACAACACCCTACTCTTCCTCCTCCTCCCATCTCCTTCAATTTCTCCACCACCACCCAAAACCACTACCATCATCACCATCTTCTTCTTTCAACCACCTCCTCTTCCTCCTCCTTGGCATGGCCGCGCACCACTACCACCACCGGCCACCCAGGGCCGGCGTAGCCACCCTGGCGAACTCTTCTCGTCCTTCTACTTCCTTTTTCTGCTTCCCTTCTTTTTTTCCTTTTCTTCTTCCTTTTCTCTCTTCTTTTTCTTTCTTTTTCCTTCCCTTCCTTTCCCTCTCCTCTCCCTCTTGTGGGGTGGCCGGCGCCACCCCTGCCTGCCGGTGGCCAGCGCCGCCTGGCGTAGCCTGGCTGGCCATGTGCCCCTTCCGGGGGCCCTGTGTGGGAGCAGTGTTTCCCCCATCTCTTTCTCTCTCCTCTCTTTCATCTAAGTAACTCTCTCTCCAATTCTCTCTCTAGCCGCCTCTCTCCCTCCAAATTCTCTCTCTCCCTCTCCCTCTCAATACTTTCTCTCTCTAGATCTCCCCCTTTCTCTCTAGATTTCCTCTCTAAAAATCTCTCTTAATATTTTCTCTCTCAAGCCCTCTCTTTCTCTCTTTAACTCTTTCTCTCTTCTTTTCTCTCTCTAAAATAATTATATATATATTTAATATTTTTGCGCGTGTACGAGTTCAGGGGATTTCAGAGTTTTCGGTCTTTTCAGAGATTTAGGTGAGTGTCCTCACCTCCATTTGATTTTCCCGCTTTGTCAGGTCGACGTGTATTTTATTATGTATTTTGATGTATTTTGTATTAGACTGTGTCCCTGTATTTGGATGTGGCCAAGTGCCCATGATTGTACTTGTATATGCCTGTGACGAATGCTTGTACTAGGGTAGCTTACTTCTTATATATATACCATGCCTGTGGTGTACTTTTTTTACTGCTTTATACCATGTATGGCCAACCCTTCGTGGTCATTAGCCTCCAGGCTCTCTACTTGGCCTCCGCGTCCTTTCAGCTTTTAAGCTTTCTACTTGGCCTCGTGGCCTACCAGCCTCCAGGCTTCTTCACTCCACGGTAGTCTAGACATTATCACGCTTGTATGTATGTTCGTGTGGTACTAACATCTCGTGCAGGTATTCTCGTACCAACTCTGGGTTTCTGCCCACTCTCGGGCTGGCTATCCAATGGTTTTAGGCCTGTACCCTTATAGGTTTCGTGGTAGCTACCGAGAGTGTGCTTAGACCCCGAGCATACTTTAACCACCGGGATTCACCCACTACCTTGAAAGAGAAGCGCGCTCAGACCGTCAGGTTTTTAGCTCTGCCTGGTAGGCATGCTTAGCGTCAGCGCTTTACCACTAGATTCGTCTAGGCGAGATGCTGCTAGATTTTCTACTTGCACTTTAAGCCGAGTCGTTCCGGTAACATCGTCAGGCGCTCTAGTGTTAAACATTGTTTGCTGACCGTTCCTCCAGCCTGCTCAGCTCCGCTTGACCATGCTCAGTTATTACTCTATCACTTGCCATGAACATACTTGTTATGTTAACAGTTGATATGCTATTACTCGATACCTGTCATTTACATGCTAATATCTAGCACCTGTCTGTATCACTTGACAACTGATGTTTTATCACGTGACACCCGACATGCTACTACTTGACAATTGCTCCCTGTTATGACATGACTTGTCACCTGCTTAATATCACCCTCCTATCATGCTATCACTTGACCCCCGGCATGGTATACTTGACTCTTATAATTATCATGATAACGAGAATGATGACCTGACATCTTGATTGCAACTTGATATATTAGAGTACAAACTGTACTCCTGATACATATGTATTCCTGATATTCCTGGCTTGTTCCTGCTCATTTTCGGAATTGGATAATTATCTAATAAACCATAAAAATGGGACAACTTACATCAGGTCAGGGGAAACTTGAGGATATCGGTACATGTGCGTATTTACAATGGTATTAGATATGTTGTGCAACTAAAACTTCCGGTATGACCTAAGGGCCTCCAGGCGATTGAGGGGAGTACTGGCTCCCTCCTTCCTGGTACCATCTTGAAAAGGGCATCCTATAAGACCCTCATGTAGGCCTTACGGCCAGTTCTATACACTAGCAATGGAACGCCCTGGACCGTGGTCCTGGGCATGTACGGGACCCACTATAAACATTGTTCGTTGATACCCGCGTTGGTTTCCAATAAAAACCTTGCTTTACTCAGATGTGGATATATGTGTGCTAGGACGCCAATTCACATATCTAATCATCTGGGTAAGACGAGTAATAATAATAATAAAAGATGCCAACTATGGATCCATTGTATGCTTTGCCATGTTTGCTTGCATCGGGCTTTACATCGGATTTCCGGTTTTATGATTATTATATCATAGCTGTTTACATCTTGCTTTACTACTTGTGTTCTATTCACCAGTGTCCTACTCTTATCTTATCATACCATGAGTATTTCCTGCTTGATATCACTTGCTATATATCTACCTTCTGTATGCTTGTGCTCATGATACGATTTTCAATGCATGCTTATGATTCGGATTTATTGATACACGTGTGCTTATCTATGCATGCCACTTGGCATTCGCATCACCACTCACCGGGGAGTTCTGACTCCCCTGGATCTTCATGTTCAGGTCTCGGAGTTTGGAGCTTGTAGATTTTACCAGTTGCTAACCTGAGAGGTGCAACGGAAGCGTGGATCTCTAGCAGATCTTCCAGAGCCCTATCCTTCCGGGCCCCCTGCGTGTCTTTTGAGTTTTCCTTTTGTAAACTCGTAAGCGCCATTTGAAAATACACCTAGAGGGGGGTGAATAGGTGTATGGCCAATCTAATGACAAATAATGCGGAATTAAAAACTAAATGCAACACACTATGTGTAACCAAAGAGTGTAGCCGAATTCCCTGTGAAGGGCTTTGGGCTAACTCCTCTTGATTCCTCTAAGTAAGAGTTGAGGTGTTATTTGAAGCTCTCTTGATTCAACACAAGTATGGGCACACACAAACAAAACTAAGCATATACGTATGATATGAACAATGTAAAATAATGCAAGGTATAAAAGAAAGAGAGTTTAGAGATAGTGGATAAATCGCAAACATCGAGATATGTTTCGAGGTTTGAGCCACTACTCTACGTCCCTGCCTTCACACAGAAGGATTTTCACTATACGTCCACACAGGACTTTCCACACAGGGAACCTTCACTGAGGATTTGACAAATACAAATTAGGAGTACACAACTCCTCTCTCCAACAACATAGCCTTTGCACAAGAGGCAAGGTACAATAATTATCACCTCACACAAGAGGGATAAGACACTAAGCCAAAACTCCAACCACAATCACCTCTTTACAAGAGGGATAACCACAAACTAAAATCACAATCTCAATCACCTCTGCACAAGAGGGATGAACACAAACTCAAAACAAAGAAAGATTACAACTCTTGGTGATCACAAAGATTACAAACAACCCTTGGTGATCTCAATAGACCACAAATCAATTTTCTCACAAAAACAAGATCCTATAGATAGGACAGAGATGATAGCTCAAGAGTGAGAAATAAAGTGTTTGGAACAAAGAAAAACACTTGGGAAAATCACAAGATAGATGTTGAAATAAAGATCAAAAACCATTTCCCAAATACTCTCTTTTACTTTGATTTTTTCAACACTTTAAAACAAATAAAAGATAAATCTTTTAGTCCAAAAACTCTTGAAAACTTGTTGCTAAAATACTTAAGAAGATGGGAAAATTTGCTCTTAAAATTCTTAATGAAAACAGCCCAAGGGATGGGTATTTATAACCCGTTCAAAAAACTAGCCTTGGCAATCTAGAAAAGCCAGATTTGCCCTTCCGATCAACCGCCCGGTTGACCGGCCAACGGTTATTTTTCTAACCGTTGAGCCTATGGTCGACCGCCCGGTCAACCGGACCAAGCCTGTCGGTCGACCGCCTGCTCGATCGGCCAACACCCAAGAGTTGGGTGCTTTTAGTCGGTCGACCGTGCGGTCGACCGGCCGAGAAGGCTGGCCATGTGTATGTTCTCGTGCACATCGGTCGACCGGTCCGGTCGACCGACCACTAGTCCGGTCGACTGTTCGGTCGACCGCCAGCTGATCTGGCTGTTAATTTGGGATTTGAAACTTAGGTAATTTAACTCCAATAAAATCTCACAAAATCAAATAAATTCTACAAAAATAAGTTCTTATAAGATCTTTGAATACCAAACATGTGTGATCAGAAATCAACACATATTACAAACTATTTGAACCATTTTTGTGATATTGAAATTAGGCTAAACACAAAATCGGTATTTTCTAAAATCAAACTTTAAAATAGAAATCCGATTTTTCTCAAACTTGTATAAATACAAAAACACAATATTTAAAACACATTTGAAGCATAGAGCATATGGATAGAATCCAATACACATGTAAGATATATATCTATATTTTTGACATGAAATTCAAAACCGAAAACCAAACAAATTGAAACTTTTGTGTGTGAACTTGAGCATATCAATACTATCTACCTTTACACAAGATCTGAACACAAACCAAACAAACCAAAGTCTTCTTGTAAGATCTTTGAATACCAAACATGTGTGATCAGAAATTAACACATATTACAAACTATTTTAACCATTTTTGTGATATTGAAATTAGGCTAAACACAAAATCGGTATTTTCTAAAACCAAACTTTAAAATAGAAATCCGATTTTCTCAAACTTGTATAAATACAAAAACACAATATTTAAACCACGTTTGAAGCATAGAGTATATGAATAGAATCCAATACATACATAAGATATATATCTATATTTTTAACATGAAATTCAAAACTGAAAACCAAATAAATTGAAACTTGTGTGTGTGAACTTGAGCATATCAATACATCTACTTTTACACAAGATCTGAACACAAACCAAACAAACCAAAGTCTTCTTGTCTCCAAGCTGACTCGATTCAGACACGATCCAAAGAGCTTGACTCCAACCGAGTTCTAGATGCGATCTTAACGTGTGAGCTCTTGAATCCACATGTGTCAGCTCTCAAAACTCCTTTGTTGAAGCTAATCACCTACTAAGATCTTGATCAAATATCTGAGACTAATTAAATACAAGATCATTAGTACTATAACTACATGAGTTAATCATCATCAAAACTAGAGCGATGGGTCTTTGGGCCAATAATCTCCCCCTTTTTGATGATGACAAAACTCATGGAGTTATATATGCATGGATTAAAGTTAAGCTTCATAGAAGCTTCTCCTTAACTCATACATAGCAATAAACAAATAGATATTCAATGAGGTGCATAAATCAAACAACACTTATATGCATAAATATGAAAATAGACATGCATATATAAACTCTCCAAATACTTCTCCCCCTTTTTTGTCAATCCATCAACAAAGGGGCGAAAACAAATCAAACAATAAAGTTATATATGCGATATAACATTCATGAAGAGAAGAGATGTAAAGTTAACTCCCCCTACATACATGCATTTATATGAAAAGAGATGACTTGACCCTAACCACATAAAGCATAACATACACTGTTTAAGTGGAGATGTGAAGCTCCCCCTATACACGTGTACCACATAAAGAAGAGATGTCCAAGCTCTTCAATGTGAGATACACTCAATATGAATCTATATATAGAGAAGATGTTAAGCTCCCCTTGCATATAAGCAATACATATCAAAATAATTTGAAATCACTTTTAAGACAAAATTTTGACTTTTCTTGAAGTCAACAAAACAAATTTTGATCCCAATGAAATTAAATTATAGTTGACAAAACAAAAGTTGGTACCACCTAAAAAATTTTAAAGTACCAATAGATTATACCAATTGAAAACAAATTAGATACCAATTAAAAAAATAGATATCAATTGAAAATATGGATACCAATAGTAAATGTTGATACCAATGAAAAAATGAAACATTGTAAGTTTTTAATACCAATGAAATATCTTGTAAATTTTGATACCAATTGAAAGGTAAAATATGAAGTATATTTTGATACCAATTGAACTGATTAGCAATTGAAATACCAATTGAAAATAATGCATAAGCTCATAAAGATACCAATTAACATTAAAAATTAGTTAGGCTTAGCATAAACATAATTTGTGATTTAACAATGTCAAGATATTATAAAACACAATCAAATCATATATATGTATGAAAATAAAAATATCAATTGAAATTGATATTAATTGAAGTTTGAAGCATACATATATAGAAAATACATATGAGTATATAAAAATAGAATTTATATTAAAATCATGTATATCTCATAGCTACCTCCCTTTCATGCACATGTTTAAATAGATTTTCAATTTTGAGCATATAAGGCATAGTCGCCTATCCAACCGCCCTTGAAAGGGTAGAAGTTTTCAAAAATAGGATTTGAAAATAGTTGTAAATTGAAAACACTACCAAGTGAGGAATAAATAACTAGTTTAAAGTAATTTTTGAAAAACTAGCTAAGGATCTTTAAAACATGAAATCAAACCATGTATTTCATGAAGCGTGCATTTTACACAAAATTGACACTCAAGATATATAAAGCTCAACAATGTACTCATAAAACAAAGTAATGAGTAAACACAAATAATGTGAGTGTACAAGAATTATGTGAAAAGCATAATCATGGAATTAGGTAAAGAAACTCAAATGAAATTCCTTTTATCAAAAAATAAGAAATCATCAAAACTAAATGGGCTTGAAGGTATATGTATGTTTTATCTAAACTAAAAGTATGCATACATATCCCAAACACAAACGAGTCCATTAAAAAATTTGCATGAAGGCAAATGACTCAAGGGTGTACATGTATATCTAAAGTTTTGGTAAAATTTACATATACATGAAACTAAATACATTATTATAAAAACATATGCAAAAATAGGGAATACAAGTTAAAATGCAAGAATCATCAAAACTAGGCTATACAAGTACATCTATTGAGTACAAATGAGCAACATAGCATAAACATAAAATAACCAAATGTGGCTCACTAGTTGTATAAGTATAAATACAAGTTTTAATGAAAGCTACATCTAAACAAGTAATCAACATAAACAACCATGATCATTGAGGTAAATGCACGTGTTTTAGAACTATGATGTACATAATAGCTAAAATATAGTGAGAACACAAAAAATATAAATCCATATAAACATGGGTGTATCTCAAAAGACTACATATGCATATCACGAGTCTAATTTATATGGCATTTAACATAATAGTCATAAAAAATCAAAACATGCTAAAAGTCAATCAATGAAAGCATATAAACTAAATGAGAGTTAGAGACAGTTATTAAAATCAAAAAAGAACTAGTCTCTAGGTCTCCAAAACATGGTGGTCCTCCCACCAAACTTCCCTTGAAAGTGATGCATCCAAAAGTGTCACCATATAGCTCGGAATGCATTCACCTCAAGGAATCAACACATCTCACGTCATGTGAGAGCCCACACCTACATCAAATAAAATAGGAGTGAATTTTGATACTCATACCTTAATGGGTCCATGGGGGTTAGCACTTTTCCTAATCCAAACAAATTTATTTCCAAAATTTAAATTATTTAATCTATCCTAACAAAACTTTACAAGGTGGCCGTTATGTCCACAATGTGTACAAGTGTACACATGAGCATACATAGTGTCATGTGTGTGAACATGAGAAGCATGTGTATGCCATGTATGGTGTGCATGTATATGAGGAGCATGTTTCTTACAAAATATGGATTCCAACCGTGTGTGGTTCATGGCACATTTGCTCAAAGTGGAGCCTCAACAATCAACACTTTTCTTCAAAGTACAAATATCATTTTTAATATTTGAAGACAAAGTGGAGCCATGCATCATGTTTATCACTAGAAGATGAAGGACTAGAAATATGACAAACATGAGAAGACAAATTATTTTTCAAACATTTATTTTCATTTGAAACCAAATCAAATTCTTTTAAAATTGAAGCAATTTTGCTTTTCAAAGAATTGTTCTCTTTTAAAACAATATCAAGTTTTGAAGACAAAATCTCATTTTTCTTCAAAACATCATTACAATTATTTTTATTTTTTAAAATTTTGTTTTCATTAAGGACAAGGTTAAGTTGGGATTTCAAGGAGTCTCTTTCACTTAAAATCTCAGACCTCTCTTGTAAAACCAAATCAAGTTTTGAAAATAAATTTTTAGTTTCTTCTTTTAATCCAAAGCTTTTCTTTTTCAAAATTTGGTATTTTTCTAGCAAGTTTTCACATACAATAGATAGTTCTTCATTTAATGCATTAGCATCCATATGATCATCTCCTGAAGAACTAGCACTATTATCTAGTTAAGTTTCTGAATATACCTCAAGAGAGTCATTCCCATGGACCATGTAGCAAGCTTGGTCGGACTCATCTCCACTACATTCTTTCTCTACATGTTTCATCGTTCGTAGCACGGGAGAGGTCAAAGTGTTCCACACTGCAAAAGTGGAATCACAATGAGAAACCATAGATAAATATTCTTTGCTAAGAGTGCGTCTAAGTGCCTTTAGGGCTTGTGCATTGTCTTCTATATGCTTATTATTACCAAGATAGGATTTCTTGGTAATAGCAAGGAAAATATGCATTCCTAGGGTTTTAAGGTACATACTCATCTTAAGCTTCCATATATCGATGTTAGAAACATTAAACATAGAAGGGGCAAGGTAATCCATGAGTGTGTGTAAACAAATATGTGTGCAAATACAAAATCTAGGTTAGCTAACCAAGATCTCACTTCTAGGTAGTTAAACCTAATATCAAGAGTGTAGGCTCTGATACTAATTGAAAATACACCTAGAAGGGGGTGAATAAGTGTATGGCTAATCTAATGACAAATGATGTGCAATTAAAAACTAAATGCAACACACTATGGTAACCAAAGAGTGTAGCCGAATTTTCGGTGAAGGGCTCTGGACTAACTCCTCTTGATTCCTCTAAATAAGAGTTGAGGTGCTATTTGAAGCTCTCTTGGTTCAACACAAGTATGGACACACACAAACAATACCAAGCATATATGTATGATATGAACAATATGAAACAATGCAAAGTATAAAAGAGAGAGAGTTTAGAGATAGTGGATTAATCGCAAACACCGAGATATGTTTCGAGGTTCGAGCCACTGCTTTATGTCCCTGCCTTCACACAGAAGGATTTTCACTATACATCCATACAGGACTTCCCATACAGGGAGCCTCCACTGAGGATTTGGCAAATACAAACTAGGAGTACACAACTCCTCTCTCCAACAACACAACCTCTACACAAGAGGTATGGCACAACAACTATCACCTCACACAAGAGGGATAAGATACTAAGCCAAAACTCCAACCACAATCACCTCTTCACAAGAAGGATAACCACAAACCCAAATCATAATCTCAATTACCTCTACACAAGAGGGATGAACACAAACCCAAAGCAAAAAAAGATTACTACTCTTGGTGATCACAAAGATCACAAACAACCCTTGGTGATCTCAATAAACCACAAACCAATTTCTCACAAAAATAAGATCCTATAGATAGGATAGAGATGATAGCTCAAGTGTGAGAAAATAAATTGTTTGGAATAAAGAAAAACACTTGAGAAAATCACAAGATAGATGTTGAAATAAAGATCAAAAATCAATTTCCAAATACTCTCTTTTTCTTTGATTTTTCCAACACTTTAAAACAAGTAAAAGATAAATCTTTTAGCCCAAAAACTCTTGAAAACTTGTTGCTAAAACACATAAGAAGATGGAAAAATTTGCTCTTAAAATTCTTAATGAAAACAGCCCAAGGGATGGGTATTTATAACCTATTCCAAAAACTAACCGTTGGCAATCTAGAAAAGTCAGATTTTCCCTTCCGGTCGACCACCCGGTCGACCGGCCTACGATCATTTTTCTGACCTTTGAGCCTCTGGTCGACCGCCCGGTCTACCGGGCCAAGCCTATCGGTCGACCGCCCGGTCGACCAGCCAGCACTCGAGAGTTGGGTGCTTTCAATCGGTCGATCGCGCGGTCAACCAGCCAAATAGGCTGGCCATGTGCACGTTCTCGTGCACATTGGTCGACCGGTCTTATCGACCGACCACTAGTCCGTGCGACCGTCTGGTCGACCGGCAGCTGATCTGGCTGGTTAATTTGGGATTTAAAACATAGGTATTTTAACTATAATAAAATCTCATAAAATCACATAAATTTCACAAAAGTGAGTTCTTGTAAGATCTTTGAATAACAAACATGTGTGATCCGAAATCAACACATATTACAAACTATTTGAACTATTTTTATAATATTAAAATTAGGCTTAAACACAAAATCGATATTTTCTAGAAACCAAACTTTGAAATGGAAATCTGATTTTTTCTCAAACCTATATAAATACAAAAACACAATATTTAAAACACATTTGAAGCATAGAATATATGGATAGAATCCAATACACATATAAGATATATCTATGTTTTTGACATGAAATTCAAAACCGAAAACCAAACAAATTAAAACTTATGTGTGTGTGTGAACTTAAGCATATCAGTACTGTCTACCTTTACACAAGATCTAAACACAAACCAAAAAACTGAAGTCTTCTTGTCTCCAAGCCGACTCAATCCAAACACGATTCGAAGAGCTTGACTCCAACCGAGTGCTAGATGCGATCTTAACACTTGAGCTCTTGAATCCACTTGTGTTAGCTCCCAAAACTTCTTAGTTGAAGCTAATCACCTACTAAGATCTTGATCAAATATCTGAGACTAATTAAATACAAGATCATTAGTACTATAAGTACGTGAGTTAATCATCATCAAAACTAGAGGATGAGTTTTTGGGCCAACACTATTTATACTGTTCATACTTGTATATCTCCTTGTATTCTCGTAATTGCGCCTAACGGTGATATAATATTCTTATAATATTGTGTCACATCTGGTGATAACTTTATAATTGTACTCATATGTTGGAATATATAATGCACCACGTACTTCTGTACTCTGATTCTTACTTGTACTGATGCTTCGCGTATATACGAGAGGATATTTCTGACCTGCACATATACGTCACAGCAACATCTCCGTACCCGTGGGATCAAGGCGTTACAGGATGGTATCAGAGCCTAGGCTCTCACATCCTCAGTACGTCCGACGGCAATTAATAGTAAAGAAATTTGTAACTGAAAGGCATGAGTTCTACTTATATAATCCAACTACAAGTATAGAGTTATCTATTCTTTCTTGATCATCCTTCCTTTGATTCCTAATCCCTTCCATCTTTCCATTGTTTTGGTTTTTCGTAGCCTTTATACCAACTTAAGATATGGATAGATTAAAGAGGTAGCGGCTGGTTCTGAATAAAGTTATTATATGATCTCTCTCTTCGGCCAATCTCTGATGATACTTGGGTATTCTCAGAATTGATCCACGATCGAGTTATCTTTCAGAAGTCGGTATTCAAATTTTTCTACAATTATTCTCTATTCTTGGCTATATATTTCAAAGTGATCGACGCCCGGTATTCGGAATTCTTAATTATCGGTCTTCTTTATTATGCTCAGTATTATCAGGGTTTTGTTTATCTTTGGTATTCAGGCTTATTCTCGGAGAGCTATTAGTATGCATTACAGCGGGAATTCTATTGCAAAGCTGTGTTATCAGGTCAGTATAATTCAGCATCGTTCGAAGATTTATATACCGGGAAGTGCAGAAGATGTCTATATTCGAATTATTGTTCAGTCGACTTGAGAGCCCTACCTGCAGTGATTCATATCTTTATTGGTATAATTTCCGTCCGTGTCGTCTTTGTGTTCATTTTACGCCTTATCGAAATTGCAAGGATGCAATTTTGTAAGGTGGATAGAATGTAACACCCCGCTCCTGGAATACGTACTTAGTTGCGCATTCAAATTTTTCGATCGTATTTTTTTGATTTACTTCTTGTATTTGTTTTGTATTATGAATTATTTATATGATCATTTTTCCTTGAATCCGGATTCGTAGACTTAGAGTCAGCCCTAATCTGAACTGAGGACCCAATCCTTGGGTATTGCTCGATTTGGTCTTTCTGGTATTTAGATTTGACTGATTTTAATTTCAAACATCATTTTTCAATATTTTAGATTTCCTATGATTTTTTGAAATTTTTCTAAATTAAATTGAAAATCTTCAAAACCGGTGTCGACTAATACCGCTGACCGATTCTCAGATTTTTAATTTACAAACGGAGTAGAATTTCTAAAAATGTCTTTTCACATTATTTTTTAAGATGACATTTTCTATCTAAATACTTTTTCTGAGAATTTCTGAATTTATCAAAATTCTACCAGATTTGGTGTCGGCCAGTATCGTTGGTTGATTTCAGGATTTTTAGTTTACAATTTGAATTGAATTTCTGAATTTTGCTTTCACATTTCTTCTTAGAATCTTATTTTTTTCTTTAATATATTTTCTAAGATTTTTCAGAATTTATCAAAATCTTGCCGACCCGGTGTAGTCCGATATCGACGATTGACCCTAGGATTTTTAATTTGAAAATGAGATTTTATTTCTAAAAACTGATTTTGTATTATTTCTCATGATGATGTTTTCTACCCCCAGTATTTTTGGGGATTTTTCTGGAACAGTTGATATTTTTTGACTTTATTATAATTTTATATTTTTGGTATCTTTCTTTCTTTCTTTTTTTTTCTTTTCCCCCGTCAAGTCACCGCCAACCCACACCCCACCACATGGGCCCGGTCACATCACTCCCCTCTCCCATCCATCACCTCCATCCATATTCCCTCTTTTCTTTTTCTCTTCCTTTTTCTTTTCTTTTTCCTTATCTTTCTTTCTCCCTTCTCTTCTCTTCTCCCTTCTCTTCTTCCTCTTCTTCTTCATTTGGCTGATGCCCAACCGAGACCACTCCGGTGCTCCAATCACCAACGCCGGCAAGGAAGGCCCCCAACTCCGGCCACCTTCCTCCCTATGCATCATCTCCAAAAAAACCAAACAAACACCTTCATCTTCTTCCTCCACAAAACTACCATCTCTAACCTCTTCTTCTTCTTCAAATTAGACACCACTACCACCACCATCTTCTCCACTCAAATTCCTCCTGCACAACACCCTACTCCTCGTCCTCCTCCCATATCCCTTAATTTCTCCACCACCTCCTAAAACCACCACCATCATCACGATCTTCTTCTTTCAACCACCTCCTCCTCCTCCTCCTTGGCATGGTCGCGCACCACCACCACCGGCCACCCAGGGCCGGTGTGGCCACCTCGGCGAACTCCCTTCCTCCTCCTCCTACTTCCTTTTTCTTCTTCCTTTCTTTTTCTTTTCCTTTTCTTCTTCCTTTTCTCTCTTCTTTTTCTTTCTTTTTTCCTTCCCTTCCTTTCCTTCTACTACCCCTCCTGTGGGGTGGCCGACGCCACCCCTGCCTGCCGGTGGCCAGGCCATGTCCAGGGGCGCTGTGCGTGAGCAGAGGGAGGCAATAGCCCCATATCTTTCTCTCTTTCTTCTCTCTCTCATCTCTCTCTCTCTAAGCAACTCTCTCTCTCTCGAGTTCTCTCTCTAGCTGCCTCTCTCTCCAAATTCTCTCTCTCCTCTATCTAGATCTCCCCTTTCTCTCAAGTTTTTCTCTCTAAAAAATCTCTCTCTAGGTTTTTCTCTTTCTAGCCCTCTCTTTCTCTCTCTAACTCTTTCTCTCTCTTCTCTCTCCTCTTCTCTTTCTCTCTCTAAAATAATTATGTATATTTTTTAATATTTTTGGCGCGTGCACAAGTTCCAGGGATTTCAGAGTTTTCGGCCTTTCTGAAGATTTAGGCGAATGTCCTCGCCTCCTTTGGTTTTTCCTGCTTTGTTTTGTCAACGTGTATTTTATTATGTATTTTAATTTATTTTGTATTGGGCTGTTTCCCTGCATTTGGATGTGGCCAAGTGCCCGTGATTGTACTTGTATTGCCTGTGACAAATGCTTGTATTAGGCTAGTTTACTTCTTGTATATATACCATGTCTGTGATGTGCTTTTTTACTACTTTATACCATGCGTGGCCGACCCTTCTTGGTCGTTAGTGAAAGTACACCTAGAGGGGGGGTGAATAGTTGTAAGGCTAATCTAATGACAAATATTGTGGAATTAAAAACTAATTGCAACACACTTAGTGTAACAAAGAGTGTAGCCGAATTCCCGGTAAAGGGCTCTGGACTATCTCCTCTAAATTCCTCTAAATAAGCGTTGAGGTGCTATATGAAGCTCTCTTGGTTGAACAAAAGTATGGCACACAAACAACAATACCAAGCATATAAGTATAAATGAGCAATATGAATGATGCAAGGTACAATAAGAGAGAGAAAGTAAAGACATTGTGAATCAAACACAAACACAAAGATATGTTTCGAGGTTCGAGCACACAGCTCTGCGTCCCCACCTTCACACAGAAGGATTTTCACTATGCGTCCACACAGGACTTCCCACACAGGGAACCTCCACTGAGAATTTGAGCAAATACAATTAGGAGTACACAACTCTCTCCAACAAATATAACCTCTACACAAGAGGCAAGACACAACACAAAACACCTCTACACTTAGAGGGTTAGGCACTTAGCCAAACAACAATTAATCTCTCACTAGAGGATTAGGCTCAAGGCCAACACCAACAACAATCACCTCACACTTGAGGGATTCCAACTCAATCTCCACAATCACCTCTGATTAAAGGGATACAAACACCACTTTAACAATCACCTCTCACTAGAGGGATATCAACACAATCACCTCTCCTAGAGGGATATCACAAAGTATGGAAGATTTTACAACTCTTGGTGGTATTAACTACCACAAACCAATTTTCCCATAAAATGGATCCTAATAGATAGGATAGATAGATAAGCTTAACTGTGAGAAAAACAAAGAGTTTGAAAATCAAAACACAAAGAAAAACTCTTGGGAAAACTTCTAGAATAGCTATAGAAATGATGATCAAAACCAATCCCAAAGACTTCTCCTTTTCTTAATTTTTTCAACCCTTTTTAAAACAAATAAAAATCAAATCTTTGGCACTAAAACTTTTTTAAAAACTTGCTGAAAGATAGAAAATTTTGCTCTTGAAATTCTTGGTGAAAACAGCCAAAGAATGAACTATTTATAAGCTCCACAAAATTCTGCCCGTTGCAATCTGGAAAAGCCCAGATTGCCCATCCGGTCGACCGGCCAACAGCTATATTTCTGACCGTTGTGCCTCTGGTCGACCGCCCGGTCGACCGGGTTAAAGCGCACGATCGACCGCCTGGTCGACCGGCCCTCACCCCAGAGTGGGGTGATCTCAGTCGGTCGACCGCGCGGTCGACCGGCCAAACCACTTGGCCTTTGTGCACATCCCGTGCACATCGGCCAAACCACTAGCCCGGTCGACCGTCCGGTCGACCGCCAGAGCCTGGCAGGGAAAATTTTAGGATTTAAAAACTCGACTTTTTAACTTCAAATAAATCCCATAAAATCATATAAATTTCACAAAAATCAGTTCTTATTAGATCTTTGAAATACAAATATGTGTGATAAAAATTCAACACATATTTTAAACAATTTGAACCATTTTGTATTATTGAAAATTTGCCTTAAACCAAAAACGGTATTTTCTAGAAACCAAAGTTCTAAAGGAAAATACGTTTTTTTCTATAAACTTGTATAAATACAAAAACATGATATTGAAACAACTTTAAAGCATATTGTATATGGATAGAATCCAATATACATGAAGGATATTATATCTATATTTTTGACATTAAATACAAAAATAAGTTTTGTTTAAATACAAAACTCCAAACTCAAGAAATAGACTATCAAAATAAGTTTTTCTAAATAGATGAAGCATAGATGTATATAGATCAAATCTAATATACATTAAACTATGTAAACTTGTTTTGATTCTATCTATCCATGAAAACCATATGAAAATTGAAACCGGTTAAACCGAAAACAAAAAACAATAAACTTAAAATATGTGTATGCATTGTGAACTTGAGCATATCAGCACTATCTAATCTTTACACAAGATCTAAACACAATATTAAACTAAACAAACTGATGTCTTCTTGTAGAACTCCGTCTCCAAGTCAACTCGATCCAAAATCGATCCAAACGAGCTTGACTCTATCCGAGTGCTAGATGTGAACTTGACGCTCGAGCTCTTGAATCACCATGTGAAAGCTCCAAAACACCTTTGTTGAAGCTAATCACCTACTAATATCTTGATCAAATATCTAAAACTAAATATTACAAGATTATTAGTAAACAATAACTACATGAGTTAATCATAATCAAAACTAAAGTGAAAGGCCTCTGGGCTAACATGAAAGTACACCTAGAGGGGGGTGAATAGGTGTACGGCTAATCTAATGAACAAAATGCGAAAATTAAAAACATAATTGTAACAACACTTAATGCAACCAACGAGTGCAGCCGAATTCCCGGTGAAGGGCTCTGGACAAACTCCTCTTGATTCCTCTGAATAAGAGTTGAGGCGCTATATGAAGCTCTCGTGGTTAAACACAAGTGAGGCACACACAAGCATATATATGATATAGCAATATGATGCAATGCTCAAAGTAATAGAGAGAGTTAGAGTCAATGGATCAAACGCAAACACCGAGATTTGTTTCGAGGTTCGAGCACCCAGCTCTACGTCCCCGCCTTCACACAAAAGGATCTCCACTAACTCGTCCACAAAGGACTCCCATACAAGGAACCTCTACTGAGGATTTGGGGCAATTACAATATGGAGTACACAACTCCTCTCTCAACCAAAACAACCTCTACACTTAGAGGCTAGGCACAAAGCCACCACAAATCGATCACCTCACAACTTGAGGGATGGGCACAAAGCCACACAACCAATCAACTTCTCACTAGAGGGATAGGGCACAAAGCCACCACTCCACAAATTAACCTCTACACAAGAGGGATAACACAAAGTAGGAGGGTTTACAACTTAGTGATCAAAATATCACAAACAAATTCTTTCTCACAAAACAAAGATCCTATAGAAAGGATAGAATGATAAGGCTCAAGTGTGGAAAATCAAGATGATGGAAATCAAATCACAAGGAAAACTACTTGAGAAAACAACTTAGTATTTGATAGAATGAAGAACAAAGAAAAAAATCCCAAATATATATTTTTCTTTGATTTTTCCAACTCATGAAAACAAATAAAGAATGATCTTTAATACCAATAAACTCTTTTGAAAACTTGCTTTTAAAACACTACAGAATAGGTGAAATTTTGCTCTTGAAAATCTTGGAGAAAACCTCTCTCAAATGGGGCCCAAAAGAATTCTGCCCGTTGACAGCTAACTAGGCCAATAATGGCCTTCGGGTCGACCGGCCAACGGTTAAATTTTTGACCGTTGAGCCTTCCGGTCGACCGCCTGGTCGACTGGGCCCTGAACTAGAGAGCAACGGCTCTCTGGCCGGTCAACCGCCCGGCGACCGGGGCAACCTGATAGTGGGTTGCGTTCAGTCAGTCGACCGCTCGGTCGACCGGCCAACTGACACGGCCTAGAGCACATTCTTGTGCACGTCCGATCGACCGGAACGGTCGACCGCCAGAGCCTGGCAGAAACAGATTTTAGGACTGAAAAACTTTTTTTAATCATCAAATAAATCCCCATAAATTCTCTAAAAATTCACAAAAATAAGTTCTTATATTCTCTTTGAAATACAAACTTGTTTGAGTAAAAATCAAACCAAGTTACAAACATTTTGAACTCTTTTTGTGTTATGAAAATTTTACCGAAAATCAAAACTCGTATTTTCCAAAACTTGGATTTTTGAGATGAAAAATTGTTTTGTCCAAAACTCATCCAAGTACGAAAACATGATATTTAAACAACTTGAAGCATACAATATATGGATATAATCCAATATACATGAAAGATATATATATATATATATATCAATGTTTTTGACTAAAAAACCAAAAATATGTTTTGTTAAAATACCAAAACACCAAACTCATGAAATAGACTATCAAGCTAAATTTGTTTAAATAGTTGAAGCATACATGTATATAGAACAAATCTAATATACATTAAACCATGTAAACTTGTTTTGATACTATCTATTCATGAAAACCAAGATCGGTTAAACCGAAACCGAAAAATCAAAACCAAAACATGAAACGTGTGTGTGTTGTAAACTTAAGCATATCACACTATCTAATATTTAACAAATGGATCTAAAACATAAACTAAACTATGTACCGAAGTCTTCTTGTAGAGCGCCGTCTCCAAGTCGACTGGATCCAAACCGTGATTCACCGAGCATGACTCCAATGAGTACTAGATATGAACTTTGACGCTTGGGCTCTTGAATCACCATGTGAAAAACTCCAAAACACTTTTGTTGAAGCTAATCGCCTACTAATATCTGGTTAAGTATCTGAAACTAAACATCACAGGATTATTAGTAAACAATAACTGCATGAGTTAATCATCATCAAAACTAGAGTGGAAGGCCTCTGGGCCAACAATCTCCCCCTTTTTGATGATGACAAAACTCATGGAGTTATATATGCATGGATTAAAGTTAAGCTTCAAAGAAGCTTCCCCTTAACTCATGCATAACAATAAATAATAAATATATGCAATGAATATTAAACATGAGTATGCATTAACATGCATAAAACAATGAAATGAACATGCTTTTGATACCAAACATGAAATAAACATGCTCTTGATACCAAAATTTAATAAATTTCTTTTCCTTTTTAAAATAAACATGTTCTTAAATAATTGCTTTTGATACCAATAAAAATTTTAATGAAAAACTTAAGCTCTTGATACCAATCAATAAAACAAAATTCTTGATACCAATTGGAAAGATAATCACTAAAAGCTTTTGATACCAACAATAAAAAATATCAATATGAAACAACCTTACAAATAAACAAATAAACAATAAACATGCATATTAAACAATAAACATACATATAAACTCAAATACTTTTTCCCCTTTTGTCAATCATCAACAAAGGGGTGAAAGAAAACAATGTTCTCCCCCTTTTTGTCTTAAGCAAAAAAAATCGATGAGGGGTGAAATTAAATCAAAAACGTTATGATACCAATTGTAAGAAAAAAAATATATCAATTTAGTGCATCATAATATCAATGAAATATACCAATTGAAGATACATAAAATAAATATTTTTAATATATACCAATTGTAAGTAAATAAATCATCAAAAAAATTTATACCAATAGTAAGTAAACTTATAGGTAATCTTGATACCAATATGTAAAGATTAGTACCAATTGAAAGTAATTTTTTTATTAAAAGCATATGATACCAAAAATAATCAATATCATTTTTTTAATCATATTTCAACATAAAGTGTGGGAGTAAAATATCAATTAAAAGATGAAACAAAAATTTTCTCCCCTTTATGAAATACCAAGTAAAATGATGCATAAGCTTGTATAAGATACCAATTGAAACATGATCAATTGAAATATAATAGTCATTTGAAATCAAGCTTAGCATAATCAAAATTTGTGCTCAAGGATATAGAAATATAGTAAGCACAAATAAATCATATATATATGTATGAAAAATTGAATACCAATTGAAATTGATACTATTTGAAGTGTAAGCATATATATATAAAAACATATATGAGTATATGAAAAAAAATGTCAATAGTGATACCAATTGAAAAAATTCAATGATACCAATTGAAAACATAATAAGATCAAGTGTACAACTCATATTTCCTACCACCCATTTCATGCACATGTTTAAAAGGATTTTCAATATGAAGCATATAAGGCATGGTCGCCCACTAACCGCCCTTAAAATGGGTAGGGTTTTCAAAAATAGGTTTGAAAATAGAGTATGTTTGAAAAGCTCTACCATAATGAAGAATAAGAATTTTGAAAACAAGTACGAAATCCTTCAAGCAAGAAATAAAAAAAATTATATTCCATAAAACATGAAAATCACTAAACCAATATCACTCAAAATCTATATAGCACATATATTACTCATGAAAACAAAATCATAAGAAAACATCAAGAATATGAGTGTACAAGTTTTGTGAAAGATAAGTCATGGAAATAGGCAATCAAATTCAAAAAGAAATTCCTTAAAACAAGAAAGTCATCAAAACTAGAATTCTTTCTAAGGTATATGTATGTCATGTACAAATTAAAGTATACATACATATCCAAAACATAATGAGTCCACCAAAGTATATGCATGAAGGCAAGTGGCTCAAGGATGTATATGTATAACCAATAGTTTGGACAAAATGGACATATACATGAAGTTAAACATAAACACGAAAAACATATAAAATGGAGAATACAAGTCAAATGCATGAATCATCAAAACTAGACTATACTAGTACATCTAATGAGTACAAATGAGCGTTCAAGCACAAATATATAATACTCTATTTGTGGCTCACTGTTGTACAAGTATATATCTAAGTTTTAATGAAAACTAGCATCCAAACATATAATCAAAACATGAAGCATCAAAACAAAACTCATAAACATACATATAATCATTATGTACATGCACATGCATAGATCTAGGACATACACATTAGTTAAAACAAATGTGAGAACACAAAGATATAAATCCATATTAAACATGGGTGTCTCAAATAACTAACATGTATAACACTAATCTAATAAACATGGCATATGGCATAATGAATATTAAAACATGACATGCTATAAATGAATGATCTAAAAGCATGCAAACATAATGAGGAGTAAGAGATAGTTACCAAAACCATGTGGGCAACTCTCCATGTCTCCAAAACAAGGTGGTCCTCTCACCAAACTCCCCTTGAAAGTGATGCATCCAAATAGTCATCTTTAGGCTCGGAACGCATCCACCTCAAGGCACCATTACTCTCACGTCATTTGAGAGCCCACACCTACATAAAATACAATAGGGGTGGTCTTTGGTACCCACACTCTTTTGGGTCCATGGGGGTTAGCTCCTTTCCTAACCTAAACAAACTTAGTTGCTAAATTTACATCATGTATCTTATCATAGCAAAATTTAGCAAGGTGGCCCTTACGTCCACAATGTGTACATGTGTATACATGAGCATACATCGTGTTATAAGTATGTTCGTAAGGAGCATGTATATGCCGTGGTTTGTGTGCATGCATAAGAGGAACTTGTTTCTTTCGAAACATAGATTCTAACCGTGTATGATTCAAAACACAATGGCTCAAAGTGGAGCCCAAACAATCCATATTCTTCTTTAATAATTTTATATTATTTTCAATAATAGAAGAAGTGGAGCATGCAATAGGTGAGCTAAAAGGTGAAGCTACACTAGCATGGCAAACATGTGAATCTATATTAATTTTCAAATTTTTATTTTCCTTTAGGCAAACTACTAAATCTTTTGAAATCAAATCAATTTTGTTTTCAAAGAATCATTTTCTTTTAAAATAAAATCAACTTTTGAAGACAAGTTTTCATTTTTTTCTTGAAAATTATTTCACAATCATTTTTATTTTTAACAATTCATTTTCTTTTAGGGCAAGATCTAGTTGGGATTTAAGTGAGTCACGTTCACTTGAAATCTCTTCCTTTCTTGCAAAACAATCTCAAGTCTAGAAGATAAATTTTTATTTTCTTCTTTTAAACCAAGACTTTCCTTTTCAAAAGTTTGTATTTTGAAATCAAATTTTCACAATTTTAAGCAAGTTCATCATTCGTGGCTTGTGCCTCTAAACACTCATTGCAATAGGAACTAGTGCTAGCATCTAGTTGAGTTTTCGATTGTACCTCAAGGGAGTCATTCCCTTGGACCATGAAGCAACGTTCGTCGGACTTGTCTCTCCTAGATCTCCTCTTCTTATCGATAAGCTTGGTAGCTCGGGAGATGTCAAATGCTCCATACTGCAAAAGCGGACTCATAATGAGAAAATACATGTAAATATTCTTTATCAAGAGATGCTCTTAGTGCCTTTTGGGCTAGTGCATTGCCTCTATATGCCTGCTATCACTAAGGTAGGATTCCTTGGTAATGGCAAGGTAAACTCTATAACCTAGGATTTTTAAATGACAACTCATCAGAACCTTCCATATATCAAGTCTAGAGATATCAAACATGGGAGGGACATCCATGAGTGCAAACAATATGTGTGCAAATGCAAATGCAAATGTAGATTAACAAAACAAGATCACACTCCTAGGTGGTTAAACCTAATATCAGGAGCGTAGCTCTGATACCAATTGAAAGTACACCTAGAGGGGGGTGAATAGGTATACGGCTAATCTAATGAACAAAATGCGGAAATTAAAAACTTAATTGCAATAACACGTAATTCAACTAACGAGTGTAGCTGAATTCCCGGTGAAGGGCTCTGGACTAACTCCTCTTGATTCCTCTGAATAAGAGTTGAGGCGCTCATGGTTAAACACAAGTGAGGCACACACAAGCATATATATGATATGGCAATATGATGCAATGCTCAAAGTAATAGAGAGAGTTAGAGTCAATGGATCAAACGCAAACACCGAGATTTGTTTTGAGGTTCGAGCACCCAGCTCTACGTCCCCGCCTTCACACAGAAGGATTTCTACTAACTCGTCCACAAAGGACTCCACCACAGGGAACCTCCACTGAGAATTTGGGGCAATTACAATATGGAGTACACAACTCCTCTCTCAACCAAAACAACCTCTACACTTAGAGGCTAGGCACAAAGCCACCACAAATCGATCACCTCACAACTTGAGGGATGGGCACAAAGCCACACAACCAATCAACCTCTCACTAGAGGGATAGGGCACAAAGCCACCACTCCACAAATCAACCTCTACACAAGAGGGATAACATAAAGTAGGAGGGTTTACAACTTAGTGATCAAAAGACTACAAACAAATTTTTTCTCACAAAACAAAGATCCTATAGAAAGGATAGAATGATAAGGCTCCAGTGTGGAAAATCAAGATGTTGGAAATCAAATCACAAGAAAAAATACTTGGGAAAACAACATTAGTATTTGATAGAAATGAAGAAGAAAGAAAATATCCCAAATCTATATTTTCTTTAATTTTTCCAACTCATGAAAACAAATAAAGAATGATCTTTAAAACCAATAAACTCTTTTGAAAACTTGCTTTTAAAACACTAGAGAATAGGTGAAATTTTGCTCTTGAAAATCTTGGAGAAAACCTCTCTCAAATGGGGTATTTATAGCCCCTAAAAGAATTCTGCCCATTGGCAGCTGACTAAGCTAATAATGGCCTTCCGGTCGACCGGCCAATGGTCAAATTTTTGACCATTGAGCCTTCCGGTCGACCGCCCGGATGACCGGGCCCTAAACCAGAGAGCAACGGCTCTCTGGCCGGTCGACCGCCCGGTCGACCGGGGCAACCCGAGAGTGGGTTGCCTTCAGTTGGTCGATCGCTCGGTCGACCGGCCAACTGACACAGCCTAGTGCACATTCTTATGCACGTCCGGTCGACCGCTCCGGTCGACCGTCTCCTTGTCCGGTCGACCGGAACGGTCGACCGCCAGAGTCTGGCAGAAACAGATTTTAGGACTGAAAAACTTGTTTTCTAATCATCAAATAAATCCCATAAATTCTCTAAAAATTCACAAAAATAAGTTCTTATATTCTCTTTGAAATACAAACTTGTTTGAGTAAAAATCAAACCAAGTTATAAACATTTTGAACTCTTTTTGTGTTACGAAAATTTTACCGAAAACCAAAACTCGTATTTTCCAAAACTTGAATTTTTGAGATGAAAAATTGTTTTGTCCAAAACTCATCCAAATACAAAAACATGATACTTAAACAACTTGAAGCATATAGTATATGGATATAATCCAATATACATGAAAGATATATATATATATATATCAATGTTTTTGGCTAAAAAACCAAAAATATGTTTTGTTAAAATACCAAAACACCAAACTAATGAAATAGACTATCAAACTAAGTTTGTTTAAATAGTTGAAGCATACATGTATATAGAACAACTCTAATATATATTAAACCATGTAAACTTGTTTTGATACTATCTATTCATGAAAATCAAGATCGGTTAAACCGAAACTGAAAAACAAAAATCAAAATATGAAACGTGTGTGTTGTGAACTTGAGCATATCACACTATCTAATCTTTAACAAATGATCTAAAACATAAACTAAACTATGTACCGAAGTCTTCTTGTAGAGCGCCGTCTCCAAGTCGACTCGATCCAAACCGTGATCCACCGAGCTTGACTCCAATGAGTGCTAGATATGAACTTTGACGCTCGGGCTCTTGAATCACCATGTGAAAAACTCCAAAACACTTTTGTTGAAGCTAATCACCTACTAATATCTTGGTTAAGTATCTGAAACTAAACATCACAAGATTATTAGTAAACAATAACTACATGAGTTAATCATCATCAAAACTAGAGTGGAAGGCCTCTGGGCCAACACAACAATCTCCCCCTTTTTGATGATGACAAAACTCTTGGAGTTATATATGCATGGATTAAAGTTAAGCTTCATAGAAGCTCCCCCTTAACTCATGCATAGCAATAAACATAAAGATGTTCAATGAAAGCTCAACATAAATATGCATAAACATGATATTTGATACTAATGAAATAAACATGCTCTTGGTATCAACAAAAGATGCTCTTGATACCAATAGTAAAAGATAACAAATTAAACAAAACATGCATATATAAAAACTCCAAATTTCTCTCCCCTTTTTGTCAATTCATCAACAAAGGGGTACAAACACTAAAGACATAAATAATATTTTTCTTCCTTTTTACATAAATCAAAACAATAAAAGTGTATATGCTATATACATTCATGAAGAGGAGAGACGTGAAGTAAACTCCCCATGCATACATGCATTACATGAAAAAGAGATGACTAGACCTTAATCACATAACACATAATATATAATGTATAAAAGGAGATGTGAAGCTCCTCCTACACACGTATAAGACATAGAGAAGAGCGGTCAAGCTCCTCAATATGAGATACACTCAACATGAATATATATAGAGAAGATGTTAAGCTCCCCTTGCATACAAGGAATATATATCAAAACTTTTGATACCAAATTATGATACCAATTGAAAAGTAAACAAAAATTTTAAGATACCAAAAGATACTAATTGAAAATATCTTGTAAACTTTTGATACCAATGAAAATGAAACATTGTATGTTCTGATACCAATAGAAATATATATGTACATTGTAAATCATGATACCAATTGTAAACATTTTATAATTTTGATACCAAATGAGAAAATTTTATAATTTTGATATCAATTGAAAGTGAAAGCCAAATATTTTTATGTAAACATAACTTATGTCAATATAGATACCAATTTAAAATAAAATATGATACCATTTGAAAAACAAACCAACTATTTGGTTAAACAATTCATTTTGCAATAAAGATACCAAATTTTAGAATAAAGCTAATTTAAGATTTTTGATACCAATATTGAAAATGTTGACATATTCCAAATTAAAATATTTTTCATTAAGAGCATAGGAAATCAATTGAAAAATAATATTCTGAAAATCACCTAGAGGGGGGTGAATAGGTGATAATGCTTATCTAATGAACTTAATGCGGAATTTAAAAACTAATTGCAATTAACAAAATATGCACACTCAAACAAGCCAAGCAAATAATTATGAATGAACAATATGAATTGATGAAAGGCACAATATATATATAGAGAGAGAGAGTAAGAGCCAAGGGATCAAGCGCAAACAATAAGATATGTTTTGAGGTTCGAGCACCCAGCTCTACATCCCCGCCTTCACACAGAAGGATTTTAACTCTACTAGCTTGTCCACAAAGGACTCCCACAAAGGGAACCTCCACCGAGGATTTGGGGCAATAACAATTACAAGGAGTACCCAACTCCTCTCTTTACAAACACAACCTCCTCCTTGAGGCACAACACCAAGCCAATAAACAATCACCTCACAATTTGAGGGATTAGCACAAAGCAACACAAGGATCACCTCACAACTTGAGGGATACAACCCACTTGCACAACCTCCTCAACACAATGAGGGAAAGGCACAAAGCCAAGCAAATTTTGGGGTTTATAACTTGGTGGTCTAACAAACAACCACAAACAATTTCTTTCTCACACAAGGATCCTATAGAATGAGATAGTAGATGTAGCTCAAGTGTGGAGAAAACCAAAGGAATGGAAATCAAAAACTCAAAGAAAATCCTTGGGAAAAATTAGAAACCAAGATGAAGAAGTTGAATCAAACACTTTTCCCAAAAATCCTTTTCTTTGATTTTCCAAACCCTAGCAAAAACACCAAATAGATGTTCAATTTAAAGCCCAAAAACTTCCTTTGATAGTTATGAAAACACTAGAGAATGCTCAGAAATTTGTCCAAAAATTCTTAGAGAAAACCTCTTTCCAATGGGGTATTTATAGCCCATTTACAAAACTAGCCGTTGGCAGCAGTTCCTGTCAAAAATGAACCACCGGTCGACCGGTCGGTTGACCGTCCAACGGTCATATTTGACCGCTGGCAGCTACCAGTCGACCGGGCGATCGACCGTCCCCAGAACCAGAGAGCAACGGCTCTCTGGCCGGTCTACCGCTCGGTCGACCGTGCACAACCCGAGAGCAACCTACTCTCAGTCGGTCGACCGTGCGGTCGACCGGCCTATTGGGCAGCCAGCGTGCACGTATCCGTGCACGTCGGTCGACCGCTACAGTCGACTGGCTTCTTGGAACGATCGACTGTCCGGTCGACCGACCTAGCCTGGCAGAAGCAGTTCTGGTCAGAAAAACATGTTATTTTTAATCCTAAAAATTCTCATAAATCTTCTAAAAATACACAAAAATAGTTTTATCATTTTATTTTGAAATATAAACTTGTGATAAAACTTTCATCATAAATAACAAACATTTTGAAACATTTTTGTGTCTTATCATTTTTACCAAAAATCAAAAACTGTATTTTCTAAAACTTGGATTTTTGAATTGAAAATACATTTTGTCCAAAACCCATCCAAATACAAAAACATGATATTAAACAACTTTTAGGCATGATGAATATGGATATAATCCAATATTCATGATACAATATAAATATCCATATTTTTGACTTTAATTCCAAAATATGTTTTGTTAGAAATACCAAAACACTAAACTCATGAAATAGACTATCAAACTAAGTTTGTCTAAGAAGTTGAAGCATGCATGTATATAGAACAAATCTAATGTACATTAAACCATGTAAACTTATTTTGAATCTATCTATTCATGAAAACCAAGATCGGTTAAACCAATCAAACCGAAAACCAAAACGGAAACATGAAACTTGTGTGTTGTGAACTTGAGCATATCATACTATTCTAATCTTTACAAATGGATCTAAAACTCAAACTAAACTAGGTACTGATGTCTTCTTGTAGAGCGCCGTCTCCAAGCCGACTCGAACCAAAACTTCGTGATCCACCGAGCTTGACTCCAATGAGTGCTATATATGATCTTGTCGCTCGGGCTCTTGAATCACTATGTGAAAGCTTCCAAACCATCTTGTTGAAGCTAATCACCAACTAATATCTTGGTTAATGATCTGAAACTAAAATCACAAGATTATTAGTACACATAACTACATGAGTTAATCATCATCAAAACTAGAGTGGAAGGCCTTTGGGCCAACAATCTCCCCATTTTTGATGATGACAAAACTCATGGAGTTATATATGCATGGATTAAAGTTAAGCTTCAAGAAAGCTCCCCTTAACTCATGCATAGGAATAAACAAATAGATATGCAATGTAAGTTCTTAAACATGTATGCATAGACATGCATAAAACACATAAATTTCTAAAACATGCTCTTGATATCAATTAAATAAAACGAGTACATTTTCAAAACAAGCTATTGATATCAATTTGCAAAACAAAACTAATGAAGCTCTTGATACTAAAAATAAACATGTTCTTATACCAAATGAAATTTACAAAAACAAAACATGCTCTAGATACCAATTTAAACTTAATATATGCAACACATATATAAAACATGTACCAATCATGCATATATAGAAAAGATGTTGAGTTTATATGCATGTTAAACTCTCAAATAATTCTCCCCCTTTTTGTCAATCATCAATAAAGGGGTAAAAACAAAAGCAAAACAATAAATTTTTCTCCCCCTTTTTGTTCGAAACAAAGAATCAACAAAGGGGTCAAAACAACGTTCTCCCCCTTTTTGTCTAAAACAAAAAGAATATCAATAAGGGGTGACATAAAACATGATACCAATAAAAAATGTCAATTAAGTGCATAGATGATATCAATTGAAAAGAGTATGGAAACATTTTAAGGAATGCCGAAATCAAATGATACCAATTGAAATAAAGGTAAACTAGGCATTGAAACAAATTGTTTTAATTGAGATTTGTTTCAAGTTAAACATGTTTATATGAAAACATATATCAAATGAAAACAAAAATCTTGATACCAATTGAAATTAAACATAACAAATTTTGAATTTTTAAACAAAGGATTTTGATACCAATTGTAAATATTTTTCATTTCGAACATATGATACCAATTTGAAATTTTCAATCATAAAGTATGGGAGTGGAAATCAAATATCAATTGAAAGATGAAATACAAGTTTTCTCCCTCTTTATGAAATACCAAATGAAACAATGAATAAGCTTGTATATGGATACCAATTGAAAACTAGTCAATTGAAACAAGATAGTCATTATAAAACAAGCTTTATCATGATCAAAATTTGTGCTCTAAGATATGAATATAATAAGCACAAATAAAAATATATATATGTATGAAAAATTAGATACCAATAGAAATTGATACTCTTTGAAGTGCAAGCATACATATACAAAAAAATATATGAGTATACAAAAATGTCAATATTGATACCAATTGAAAGAATCTAATGATACCAATTGAAACAACAATAATATCAAGTGTATATCTCATATTACCTACCACCCATTCATGCACAAGTTTAAAAGATATTCAAGAAGGGTATACATGGCATGGTCTCCCAACCAACCGCCCTTAGAAGGTAGGGTTTTCAAAAAATAGGTTAGAAAATATAGTTTGTTTGAAAAACTCTACCGAAGAGAAGAACACGAACTAGTTATGGAAAAATTTGTTAACTAGTACGAAATCCTTCAAGTAAGGAATAAGACAAAATTGTTTTTCATGAAACACATGTAATTCACAAGATCACTAAACACTCAAAATCCATAAAGCCCATATCATACTCATGAAAATAAAGTCATGAGAAACCTAATAAAGTGAGTGAACAAGTGTTATGTGACACATATCATCATGAAAATATTCAATTAAGCTCGATTTAAATTCCTTTAAACATGAAACATGAAATCTAAAATTTTTAATAAAACAAATTATACTTCAAGGCATATGTATGTTTTGTCAACACAAAAAGTATACATACATATCCCTAAACACAATTGAGTCTATATATAAAGATTTGCATGAAAAGCAAATGACTCAAGGGGTATACATGTATATCTTAAAGTTTGGCAAAGTAGACATATACATGAAGTGGAAACACATGATCATAAAACATGTCCAAAATAGGGAATACAAGTTAGAATGCATGAATCATCAAAACTAGACTATATTAGAACATCTAATGGGTACAAATAAGCATCCAAGCACAAACATATATAAAGATTCATTTGTGGTCCACTACATGTACAAGTATAAATTATAGTCTTAATGAAAACTAACATTTAAACATATATTCAAATCATGAAGCACGAAACATGACATAAATCATCATTATGTAAATCCACATGCTATTAGAGCTATGATGTGCATAATAGCTAAACAAATGGTGAGAACACAACATATGGGTTCATATAAACATGGGTGATCTCAAGAGCTATACATGCATGTCAATGATCTAAGAATCATGGCATTTAACATAATAAACTATAAACATCAAAACAAAACAAAAATCATAAACACACATATGATCATTATGTGTATGCATGTGCATTAGATCTAGGACATACATATTAGTTTAAGAACAAAGTGAGAACACAAAGATATGTCCATGGGTGTCTCAAATAACTAAACATGTATATCACTAATCTAAATCACATGGCATAATCATAATGAGCTTTAAAACATGACATGCTATAAATCAACGACATGAAAAGCATAATAAGCATGCAAATATAAATAGGAGTTAGAGATTGATACCAAAACCGATGAAGGCACCTCTCTAGTTCTCCAAACCAATGGTGGTCCTCTCCACCAAACTCCCTTGAAAGTGATGCATCCGAATTATTTTCTTTAAGCACGGAACGCATCCACTTCAAGGCACCTCCACTCTCACATGATGCGAGAGCCCACACCTATATCAAAAATTTTAGGGGTGGTCTTTGGTACCCATTTCCTTTTGGGTCCATAGGGGTTAGTATCTCTCCTAACCCAAACAAGATTATTTGCTAAATTTTCAACATGTAAACGATCATAGCAAAATCTAGCAAGGTGGCCTTTTCGACCACAATGTGTACACGTAATTACATGAGTTAATCATCATCAAAACTAGAGTGGAAGGCCTTTGGGCCAACATATACCAAATCATATCATTTTTCATCATAAAGAGTGGGAGTAAGATACCAATTGAAAATACAATCGATTGAAAACTATAACATGAAGTTTTCTCCCCCTTTATGAAATACCAATAAAAATGACGTATAAGCATGTATAAAATACCAATTTGAAAACTAATAGACATTAAGGAGTAAATCAAGCTTAGCATAAACATAATTTGTATTTTAAGATGTAACGTTATAATAAGCACAATCAAATAATGTATATATGTATGAAAATGTAAATACCAATAGAAATTGATACTTTTGAAGTTTTGAAGCATATATATATATATATATATATATATATATATATATATATATATATATATATATATATATATATATATATATATATATATATATATATATATCTAAAATCAAAGATGAGTATACAAACATGAAAATATCAATTAGGATACCAATTGAAAATATGATGAGGATCAAGTGTATAACGCATACTACCTCTCTTTCATGCACATGTTTAAATAGATTTTCAATTAAGAGCATACAAGGCATGGTCACCCATCCAACCGCCTATGATGGGTAGGGATTTTCAAAAATAAGTTTGAAAATAATTATAACACATTTGAAAACTCTTCCACATGAAAAATAACACAACTAGTTTTATGATAAACTTGAAAACTAGTACAAAATCTTTCAAGTAAGGAATAAAATAATAACATATCCATGAAAACATGAAAATTACATAATCATCAACACTCAAAGTCCATATAGTACATATAATACTCATGAAAATAAAGTCGTGAGAAAACATCAAAAAATATGAGTGTACAAAATCATGTAATCAACATCATGGAAATAAGGCATTTAAGCTCAATATGAAATTCCTTTTCAACACCATAAAAATCATGAAAATTTAATTTTCATCAAAATGATACTAACTTCAAGGCATATGTATGTTTAGTGTAAACTAAAAGTATACATACATATCCAAACTCAATTGAGTCCATAATAGAATATTGCATGAAAAGCAAATGACTAAGGTTATACATGTATATCTTAAAGTTTTGACAAAATTAGCATATACATGAAGTTAAATTATATGAAAACATGTATAAAAAAGAATACAAGTTTGAAATGCATGAATCATCAAAACTAGGCTATACTAGTACATCTAATGAGTACAAATGAGCAATCAAGTACAAACATATAATAACCTATTTGTGGCTCACTAGTTGTACAAGTATTGACACAAGTTTTAATGAAAGCTACATCTAAACATGTAATCAAAACATGAAGCACAAAATGAAAACATAAACCAACATGATTATTATGTAAATACACATGTATTAGACTAGGATATACAACATAACTAAACTAAAGTGAGAACACAAAAATATGAATCCATATAAACATGGGTGTATATCAAATACTAATTATGTATATCACAAGCCTAATTATCATGGCATTTAACATAGTAATCAAGACATGCTAAAAATCAACAACATGAAAGCATGTAAACTAAATGGGAGTTAGAGATCGTCACTAAAATCATGATGGCAAATCTCTAGGCTCCAAACCATGGTAGTCTTGCCACCAACCTTCCCTTGAAAGTGATGCATCCAAAATAGTCACCATTAAACTCGAAACGCATCTACCTTAAGGTACCAATAATTCTCACATCATGTGAGAGTCCCCACCTGCATCAAAGATAGATGTGGCTTTTAGTACACATACTCTTTTGAGTCCATTGGGTTAGCTCCTTTCCTAACCCAAACAAATCTATTTGCAAAATTTGAATCATTAATTCTATCAAAATAAAATTTTACAAGGTGGCCCTTACGTCCACAATGTGTACAAGTGTACACAAAAGCATACATTATGTTATGTTTATGAACGTGAGGAGCATATGTATGTCGTGATTTGTGTGCATGCATAAGTGGAACTTGTTTCTTACGAAACATGAATTCCAAACGTGTGTGGTTCATGGCACAATGGCTCAAACTAGAGCCCAAACAATCAACACTCTTCTTTAACATACATATACCATTTTCAATTATAGAAGAAGAGGTAGATCATGCAATAGGTATGCTAGATGATGAAGCTATACTAGCATGGCAAACATGAGAATCTAAATCATTTTTCAAAGAAATATTTTCATTAGAAATCAAATCCAAATTCTTTGAAATAGAAATAATTTTGTTTTTTAAAGAATCATTTTCTTTTAAAGAAAAAACAAGTTTTGAAGATAGAATTTCATTTTTCTTCAAAACTTTATCACAATCATTTTTATTTTTCAAAATCTTGTTTTCATTTAAGGCAAGTTCAAGTTGGGATTTCAATGAGTCACATTCATTAGAAATCTCAACCTTCTCTTGCAAAGTTAATTCAAGCTTTGAAAACAAATCTTTATTTTCTTTATTTAAACCAAAGCTTTTCTTTTTCAAAACTTTATATTTTTCAAGCAATTTTTCACATACAATAGAAAGTTCTTCTTTTAATGCATCAGCATCAATAATATCATCTCCTGAAGAACTAGCACAATCATCTAGATGAGTTTTCGAATGTACCTCAAAGGAGTCATTCCCTTGGACCATGTAGCAATGTTGTTCGGATTCTCCTCCACTAGATTCCTCCTCCACAAATTTCATCGTTTGTAGCGCGGGAGAGGTCAAAGTGTTCCACACTGCAAAAGTGGAATCACAATGAGAAACCATACATAGATATTCTTTGTTAAGCGTGCTTCTAAGTGCCATTAGGGCTTGTGCGTTGGCCTCTATATGGTTGCTATTACCAAGATAAGATTTCTTGGTAGCAACAAGGAAAACATGCAATCCTAAGGTTTTTAGGTACATGGACATCCTAGCCTTCCAAACAATAATGTTGGAAGTATCAAACATAGAAGGAGTCATATAGTCTATGAGTGTGTGTAAATAAATAAGTGTGCAAATGCAAATGATAGATTAGCAACCAAGATCACACTCCTAGGTGGTTAAACCTAATATCAAGAGCATAGGCTCTGATACCAATTGAAAGTACACCTAGAGGGGGGTGAATAGGTGTAAAGCTAATCTAATGACAAATAATGCGAAATTAAAAACTAATTGCAACACACTTAGTGTAACCAAAGAGTGTAGCCGAATTCCCGGGGAAGGGCTCTGGACTATCTCCTCTAAATTCCTCTAAATAAGAGTTGAGATGCTATATGAAGCTCTCTTGGTTGAACACAAGTAAGGCACACAAACAACAATACCAAGCATATAATTATGAATGAGCAATATGAATGATGCAAGGTATAATAAGAGAGAGTAAAGAGATAGTGGATCAAACCAAACACAAAGATATGTTTCGAGGTTCGAGCACACAGCTCTACGTCCCTGCCTTCACACAGAAGGATTTCCACTATAGCGTTCACACAGGACTTCCCACACAGGGAACCTCCACTGAGAATTTGGGCAAATACAACTAGGAGTACACAACTCTTCTCTCCAACAAATACAACCTCTACACAAGAGGTAAGGCACAACACAAAACACCTCTACACTTAGAGGGTTAGGCACTTAGCCAAACAACAATCAACCTCTCACTAGAGGGATTAGGCTCAAGGCCAACACCAACAACAATCACCTCACACTTGAGGGATTCCAACTCAATCTTCACAATCACCTCTCCCTAGAAGGATACAAACACCACTTCCACAAACACCTCTCACTAGAGGGATATCAACACAATCACCTCTCCCTAAAGGGATATCACAAAGTATGGAAGATTTAACAACTCTTGGTGGTATCAACTACCACAAACCAATTTTCCCACAAAATGGATCCTAATAGATAGGATAGATAGATAAGCTCAAGTGTGAGAAAAACAAAGAGTTTGAAAATGAAAAACATAAAGAAAAACTCTTGGAAAAACTTCTAGAATAGTTATAGAAATGATGATCAAAAACTAATCCCAAAGACTTCTCCTTTTCTTGATTTTTCCAACCCTTTTTAACACAAATAAAGATCAAATCTTTTGGCACAAAACTCTTTTAAAAACTTGCTAAAAGATAAAAAATTTTGCTCTTGAAATTCTTGGTGAAACAGCCAAAGAAGCAGCTATTTATAAGCTCCACAAAATTCTGCCCGTTGCAATCTAAAAAAACCCAGATTGCCCCTCCGGTCGATCGGTCGGTCGGTCAAATTTCTAACCGTTGTGCCTCCGATCGACCGCCCGATCGACCGGGCCAAAGCGTACAATCGACCGGCCCCCACCTGAGAGTGGGGTGATCTCAGTCGGTCGACTGACCAAACCACTTGGCCTTGTGCACGTCCCATGCACATCGATTGGCCGTCCGGTCGACCGCCAGTGCCTGGCAGGGAAAAATTTTAGGATTTAAAAACTCGACTTTTTAACTTCAAATAAATCCCATAAAATCACATAAATTTCACAAAAATCAGTTCTTAGTAGATCTTTGAAATACAAATATGTGTGATAAAAATTCAACACATATTTTAAACAATTTGAACCATTTTTGTGTTCTTGAAAATTTGCCTTAAACGAAAAACGGTATTTTCTAGTAACCAAACTTCTAAAGGAAAATACGGTTTTTCTATAAACTTGTATAAATACAAAAACATGATATTGAAACAACTTTGAAGCATATTGTATATGGATAGAATCCAATATACATGAAGGATATTATATCTATATTTTGACATTAAATACAAAAATAAGTTTTGTTTAAATACAAAACTCCAAACTCATGAAATAAACTATCAAAGTAAGTTTTTCTAAATAGATGAAGTATAGATGTATATAGATCAAATATAATATACATTAAACCATGTAAACTTGTTTTGATTCTATCTATCCATGAAAACCATATGAAAAACCGAAACCGATTAAACTGAAAACAAAAACCAATACACTTAAAACATGTGTATGTATTGTGAACTTGAGCATATCAACACTATTTAATCTTTACACAAGATCTAAACACAATCTTAAACTAAACAAACTGATGTCTTTTTGTAGAACTCTGTCTCCAAATCGACTCGATCCAAAACCGATCCAAATGAGCTTGACTCTATCCGAGTGCTAGATGTGAACTTGACGCTCGAGCTCTTGAATCACCATGTGAAAGCTCCAAAATACCTTTATTGAAGTTAATCACCTACTAATATCTTGATCAAATATCTGAAACTAAATATCACAAGATTATTAGTAAACAATAACTACATGAGTTAATCATCATCAAAACTAGAGTGAAGGGCCTCTGGGCCAACAGCTAGCCTCCGCGCTCTCTACTTGGCCTCCGGGTCCTTTCAGCTTTCAGGCTTTCTACTTGGCCTCCGTGCCCTACCAGCTTCCGGGCTTCTTCACTCTACGGTAGTCTAGACATTATCATGCTTGTATGTATGCTCGTGTGGTACTAACATCTCGTGTAGGTACTCTCATACCGACTCTGGGTTTCTACCCACTCCTGGGCTGGCTATCCAATGATTTTAGGCCTGTACCCTTATGGTTTCGTGGTAGCTACCGATGTTGGCCCAAAGGCTTTCCACCCTAGTTTTGATGATGATTAACTCATGTAGTTATGTTTACTAATATTCTTGTGTTTTTGATCGGGGCAGAACTAGCACTCAAAAATGTGTATTTATGAAATCAAATGAAAAGCTCGAATGTGCTAATGTACCCTCGATACTTCCGTTATAGCATTGGCTCAATGGATCGTACCCACAGGGAAGGGAGGCGATAGAAGCATTAACAGTTTCTATTCACGTCTTTTGTGAACAGTTCTTCTTTGTTAAAAGAATGACAAAGAATGAAAAAGAAAAGAAAAGGAAAATGAAATTCAGAATGTGGTAGGTGAAGAAGGCGATGAAAACGTCGATAAGAAAAACAAAAGACAAGTGATTTGGAAAGCGATTAGAAAAGAAGATGGAACAAAGGTGAACAAAGAAGACGGTGAAAATAACAATGGAAATGATCAAAAGAAACTTGAAAATGATTTTTAAAACAACTAAAAGAAAACTCATGGCTACTAACTACTAAGTGATCCACTAACCATGCTAACCTCTTCGAGATAGTTGCCTCACATTTTGATCCTCGGCCATCACAATCCTTGGCTCCAAGAGACGATACAAAGCATGGCTCATGGATGGTTCATCACATTCAAAACATTGCAACAAGAACAAGCCAATACAAGCATCACTCATTACACTACTAAAAAGAATGCATGAAATAAAAAAGAGTTAGCTTGGTTAGCAAGTTAGCAAGTTAGATGTTAGAACCCATCATCTTTGGCCATCAATGGCTCTTGCAAGAACAAGGCCTTGTAGAGGCAACCCGATTCATGTGGATTATCAAGTAAGTGGTTAGATGGTTAGTGGTTAGTAGTTAGATTGCCATGAGAAGAAAAGTTAGCAAGAAATCATGTAGAAGATGAAGGAGATTACATTGGAAGAGAAAGGAGGCATCTTTACATAGAGTGTCACTCTCTATTACATCAATCCCTTACTTTCTCTCTCTAGAAATCACTCAGCCCTACTACAATGATCTAAAAAGAAATGAAAATACAAGAAATGAAGAACACTCACCTACACTACTCCTAAAATTTGCACCTACTCCTAAAAACGAAGACTGCCCCCGTTTTGGGCCACTGCAGCGCTATTTATAGGCATCAGAAGGCTCTGGAAGACGAGACGGGGCCACGCGTCAAAAATCGACGCGTGGCTCCACTGTATTGCCGCGGAAACGCGGTTATTGGTGCGTTTTCGCGGCAATACCAGGGAGAGAGCTCCCTGGTTTTCGTCAGAATGTTCCTCTGGCTTCTTGGATTGTCAGGGTATATTCAGTTTCTGGTATTTGCACCCGAATATTCGTCTGACAAGCGCAGGAGTCTAGGTTCAATGCATCTTCTAGAGAATCCTTTGCTTGGCCTCCAAGTAATGCGGGATTAATTACCATAAAAGAGGTTTAATTAAGCTCTTATTCCATCTTTGCCCTTGGACTTTAGATCTACCTGCAATTAAGACCAAAACACAGTTTAGACCGACAATTTATTCATAAATCTGTGAGAGAATGCGACATAATGATGCAGAATTGTAGACTAATCACACCCCCACACTTATTCTTTTGCTCGTCCCGAGCAAAACAAGAAAAGAAAAACTATACTACAAATGTTATTACACCACTTTCGCAGGTGACGCGATTGCACTGAGCATGTGCAACAAGCCGTTAAACCTCTAGCTTACCCTAGAGGAGAAGTGTTGTCTCCTGAGGGTTTTCAGTGGATTGCACCCACAAAATCCATAAAGAAAGAAGGCAAATGTTAGTATTTTGAAAACACATTTTGAAAGAGAGATAAGTTTATGAAATATTTTTGCAAAAATATAAGTGATCTAAGGTCATAAGTCCACCAAAAATCATTCTTCCTTAAACTTAGTCTCTATGCAAGATCTTGTCTTAAATTAAGGTAAGAATTCAAAATTGGATTGAATATTTTATCTTTCATAAAACCTAGATAATATGCACTTTTTGATAGTGAAGATTTCTGGGATTTCAACTCTAACCATCAAGCCATTTATCATATATATATATATTCTTTCTTTTTCTTCTTTCTTTTTTTTTCCTTCCCTTAGTTTTCTTAGGCTTTCTAGTTCACCCATGTAGCGAGCCTATAACCAATGACTCCCAAACCAGACGGTTTTAGGGCACCAGATGAGAAAACATCCCTAGGGTTTAAGAACTCAAGTAAACAAGGCCACAAAACTAAGGGGGATTATTTGCTTCTTTTGACCACCGTTAGGCGTGAATAATCATGCTTCTTGAGGCATAGTTATCCAGCTTAATAAGTGATGTTTTATTCATATATATATATTTTTCTTTTTATTTATTTTTGCTTTATGGCATTTTTAGGTCTTTGTTTCCATCCCAAAAATGTGTAAGTGTGAAGTGCATACTATCTAAGGCAGAAAATTCAAGATAAAATTATCTCCCCAATCTTTTATACTTAACCTATAATTTTAAACAAGATCCATTATTTCGACTAGGTTTAAGATGTCATAATTAAGGCTTTCTTAATTTCTCAGATAATCTTAATTTTCTTAAAAATAGACCAAAACTTTGTCTCTTATTTCAAAAAGTTTTTAAAGAAAGAGAAAATTCCTATACAAAGGGAAGATTTCTAAAAGTATCCTACAAAGAAGTGTAAAAGAAAGAAAATCTAAAAACTCTAAGTTAGTAAACCCTCCCCCACACTTATCTCATGCATTGTCCTCAATGCATCGTGATGTATGTATGCATGAAACAAATAGAGAGGGAAGGAAAAATCACCTCAAGGTGGTGGTTCCGGTGGTGGTCGGATTGGTCCACGAAATGCAGCCCAATCATTCTTGCGTGGAGTCCGAAGGAACCCACCAGAAACCTCCATGATACAACCCACTAGAAAGATGTATATATGCATGATTTTTATTAAAAAATTTACCCCATCTAATTTCCAAATTTTCAAAATAATTTCAGAGTCAAATTTTTCAAAACCCTTGTCCCAGAATGGAATGATTGGTTTGGACTCAGGAAGTATAGGAACTAACACCGACTCAGAAAAAAGACTTAAATCAAGTAAAGGTTCAAGAGTCGAGATTGGTTCAGAAAATGGGTCCAAATCAAGAAGATGAAGCTCAAGTCCACATTCATTTCCCCATGATGGAGTGTGATTTTCTGTGAGTGGTGATTCAAGTTCAGGAATGACAGGTATGGGAATCAAAACTGACTCTAAAATGTTGCTCAAATTGGGTAACAACACAGGAGTCAATAATGATTCAGGAATTTGAACTGGATCAAAAATTTGAGAATCAAAGTCACATTCCACATTGAGTTCAATTCCACAAAAATGAGAACTTGCTAGTTTATCAATGGGTCTTTCAAAAGTATGAAATTGGTCAAGTTCAATATGATCATCATAAGAGATTGGTGATTCAATTTCACAATGAATAGGCACTAGATCTAATACAGACTCGGGAAAAGGAGTGAAATCAGGTGAAGATACCGAAGTCATAATTGAATCAAGAAGTAGAATTGAATCACTATTTTGAGGTTCATGATCATATTCGTGCTCAAGTTCAATTTCAGGAAAAGGATAACTTGCCAAAATGTCAATGGGATTTGAAGTTTGGACAAGTTCAGGTGGGTGTGCTGAAATTGAATCTTGATTTCCAAAATGATAAGAGTCTTGGGTCATATCAATAGAGTTTGGCATAGCTGAATTAGTCAAAGGTTGATAGGATAGAGTTTCCTCATTCCTAAGAATGTTAACCAATTGACTCAATTGTTCTTCCATTCTATTGACAGACTCGGCAAGTGATTTTTGATATTGTAACAGAGACTCCTGGAAGATATCCATACTCTTATCTAGATATGATGTATCTCCAAGTGGTTGCTCTAGAATGGGAGTATAGGAATCCTGGTTTTGAAAATTTTATGAATAATGTTAGTCAAAAATGTGTGGAGATTGAAGCTTGGACTCACACAAGAGTTCTTTACTCATTTCCAAGGCAAATGGTTGTACATTATGAGGAGGTGGAACTGAGTAAGACTCTTGAAAATACTGTGAAATTGGAGAGGCCAATGTTTCTTGAAGTTGTTGCTCGGCCCTTTGTAGATTGGCTTCTAAGCTCTTTAGTAACTTAGATTTTTCTTCAATTGGTGGTTCAGAAAAAGGAGTATAAGAAGCAAAATCGGGGAATGAATATTGTGGATAAGGTGAAAATGATGGACAAGGTGGACGTGGGGCACAAGGAGGTTGAAAATTTGGCTCGGGGGACTTGAATCCCCATTGACTCTGTGAAGAATTGAAATTATTTTGAAAATTATAGTTATAAGAATGTGGGTATGGGTTGTATTGATTCGGATAAGGCCAACCCGGTGTATGTGGTTGGTGCATATTGTAAAACGCCGGGTTGGAATTATCCGAATAAAATGGAGTCGGTGTGAAATATGGATTCATGTTCGGATTGGAAGAATTATTTTTGTTGAAAGCCATTTCACAAAAAAAAAATCACAAACAAAAAGGAAAAAAATAAACAACAATCAAAAAGAGAAGAAAAATCAAAACCAAGCCGATAGAAGGGTTGACCTAGATGAAATGTCCCTAGGGGCCAACGTCTATTCAAATTTTATTTAGGGCTTGGGTTGTGTGAGTGGGGAGATGATTTTTGGGCTAAGGAAGGGTGATTAAATCCCCACCTTATCTTGAATGGGTTTTGCCCTTAAGTTCAATTTGTGCAAGTGTGCAATATAGATAAGAATATAACACAAAGCGATAAATCACCCACGTGTTTGTCCTATGCTATATGCAATGCCATATGTACATCTCCATTCAAATCACAACAACAGAACAAAATACAGTATATTGGAATTGAATTGACACGTGCCTAAATGCAAATGTCTAAATCGTTTTAAAAGTGTCCAAATACCGTATTTTAGTTATTTTATTTATTATGGTGTGCAGTCAATCAAAGCAAAAAGATAGCAGCACAAATCAACTAGCTATTACAAGATACACATCCCAGAACAAACAAGATACAACATTATTGCACAATGGCCGCGTTTGCGCGACAGATGTCGCGATTTCGCGGCTTTTGTTTAGAAACTGGGGCCCTGCTTTCAAGAGCAGGGAGATGCAAAGCTAGCTTATGTTCTGCAATATTACGCACCTGTAAATATTGCCCTGCACACCAAAACAGAGAAGACAAGGTTAACAAAAACGTGAAATCAAAACCATTCCCTTCCCTGGCAACGGCGCCAAAAATTTTGATCGGGGCGGAACTAGCAGTCAAAAATGTGTATTTATGAAATCAAATGAAAAGCTCGAATGTGCTAATGTACCCTCGATACTTCCGTTATAGCATTGGCTCAACGGGTCGTATCCACAGGGAAGGGAGGCGATAAAAGCATTAACAGTTTCTATTCACGTCTTTTGTGAACAGTACTTCTTTGTTAAAAGAATGACAAAGAATGAAAAAAAAAAAAGAAAAGGAAAATGAAATCCAGAATGTGGTAAGTGAAGAAGGCGAAGAAAACGTCGATAAGAAAAACAAAAGAGAAGTGATTTGGAAAGCGATTAGAAAAGAAGATGGAACAAAGGTGAACAAAGAAGACGGTGAAAACAACGATGGAAATGATCAAAAGAAACTTGAAAATGATTTCTAAAACAAACTAAAAGAAAACTCATGGCTACTAACTACTAAGTGATCCACTAACCATGCTAACCTCTTCGAGATAGTTGCCTCACATTTTGATCCTCGGCCATCACAATCCTTGGCTCCAAGAGACGATACAAAGCATGGCTCATGGATGGTTCATCATATTCAAAACATTGCAACAAGAACAAGCCAATACAAGCATCACTCATTACACTACTAAAAAGAATGCATGAAATAAAAGAGAGTTAGCTTGGTAGCAAGTTAGCAAGTTAGATGTTAGAACCCATCATCTTTGGCCATCAATGGCTCTTGCAAGAACAAGGCCTTGTAGAGGCAACCCGATTCATGTGGATTATAAAGTAAGTGATTAGATGGTTAGTGGTTAGTAGTTAGATTGCCATGAGAAGAAAAGTTAGCAAGAAATCATGTAGAAGATGAAGGAGATTACATTGGAAGAGAAAGGAGGCATCTTTACATAGAGTGTCACTCTCTATTACATCAATCCCTTGCTTTCTCTCTCTAGAAATCACTCAGCCCTACTACAATGATCTAAAAAGAAATGAAAATACAAGAAATGAAGAACACTCACCTACACTACTCCTAAAATCTGCACCTACTCCTAAAAACGAAGACTGCCCCCGTTTTGGGCCACTGCAGCGCTATTTATAGGCATCAGAAGGCTCTAGAAGACGAGACGGGGCCACGCGTCAAAAATCGACGCGTGGCTCCACTGTATTGCCGCGGAAACGCGGCTATTGCCGCGTTTTCGCGGTAATACCAGGGAGAGTGCTCCCTGGTTTTCGTCAGAATGTTCCTCTGGCTTCGTGGATTGTCAGGGTATATTCAGCTTCTGGTATTTGCACCCGAATATTCGTCTGACAAGCGCAGGAGTCTAGGTTCAATGCATCTTCTAGAGAATCCTTTGCTTGGCCTCCAAGTAATGCGGGATTAATTACTATAAAAGAGGTTTAATTAAGCTCTTATTCCATCTTTGCCCTTGGACTTTAGATCTACCTGCAATTAAGACCAAAACACAGTTTAGACCGACAATTTATTCATAAATCTGTGAGAGAATGCGACATAATAATACAGAATTGTAGACTAATCACACCCCCACACTTATTCTTTTACTCGTCCCGAGCAAAACAAGAAAAGAAAAACTATACTACAAATGTTATTACACCACTTTCGCAGGTGACGCGATTGCACTGAGCATGTGTAACAAGCCGTTAAACCTCTAGGTTACCCTAGAGGAGGAGTGTTATCTCCTGAGAGTTTTCAGCGGATTGCACCCATAAAATCCATAAAGAAAGAAGGCAAAAGTGAAAGTACACCTAGAGGGGGGTGAATAGGTGTAAGTGCTAATCTAGAAACTAAATGCTCTAAATGCGGAAGCTAATGCAAATGTTGCACAAACTTAATACAATACAACAAGTGTAGCCGAATTCCCCGTGAAGGGCTCTGGACTAACTCCTCTTGATTCCCCTTGAAATGGGTTGAGGTGCTATGTGAAGCTCTTGTTGGATGAGTATAAGTTAGGCACACACACACAAGCAATCCAAGCAATATGAAATATGTGCACACACAATCAAGCCAAGCATATAAAAATGAATTGCAATATAAAAGATGCAAGGCAACACAAGCAAAGTATAAGATATGTATGCAATAGAATGATGCTTGAATGAAATGATGCTTGCACAAAGTAAAGAGAGTAAGAGTTGAGAGATATTGGATCAATCGCAAAGACCAAGATATGTTTCGAGGTTCGAGCCCCTAGCTCTACATCCCCGCCTACACCACCGTGTAAGATTTCCAATCCACTATCTCCCACCGAGGGAACCTCTACCGAAGAGGATTTGTTACAACACAAGGAGTACCAAACTCCTCTCTCAATACAACAACCTCCACCGAGGCCAACTACCAACACAACCACAACCACCTCTACCGAAGAGGTTTACAACCAAACTCAACCACCTCACACTTGAGGGATACAAACCAAACTCCACCTCTACCAAAGAGGGAGCAACCCAATCACCCGATCGCCTCTACCAAAGAGGGATACAACAAGAATAAGGGTGTTTACAACAAGTGGTTCCAAAACCACAAACTCTCTTTTCTTTCCTCTTTTCCACAAAACAAGATCCTAATAGGTTAGAATAGAAGATATGGCTCAAGTGTGGAAAACTAGGTGTTTGGAAATCAAGAAATCAAAGAAAAATACTTGGGAAAAATTCTTTGTAAATGATAGAAATGAAGAACAAGATAAATCTCCCAATATCTTTGATTTTTCCAAAAACCTAAAACAAAAAGGAATAAATCTTTTTAGCACTAAAAACTCTTTTGAAAACTTCTTTTTAAACCAGAGAATGGGTGAAAATGAGCTCTTAAAATCTTAGCCAAAACAATGGAGAAATTGGGTATATATAGCCCCTAGGAAAAACTAGCCGTTAGGCTGATGTGGCAGCCTGACTGGCCTGGCGGTCGACCGCCCGGTCGACCGTCCAACGGTCAAAAAAATAGCCGTTGACAGCTGCCGGTCGACCTGGCGGTCGACCCAGACAAACAGAGACCAATTTGCTTACAGTCGGTCGACCGCACGGTTGACCGTCTACAGAAACAGCCGACGTGCACGAAACCGTGCACGTCCGGTCGACCGGACTTGTCGACCGGCCCAGCCTGGCAGGCAGCAAAATAGGTCATATTGGAGCACATATTTCAGGTCTAAAACGTTCGAATTTGGGAATAAGTATATAGGATGAAGTTGTAGATATTGAAGTCTACTTTCTAATGAAACTTAAATCAAATCAATATAAGTTTGGATGTGAAAGTTATCAATAAAATACGGATAGGTGTCAAAACAGAAACTGTAATCTGTTTTCAGAACAAGAACATATTTCAACCAAATATTTGACAACTTTAAAATTAGAATCTGAAAATGGTTATTAAATACGAAATTTAGATCTAAAAGTTATCTTTTAAATGCAAGTTAAATCATGTTATTTTAATATAAAAATAAAAAGTTATGATAATAACTATAGAAGGGTGTCAAGCAGATCAATAGAACTAAAACTGGTTCAAATCCAAAACCCGATATATGTATCCAAAACTGATTCAATCAAAAACATGAAATGTGTGTGTATTGTGCACTTGAGCATATCAACTATACTAAGCTTTACAAATGGATCTAAAACACACTAAACTAAACTATGGATATCTAAGTCTTCTTGACGATCTTCATCTCCAAGTTGACTCGATCCACAAACTCCATCCATGAGCTATGCAAGGTAGATCTTGAAGCTTGAGCCCTGGAATCACCATGATAAGCTTCTAAACTCCTTGTTGAAGCTAATCATCAACTAATATCTTTGCTAATGATCTGTAACTTAGAATCACAAGATTATTAGTAAACATAACTACATGAGTTGATCATCATCAAAACTAGAGTGGAAGGCCTTTGGGCCAACAATCTCCCCCTTTTTGATGATGACAAAACTCATGGAGTTATATATGCATGGATTAAAGTTAAGCTTCAAGAAAGCTCCCCCTTAACTCATGCATAAACAAATAAACAATAAACATGCATGAATGATAATGCATATAAACATGGTGCTCTAGATACCAATGATATATTCAAAATAAAACATGTTCTAGATACCAATTTAAATTAAAAACAAAAACATGCAACTATGTTCTAGATACCAATTAAAGCATTATAAACATCATATATGCAAAAAATGTAAGCATGCTCAAAATCTTTCTCCCCCTTAAGTAAGGAAGACATGCATATAATAAACAAACCACAAATACTTCTCCCCCTTTTTGTCAATCATCAACAAAGGGGTAAAATCATAAAAACAAATTTTCTCCCCCTAAGATCAAGAAGGGGTAATCAAAACAAATATGATACCAATTCAAGATATGACAATAAGGTACATATTGATACCAATGGAAATAAAACATGTAATAATCAATAAATGATATATGCGATATACATTCATGAAGAGGAAGACGGTTAAGTAACTTCCCTACATATATACATTACATGAAAGAGGGATGATAAGCCTCAATTCACATAACACATATTATGTAATGCATAAGAGGAGATGTGAGGCTCCCCTACACACGTGTACCACATAAAGAAGAGATGTTAAGCTTTTCAATACAAGATACACTCAACATGAATTTATACACATATAGGCAATGTAAATCAAAAGTATATATATTTTTCTTAAACAAAATTTTGAGATACCAATTTAAAACATTCAACATAAATATTATGATATTATTAAGAGAAATATGCTCTTTTAAACATATGATACCAAATTGAAACTATATTTTAACATAGAGTAAGGGAGTGGGAATCACATACCAATTGAAAGACAAAATCAAATTTTCTCCCCCTTTATGAAATACCAACAAAATATATGCATAAGCTTGTTAAGATACCAATAGAAAAACAATCAATCATTAGAAATTTTCAAGCTTAGCATAAACAAATTTTTGTGCTCTTAGATAAAGGAATATAGTAGGCACAAATAAAAACATATATGTATGAAAATTAGATACCAATTAACATTGATATTCTTGAAAGAGTAAGCATACATATACAAACCATATATGAGTATACAAAAAGATCAAAATTGATACCAATTGAAAGTGTTCAATGATACCAATTGAAAGAATAGGGTCAAGTGTATATCTCATATTATAACGAAGAATACGAACTAGTTAAAATGAGAAGTTTTGTTAACTAGTACGAAATCTTTCAAGCAAGGAATAAATACAAATCATTTTTCATAAAATTGGAATCCACATGATGATCAACACTCTATTCAATTAAGTATAAAAATGTCTCATGAAAACAAAATATGAGCAAATAATAAATGTGAGTGTACAAGTCAAGTATGGAGATCACAATCATGAAAATATGTTCAATTAAGCTCAATTATTCCTTTAAACAAGAAATCATCAAAAATATTTAACCTTCAAGGTATATGTATGTCTAATACAAACTAAAGTATACATACATATCCAAGATACAAACGAGTCCACAAGGATATATGCATGAAGGCATGTGGCTCAAAAGGATAGTCATGTATATCTAATAGTCTGGATAAGATAAGCATATACATGAAGTTTAAATACCAATTCATGAAAACAAAATATGAATAGCATGAAAAGTATGAAAATTTAGCTTTTCATTAAAACAATTCGATACCAATTCTTTTCAAGGTATATATATGATTTGTCAACACAAGAAGCATACATACATATCCCTTAAACATACTTTGATTCCATAATAGATATTTGCATGAAAGACAAATGACTCAAAGGGTATACATGTATATCTTCAAGTTTGGCAAAATAAACATATACATGAAATGGAAAACACATAATTTTTCAAACAAATTCAAAAATGGGAATACAAGTTTAAAATGTATGAATCATCAAAACTAGACTATACTAGCACATCTAATGGGTACAAATAAGCATTCATGCCCAAACATATATAAAGATTTATTTGTGGCCCATTATATGTACAAGTATACATATAGTCTTAATGAAAACTAACACTTAAACAAATATTCAAGTCATAACAAGTATAAATGAACAAATCATCAAAACTAGCTCATACGTGTGCATATAGTGAGTACAAATGAGCATGAAGTGCAAATGTATAAGAAACAAATGTAGCTCACTATTTGTACATGTATAATACAAGTTTTGATAAAATCTACATTTAAACATGTTATCACCACATGAAGCATCAAGCTAAAACTCATCATGATAAAACCAAAACATGATTACTATGTAAATTCACATGTATTAGATTCATGATGTACATTATAGCTAAACAAACGGTGAGAACACTAAATATGGGTTCATATAAGCATGTGTGTCTCAAATACTATAAATGTATGTCAAGGATCTAATAATCATGGCATTTACATACTAATCTAAAGACAATGAAAAACATGCTAGAAACAAATGAATATGAGAGCATGTAAACAATAACTATGAGAGTTAGAGATTTATACCAAAACCGATGAGGGCACTTCTCTAATTCTCCAAACCAAGGTGGTCATCCAACCATCTCTTCCCTTGAAGGTGATGCATCCAAATGATCTCCTTTAGGCTCGAAACGCATCCACTCCAAGGTGCCATCATTCTCACGTCATGTGAGAGCCCACACCTACATCAAAAATTGGAGGGGTGGTTTTTGGTACCCATACTCTTTTGGGTCCATGGGGGTTAGTACCTTCTCTAACCCAACAAATTTCTTTGCTAAATTATTAATATTTAATCTATCAAAACAAAATTTAGCAAGGTGGCCCCTACGTCCACAATGTGTACAAGTGTACACATGAGCATACGTGTGATGGTGTTCGTGAGGAGCATGTGTATGCCGTGGAGGGTGTGCATGAAAAGATGGAACTTGTTTCTTGCGAAACAAAGTTTCCAAACGTGTATGCCCTTCTACACATTGGCTCAAAGTGGAGCCCAAACAATCTACACTCTTCTTAAGCAAGCAAATATCATCATTAATTCTAGAAGAAGAGGTACATGCATTAGGTGATGGAACTACCCTAGCATGGCAAACATGTGCATCTATCTTATTTTGTAAAACATCCTTTTTCTTCAAACATGCATCTAAATCATTAGAAATAGAAATAATTTTATTTTTCAAAGCAACATTCTCTTTTAAAACAAAATTAATTTTTGAAGACAAGTTTTCATTTTTCTTCAAAAGTGTATCACAATCATTTTTAGATTTTAAAATTCATTTTCTTTTAGTGCAAGTTCCAATTTAGATCTCAATGAATCCCTTTCATTATAGACCTCAACCTTTTCTTGCAAAACATTATCAAGTTTAGAATGCAAACTCTTATTTTCATTTTCAATTTCTAGACTTTTCTTTTTCAAAATCTTATATTTTTCAATCAATTTTTCACATACAATAGATAGTTCTTCATTTAAAGCATAGGCATCAAAATCATCACATGAAGAACTAGCATCATCACTATCTAAGTGGGATTCCAAATGTACCTCAAGGGAGTCATTCCCTTGGACCATGAAGCATTGTGAATCGGATTCGCCACTAGTCTCCTCCTCTTGTTGAATAGGCATTTGAAGCTCGGAGGTGGTGGTTGTTGATAATAGATTCCACACTGCAAAAGCGGAATCAATGTTAGAAACACACATAAGATAATCTTTAGGTAATGTGCTTCTAATAGCCTCTAGGGCTTGTGCATTGGCCCCTATATGATCACCATTACCAAGGTAGCATTTCTTGGTAGCGGCAAGAAAGACATGTAAACCTAGGGTCTTCAAATACATGGACATCCTATACTTTCAAACAACAATGTTGGAAGGGTCAAAGCTAGGTGGGGCCATGAAGTCCATGGTATAAACTATATGTGTGCAAACAAGCAAACAAATGCAAACAAGATTAGCAAGCAAAGGATCTCACTCCTAGGATGTTAAGCCTAAGTATCAGGAGCACTAGCTCTGATACCAATTGAAAGTACACCTAGAGGGGGGGTAAATAGGTGTAAGTGCTAATCTAGAAACTAAATGCTCTAAATGCGGAAGCTAATGCAAATGTTGCACAAACTTAATACAATACAACAAGTGTAGCTGAATTCCCCGTGAAGGGCTCTGGACTAACTCCTCTTGATTCCCCTTGAAATGGGTTGAGGTGCTATGTGAAGCTCTTGTTGGATGAGTATAAGTTAGGCACACACACACAAGCAATCCAAGCAATATGAAATATGTGCACACACAATCAAGCCAAGCATATAAGAATGAATTGCAATATAAAAGATGCAAGGCAACACAAGCAATGTATAAGATATGTATGCAATGAAAGAATGATGCTTGAATGAAATGATGCTTGCACAAAGTAAAGAGAGTAAGAGTTGAGAGATATTGGATCAATCGCAAAGACCAAGATATGTTTCGAGGTTCGAGCCCCTAGCTCTACATCCCCGCCTACACCACCGTGTAGGATTTCCAATCCACTATCTCCCACCGAGGGAACCTCTACCGAAGAGGATTTGTTACAACACAAGGAGTACCAAACTCCTCTCTCAATACAACAACCTCCACCGAGGCCAACAACCAACACAACCACAACCACCTCTACCGAAGAGGTTTACAACCAAACTCAACCACCTCACACTTGAGGGATACAAACCAAACTCCACCTCTACCAAAGAGGGAGCAACCCAATCACCCGATCACCTCTACCAAAGAGGGATACAACAAGAATAAGGGTGTTTACAACAAGTGGTTCCAAAACCACAAACTCTCATTTCTTTCCTCTTTTCCACAAAACAAGATCCTAATAGGTTAGGATAGGAGATATGGCTCAAGTGTGGAAAACTAGGTGTTTGGAAATCAAGAAATCAAAGAAAAATACTTGGGAAAAATCCTTTGTAAATGATAGAAATGAAGAACAAGATAAATCTCCCAATATCTTTGATTTTTCTAAAAACCTAAAACAAAAAGGAATAAATCTTTTTAGGACTAAAAACTCTTTTGAAAACTTCTTTTTAAAACCAGAGAATGGGTGAAAATGAGCTCTTAAAATCTTAGCCAAAACAATGGAGAAATGGGGTATATATAGCCCCTAGGAAAAACTAGCCGTTAGGCTGATGTGGCAGCCTGACTGGCCTGGCGGTCGACCGCCCGGTCGACCGTCCAACGGTCAAAAAAATAGCCGTTGACAGCTGCCGGTCGACCTGGCGGTCGACCCAGACAAACAGAGACCAATCTGCTTACAGTCGATCGACCGCACGGTCGACCGTCTACAGAAACAGCCGACGTGCATGAAACCGTGCACGTCCGGTCGACCGGCCGGTCGACCGTTGGCTTGGCACGGTCGACCGGACTTGTCGACCGGCCCAGCCTGGCAGGCAGCAAAATAGGTCATATTGGAGCACATATTTGAGCTCTAAAACGTTCGAATTTGGGAATAAGTATATAGGATGAAGTTGTAGATATTGAAGTCTACTTTCTAATGCAACTTAAATCAAATCAATATCAGGTTGGATGTGAAAGTTATTAATAAAACACTGACAGGTGTCAAAACAGAAACTGTAATCTGTTTTCAGAACAAGAACATATTTCAACCAAATATTTGACAACTTTAAAATTAGAATCTGAAAATGGTTATTAAATACGAAATTTAGATCTAAAAGTTATCTTTTAAATGCAAGTTAAATCATGTTATTTTAATATAAAAATAAAAAGTTATGATAATAACTATAGAAGGGTGTCAAGCAGATCAATAGAACTAAAACTGGTTCAAATCCAAAACCCGATATATGTATCCAAAACTGATTCAATCAAAAACATGAAATGTGTGTGTATTGTGCACTTGAGCATATCAACTATACTAAGCTTTACAAATGGATCTAAAATACACTAAACTAAACTATGGATATCTAAGTCTTCTTGACGATCTTCATCTCCAAGTTGACTCGATCCACAAACTCCATCCATGAGCTATGCAAGGTAGATCTTGAAGCTTGAGCCCTGGAATCACCATGATAAGCTTCTAAACTCCTTGTTGAAGCTAATCATCAACTAATATCTTTGCTAATGATCTGTAACTTAGAATCATAAGATTATTAGTAAACATAACTACATGAGTTGATCATCATCAAAACTAGAGTGGAAGGCCTTTGGGCCAACAAAAAGTTAGTATTTTGAAAAACACATTTGAAAGAGAGACAAGTTTATGAAATATTTTTGCAAAAATATAAGTGATCTAAGGTCATAAGTCCACCAAAAAATCATTCTTCCTTAAACTTAGTCTCTATGCAAGATCTTGTCTTAAATTATGGTAAGAATTCAAAATTGGATTGAATATTTTATCTTTCATAAAACCTAGATAATATGCACTTTTTGATAGTGAAGATTTCTGAGATTTCAACTCTAACCATCAAGCCATTTATTATATATATATATATTCTTTCTTTTTCTTCTTTCTTTTTTTTCCTTCCCTTAGTTTTCTTCCCTTAGTTTTCTTAGGCTTTCTAGTTCACCCATGTAGCGAGCCTACAACCGATGACTCTCAAACCAGACGGTTTTAGGGCACCAGATGAGAAAACATCCCTAGGGTTTAAGGACTCAAGTAAACAAGGCCACAAAACTAAGGGGGATTATTTGCTTCTTTTGACCACCATTAGGCGTAAATAATCATGCTTCTTGAGGCATAGTTATCCAGCTTAATAAGTGATGTTTTATTCATATATATATATATTTTTTCTTTTTATTTATTTTTGCTTTATGGCATTTTTAGGTCTTTGTTTCCATCCCAAACATGTGTAAGTGTGAAGTGCATACTATCTAAGGCTGAAAATTCAAGATAAAATTATCTCCCCAATCTTTTATACTTAACCTATAATTTTAAACAAGATCCATTATTTCGACTAGGTTTAAGATGTCATAATTAAGGCTTTCTTAATTTCTCAGATCATCTTAATTTTCTTAAAAATAGACCAAAACTTTGTCTCTTATTTCAAAAAGTTTTTAAAGAAAGAAAATTCCTATACAAAAGGGAAGATTTCTAAATGTATCCTACAAAGAAGTGTAAAAGAAAGAAAATCTAAAAACTCTAAGTTAGTAAGCCCTCCCCCACACTTATCTCTTGCATTGTCCTCAATGCATCGTGATGTATGTATGCATGAAACAAATAAAGAGGGAAGGAAAAATCACCTCAAGGTGGTGGTTCCGGTGTTGGTCGGATTGGTCCACGAAATGCAGCCCAATCATTCTTGCGTGGAGTCCGAAGGAACCCACCAGAAGCCTCCATGATATAACCCACTAGAAAGATGTATATATGCATGATTTTTATTAAAAATTTTACCCCATCTAATTTTCAAATTTTCAAAATAATTTCAGAGTCAAATTTTTCAAAACCCTTGTCCCAGAATGGAATGATTGGTTTGGACTCAGGAAGTATAGGAACTAACACCGACTCAGAAAAAAGACTTAAATCAAGTAAAGGTTCAGGAGTCGAGATTGGTTCAGAAAGTGGGTCCAAATCAAGAAGATGAAGTTCAAGTCCACATTCATTTCCCCATGATGGAGTGTGACTTTCTATGAGTGGTGATTCAAGTTCAGGAATGACAGGTATGGGAATCAAAACTGACTCTAAAATGTTACTCAAATTGGGTAACAACACAGGAGTCAATAATCATTCAGGAATTTGAACTGGATCACAAATTTGAGAATCAAAGTCACATTCCACATTGAGTTCAATTCCACAAAAATGAGAACTTGCCAATTTATCAATGGGTCTTTCAAAAGTATAAAATTGGTCAAGTTCAATATGATCATCATAAGAGATTGGTGATTCAATTTCACAATGAATAGGCACTGGATCCAATACAGACTCGAGAAAAGGAGTGAAATCAGGTGAAGATACCGGAGTCATAATAGAATTAGGAAGTAGAATTGAATCACTGTTTTGAGGTTCATGATCATATTCATGCTCAAATTCAATTTCAGGAAAAGGATAACTTGCCAAAATGTCAATGGGATTTGAAGTTTGGACAAGTTCAGGTGAGTGTGCTGAAATTGAATCTTGATTTCCAAAATGACAAGAGTCTTGGGTCATATCAATAGAGTTTGGCATAGCTGAATTAGTCAAAGGTTGATAGGATAGAGTTTCCTCATTCCTAAGAATGTTAACCAATTGACTCAATTGTTCTTCCACTCTATTGACAGACTCGGCATGTGATTTTTGATATTGTAACAGAGACTCCTGGAAGATATCCATACTCTTATCTAGATATCCATACTCTTATCTAGATATGATGTATCTCCAAGTGGTTGCTCTAGAATGGGAGTATAGGAATCTTGGTTTTGAAAATTTTATGAATAATGTGAGTCAAAAATGTGTGGAGATTGAAGCTTGGACTCACATAAGAGTTCTTTACTCGTTTCCAAGGCAAATAGTTGTTCATTATGAGGAGGTGGAACTGAGTAAGACTCTTGAAAATACTGTGGAATTGGAGAGGCCAATGTTTCTTGAAGTTGTTGCTCGGCCCTTTATAGATTGGCTTCTAAGCTCTTTAGTAACTCAGATTTTTCTTCAATTGGTGGTTCAGAAAAAGGAGTATAAGAAGCAAAATCGGGGAATGAATATTGTGGATAAGGTGAAAATGATGGACAAGGTGGACGTGGGGCACAAGGAGGTTGAAAATTTAGCTCGGGGCACTTGAATCCCCATCGACTCTGTGAAGAGTTGAAATTATTTTGAAAATTATAGTTATAAGAATGTGGGTATGGGTTGTATTGATTCGGATAAGGCCAACCCGGTGTACGTGGTTGGTGCATATTGTAAAACGCCGGGTTGAAATTATCCGAATAAAATGGAGTCGGTGTGAAATATGGATTCATGTTCGGATTGGAAGAATTATTTTTGTTGAATGCCATTTCACAAAAAAAAAATCACAAACAAAAAGGAAAAAAAACCAACAACAATCAAAAAGAGAAGAAAAATCAAAACCAAGCCGATAGAAGGGTTGACCTAGATGAAATGTCCCTAGGGGCCAACGTCTATTCAAATTTTATTTAGGGCTTGGGTTGTGTGAGTGGGGAGATGATTTTTGGGCTAAGGAAGGGTGATTAAATCCCCACCTTATCTTGAATGGGTTTTGCCCTTAAGTTCAATTTGTGCAAGTGTGCAATATAGACAAGAATATAACACAAAGCGATAAATCACCCACGTATTTGTCCTATGCTATATGCAATGCCATATGTACATCTCCATCCAAATCACAACAACAGAACAAAATACAGTATATTGGAATTGAATTGACACGTGCCAAATGCAAATGTCTAAACCGTTTTAAAAGCGTCCAAATACCGTATTTTAGTTCTTTTATTTATTATGGTGTGTAGTCAATCAAAGCAAAAAGATAGCAGCACAAATCAACTAGCTATTACAAGATACACATCCCAGAACAAACAAGATACAACATTATTGCACAATGGCCGCGTTTGCGCGGCAGATATCGCGATTTCGCGGCTTTTGCTTAGAAACTGGGGCCCTGCTTTCAAGAGCAGGAGATGCAAAGATAGCTTATGTTCTGCAATATTACGCACCTGTAAATATTACCCTGCACACCAAAACAGAGAAGACAAGGTTAACAAAAACGTGAAATCAAAACCATTCCCTTCCCCGGCAACGACGCCAAAAATTTTGATCGGGGCGGAACTAGCACTCAAAAATGTGTATTTATGAAATCAAATGAAAAGCTCAAATGTGCTAATGTACCCTCAATACTTCCGTTATAGCATTGGCTCAACGGGTCGTATCCACAGGGAAGGGAGGCGATAGAAGCATTAACAGTTTCTATTCACGTCTTTGTGAACAGTTCTTCTTTGTTAAAAGAATGACAAAGAATGAAAAAGAAAAGAAAAGAAAAATGAAATCCATAATGTGGTAGGTGAAGAAGGCGATGAAAACGTCGATAAGAAAAATAAAAGAGAAGTGATTTGGAAAGCGATTAGAAAAGAAGATGGAACAAAGGTGAACAAAGAAGACGGTGAAAACAACGATGGAAATGATCAAAAGAAACTTGAAAATGATTTCTAAAACAAACTAAAAGAAAACTAATGGCTACTAACTACTAAGTGATCCACTAACCATGCTAACCTCTTCGAGATAGTTGCCTCACATTTTGATCCTCGGCCATCAAAATCCTTGGCTCCAAGAGACGATACGAAGCATGGCACATGGATGGTTCATCACATTCAAAACATTGCAACAAGAACAAGCCAATACAAGCATCACTCATTACACTACTAAAAAGAATGCATGAAATAAAAGAGAGTTAGCTTGGTTAGCAAGTTAGCAAGTTAGATGTTAGAACCCATCATCTTTGGCCATCAATGGCTCTTACAAGAACAAGGCCTTGTAGAGGCAACCCGATTCATGTGGATTATCAAGTAAGTGGTTAGATGGTTAGTGGTTAGTAGTTAGATTGCTATGAGAAGAAAAGTTAGCAAGAAATCATGTAGAAGATGAAGGAGATTACATTGGAAGAGAAAGGAGGCATCTTTACATAGAGTGTCACTCTCTATTACATCAATCCCTTGCTTTCTCTCTCTAGAAATCACTCAGCCCTACTACAATGATCTAAAAGAAATGAAAATACAAGAAATGAAGAACACTCACCTACGCTACTCCTAAAATCTGCACCTACTCCTAAAAACGAAGACTGCCCCCGTTTTGTGCCACTGCAGCGCTATTTATAGGCATCAAAAGGCTCTGAAAGACGAGACGGGGCCACGCGTCGAAAATCGACGCGTGGCACCACTGTATTGCCACGGAAACATGGCTATTGCCGCGTTTCCACGACAATACCAGGGAGCGAGCTCCCTGGTTTACGTCAGAATGTTCCTCTGGCTTCGTGGATTGTCAGGGTATATTCATTTTCTGGTATTTGCACCCGAATATTCGTCTGACAAGCGCAGGAGTCTAGGTTCAATGCATCTTCTAGAGAATCCTTTGCTTGGCCTCCAAGTAATGCGGGATTAATTACCATAAAAGAGGTTTAATTAAGCTCTTATTCCATCTTTGCCCTTGGACTTTAGATCTACCTGCAATTAAGACCAAAACACAGTTTAGACCGACAATTTATTCATAAATCTGTAAGAGAATGCGACATAATAATGCAGAATTGTAGACTAATCACACCCCCACACTTATTTTTTTGCTCGTCCCGAGCAAAACAAGAAAAGAAAAACTATACTACAAATGTTATTACACCACTTTCGCAGGTAACGCGATTGCACTGAGCATGTGCAACAAGCCGTTAAACCTCTAGGTTACCCTAGAGGAGGAGTGTTGTCTCCTGAGGGTTTTCAGCGGATTGTACCCACAAAATCCGTAAAGAAAGAAGGCAAATGTTAGTATTTTGAAAACACATTTTGAAAGAGAGACAAGTTTATGAAATATTTTTGCAAAAATATAAGTGATCTAAGGTCATAAGTCCACCAAAAATTATTCTTCCTTAAACTTAGTCTCTTTGCAAGATCTTGTCTTAAATTAAGGTAAGAATTCAAAATTGGATTGAATATTTTATCTTTCATAAAACCTAGATAATATGCACTTTTTGATAGTGAAGATTTCTAGGATTTCAACTCTAACCATCAAGCCATTTATTATATATATATATTCTTTCTTTTTCTTCTTTCTTTTTTTTCTTCCCTTAGTTTTCTTAGGCTTTCTAGTTCACCCATGTAGCGAGCCTATAACCGATGACTCCCAAACCAGACGGTTTTAGGGCACCAGATGAGAAAACATCCTAGGGTTTAAGGACTCAAGTAAACAAGGTCACAAAACTAAGGGGGATTATTTGCTTCTTTTCACCACCGTTAGACGTGAATAATCATGCTTCTTGAGGCATAGTTATCCAGCTTAATAAGTGATGTTTTATTCATTTATATATTTTTTGCTTTTTATTTATTTTTGCTTTATGGCATTTTTAGGTCTTTGTTTCCATCCCAAAAATGTGTAAGTGTGAAGTGCATACTATCTAAGGCAGAAAATTTAAGATAAATTATCTCCCCAATATTTTATACTTAACCTATAATTTTAAACAAGATCCATTATTTCGACTAGGTTTAAGATGTCATAATTAAGGCTTTCTTAATTTTTCAAATCATCTTAATTTTCTTAAAAATAGACCAAAACTTTGTCTCTTATTTCAAAAAGTTTTTAAAGAAAGAGAAAATTCCTATAAAAAAGGGAAGATTTCTAAAAGTATCCTACAAAGAAGTGTAAAAGAAAGAAAATCTAAAAACTCTAAGTTAGTAAACCCTCCCCCACACTTATCTCATGCATTGTCCTCAATGCATCATGATGTATGTATGCATGAAACAAATAGAGAGGGAAGGAAAAATCACCTCAAGGTGGTGGTTCCGGTGGTGGTCGGATTGGTCCACGAAATGCAGCCCAATCATTCTTGCGTGGAGTCCGGAGGAACCCACTAGAAACCTCCATGATACAACCCACTAGAAAGATGTATATATGCATGATTTTTATTAAAAAATTTACCCCATCTAATTTCCAAATTTTCAAAATAATTTCAGAGTCAAATTTTTCAAAACCCTTGTCCCAGAATGGAATGATTGGTTTGGACTCAGGAAGTATAAGAACTAATACCGACTCAGAAAAAAGACTTAAATCAAGTAAAGGTTCAGGAGTCGAGATTGGTTCAGAAAGTGGGTCTAAATCAAGAAGATGAAGCTCAAGTCCACATTCATTTCCCCATGATGGAGTGTGACTTTCTATGAGTGGTGATTCAAGTTCAGGAATGACAGGTATGGAATCAAAACTGACTCTAAAATGTTGCTCAAATTGGGTAACAACACAGGAGTCAATAATGATTCAGGAATTTGAACTGGATCACAAATTTGAGAATCAAAGTCACATTCCACATTGAGTTCAATTCCACAAAAATGAGAACTTGCCAATTTATCAATGGGTCTTTCAAAAGTATGAAATTGGTCAAGTTCAATATGATCATCATAAGAGATTGGTGATTCAATTTCACAATGAATAGGCACTGGATCCAATACAGACTCGGGAAAAGGAGTGAAATCAGGTGAAGATACCGGAGTCATAATTGAATCAGGAAGTAGAATTGAATCACTATTTTGAGGTTCATGATCATATTCATGCTCAAGTTCAATTTCAGGAAAAGGATAACTTGCCAAAATGTCAATGGGATTTGAAGTTTGGACAAGTTCAGGTGGGTGTGCTGAAATTGAATCTTGATTTTCAAAATGACAAGAGTCTTGGGTCATATCAATAGAGTTTGGCATAGCTGAATTAGTCAAAGGTTGATAGGATAGAGTTTCCTCATTCCTAAGAATGTTAACTAATTGACCCAATTGTTCTTCCACTCTATTGACAGACTCGGCATGTGATTTTTGATATTGTAACAGAGATTCCTGCAAGATATCCATACTCTTATCTAGATATGATGTATCTCCAAGTGGTTGCTCTAGAATGGAAGTATAGGAATCTTGGTTTTGAAAATTTTGTGAATAATGTGAGTCAACCATGTGTGGAGATTGAAGCTTGGACTCACACAAGAGTTCTTTACTCATTTTCGAGGCAAATGGTTGTTCATTATGAGGAGGTGGAACTGAGTAAGACTCTTGAAAATACTGTGGAATTGGAGAGGCCAATGTTTCTTGAAGTTGTTGCTCGGCCCTTTGTAGATTGGCTTCTAAACTCTTTAGTAACTTAGATTTTTCTTCAATTGGTGGTTCAGAAAAAGGAGTATAAGAAGCAAAATCGGGGAATGAATATTGTGGATAAGGTGAAAATGATGGATGATTGAGGTATATCTACACACAAAATACGAAATTATAGAACTTAAGAAAGGAAATGTGCAAGTGCTCAATTCTTCCGCTATAGCAAGTGGCTATGCGGGTCGTGATCCACAAGGAGGGTTTGCGATGGAAGCTTTACGTTTCTTTATTGAAATCGTTAAGAAGAAAAGCGAAGGTTCTTCTCTGTTTTTAAAGTTATAAAAATGAAAAAGAAAGTTATAGTTAAAGTTAAGAAGAAAGTGAAAGATGAAGAAGGTGGACAAATCAGAAAACAAGAAAAGCGACTATGTACAAATGGAATGAGTGGAGAAGAAAGAGTTGGAAGAGGTGGTGATTTAATTTACAGAAATGAAAGAAAGGAAAGAAAAGGAAGGAATACTTACCTAGGTTGAGTGATAACTTACCTGAAAACCGTTGCATGTTCTACCTTTGCTTCGGAGGCGTTCAACGCATAGATCATAAGCTCGAGCACAGTCCCCGTGCACATTATATCGTCAAGCATATCAAGAACGAAGTGATGCGGAGCTTGGAAGAGGAGAACGTCTTCATGAACTATCGCTGGCTCTCACGTAGCTTAGTTATACTTGCTTTGGAATTCACTTGTAAAACTCAACAAATACAACCAAGGTAAAGTAGAAGAGGAAGAGGAAAGCAAAACAAAATGAAAGTAGAAGATACGAACATAAATAAAAATTTACCTTTATTGCTTGAAACAATGAAAGAAAGGAGGAGGGTACATCGATGTCACTCTCAACATATGTCTCTCTCTATTACTTACATGAATCTTCTTCTACCCTAAGCTACATACAAGTTACAAAAAAATAAAAACCTAAACTACAAAGAATTAAAACTAGGCTAAATCCTAATCTGCATGTTCGTCCAATTTTCAGCGCAACGAATGCCCTTTTATAGGCATCACCCACATCTATAGGATCCCGGGGAGGTCGGGGGAGCAAACGCTCCCCCTAACTCCCCAACAAAGCCGCGAAAACGCGGCCTAAGCCGCGTTTCCGCAGCCAGGGTGTGGCCAGGTGGCCACACCCTGTTGGTGGGTCTCCCCGGTTTCTCCCTCTGACTTTATCTGGAGTTGGTTGTTCAGTTTGAGTCCCGTATTGCGACGAAATGGCCTTAGATTCTTGGCTTTAACCGATCGATTCTGAGAGGATTCTTCTCAACCGGTTTTCCACCTCTTGATTTTGCCCTGATTTTCTGAGTGCGAATTAATTCTGATTTAATTCAGAATTTTGGTGGGCTTTGGGCTCATTTCTCTTCAACTCCTTAAAGATTGGGCCTGCAAATAAATTACACAATTAATTAGGACAATGCAGGCTTTTATTCTATAATAAGTATGGACATATAATATTAAATATGCAACATTAGCGACCAATCACACCCCCATACCTATCTTTTGCTCGTCCTCGAGCAAAACAACTAAACTATACTAAGGATTATTAGACCACTTTCGCAGGTCACGCGATTGCACTGAGCATGTGCAACAAGCCGTTAAACCTCTAAGTTTCCCCTAGAGGATGAGTTTTGTCCCGTGAGGGTTTTCAGCGGATTACACCCACAAAATCCATAAAGAAAGGGAAATAAAGAGTTAGTATTTTCGAAAAGCATTTTGAAAGAGAAAAATATTTGAAATATAATTGTAAGATCTAAGCAATCTATAAGTTATAGGAAAACCGAATTTTTCATTCCTAAACTTAGTCTCTATTCAAAAATTTGTTATCAATCAAAGTAAGGAGTCAAATTGTACTTCTCATCTAGTCTATTACTTTACCCTAAGTCATATGCACCTTGTGACTGTGAAAATTTTGACTAAGGGTTCATTTACTCTAACTCTTATGCCTTATTTATTTATATATACTTTTCTTTTTCTTCTTTTTTTGTTTTATTCCTCAATTTCATTAGGCTTTCTAATCTGCCCATGTAACAAGCATTCAGTCGGTGACACCCAAACCGGACAGTTTTAGGGCACCAGGTGAGAAAACACCCCTAAGGACTTAAATACTCGAGCAGATAAGGCCACGAAACCAAGGTTTTTATTTATACGATGTACCCCTTTTAGGCGTGAATACTTATGCTTCATGAGGCATAAATACCCAGCTTAATCAGAGGATACACATTTTTTTTCAAACTCATCTAATTATCTTTTGCATAAATACTAAAGCTTGCTTAGGCCAAAGCACCTAGCTAATCAATAATTAGACTTGTTTTTTTTTTTCCAAACTCACCTAATTATCTTTTGCATAAATACTAAGGCTTTCTTAGGCCAAAGCACCTTGCTAATCAATAATTAGATTGTTTATATATATATATATATATATATATATATATATATATATATATATATATATATATATATATATATATTATATATATATATATATATTATAAGGCATAAGAATCTTTGTTTTTGAACCCTAAGTGTGTAAGTGTATGAAGTGTGCATATTTCATCAAGGTAAAGATCAAGACCAAATTACTTTGACAAATTATCTTCCTAACTCTAAAAATCAAACAAATAATCTTATTTTGACCAAGTATAAGAAATCCTAATTTGGATTTTCCTATCCTTAAAATTAACTTAATTTCTTACAAAATAAGTCAAAATATTGTTTCTATTTTTAAAAAAGTTTTTAAAAGTAAAGAAAAATGTTATTTTTTTTATTTTTTTATTTTGAAGAAAAAGAAAAGTTATGTTAGACCCTCCCCCACACCTATCTCATGCATTGTCCTCAATGTATGAATTAATGCATAGATGCATGAAAAAGAAGAAAGGGAAGGAAAGTGTTACCTTAAGGTGGTGGTTCCGGTGGTGGTCTGTTTGGTCCACGAAACGCGGCCCAATCAACTTTTCTTGGGTCTCGGAGGAACCCACCAGAAATATCTTTAATATAACCCATTAAAAAGATGTATCCATAAAGGATCTTTATTAAGTATTTGACCCCATCTAATTTCCAAATTTCATAACTGATTTCAGAGTCAAATTTGTCAACCACCTTGTCCCAGAATGGAGTGTGAAAAGATAGAATGATTGACTTGGACTCAGGAAGGACAAGAACTAATACCGACTCAGGAAGGTGACTTAAGTCAAGTAAAGGTTCAGGAGTCGAAATAAGTTCAGGAATTGGGTCCAAGTCAAGAAATTGAAACTCAAGTCCACAATTATTTTTCAACAATGGAATGTGACTTAATGTTGGTGATTCAAGTTCATGAATGATAGGTGGGGGAATCAAAACTGACTCGAAAATATTACTCAAGTTTGGTAATAAAACAGGAGTCAATATTGATTCAGAAAGTTGAACTAGATCACAGATTTGGGAATCTAGGTCACATATCTCATTGAGTTCAATATCAAAAAAATGAGAACTTGCCAATTTATCAATGGGATTTTCAAAAGTGTATAATTGGTCAAGTTTAATATGATCCTCAAAGATCGGTGATTCAATTTCATTATGAATTGGTACAGGATCCAATATTGACTCCGGGAAAAGATCGAAATCAGGTGAAGATACGGGGGTCATAATCGAATCAGGAAGTAGAATTGAATCACTAAGTTGGGGTTCAGGATCATATTCATTTTCAAGTTCTATTTCAGGAAAAGGAAAACTTGCTAAACTGTCAATATCTTTTTCAAAATTTGGAGTTTAGGCAAGTTCAAATGGTTGTTCTGAAATGGAATCTTGATTTCCAAAACTACATGACTCTTCGGCTCTAACAGAATGGTTAGTGACATCAGAACTGGTCCAACGGTGAGAACGTAGAGCTTCGACCATCATATCTATGTCACGATTACGAGTGTTTTGAGCCTGAGTCATGGATTCAAGCATCTTTTCATAGTTGATAGGTTCATTGTTTTGATGAAAAGATGAAGAATTGTCTTGGAAGTGGTAGTGAAATTGTGAGTCCATCAGATTTTGGGATTTGTGTTTGGACTCACGCATACTCATTTCCAAAATTGATGGTTTCTTATTTTGGACAGGTGGAACTGAGTATGACTCTTGGAAATATTGTGGACTAGGTGGAGAAGGGGGATAATTTGGTTGAAAATTTGACTCGGGGTAGGTGAATCCCCACTGACTCTGTGAAGAGTTGAAATCGTTATGGAAATTATAGTCATACGATGGGGGACATGGGTTATATTGATTCGGATAAGACCAATCCGGCACACTAGGTTGGTTAAAGTCATGATATGCCGGGTTGGTAATATCCGAAAAGAGTTTGATGTGTAATATGGATTATTATTATAGTTGAAAAAATTATTATTATAAGCCATATCACACAATGGAATACAAACAAAAAGAAAGAAAACAAACAAATAAACAAACAAGAAAGAAAAAATTCTAACCTAAGTTAGGGTAGACCTAGACCTAGACGACTCCTAACTGGTTAGACTGTCCATGAGAGATTTAATGTAGACCTTGACCACAAGCTAATCAGCCAGGTCAGGGCAAGGTTGGTGGGAGGTTTTCCGTCAAAGACGTTCCTTAATTAAATAACCACCAACCTTCGGGCTTTCGGCCCTCAATCCCTTTCCTAGACACTGATTTTGCAGGAGTCAGATTCCAACATTTTTTTCCCTTAGGATAATCTCCTAATTGAGTCCGAGATGTCCCTAGGGCCAACGTCTACTCAATTTTAGTTAGGCTTGGGTTAGTGAGTGCTTGGAATGTGATTTTTGGGCTAAGGAAGGGTGATTAAATCTCCACCTTATCTTGTTATGGGTTAGTGACCTTAAAATAATTTTGTGCAAGTGTACAAGATATGTAAATAGGAATCACTCAAAGCAATGAATCCTATTCTACATGCAATGCGAACGTACCTTGCTCCAGCACTCTTCAACAGTAAAAATAAATGAATTGAAAAAACGCGTGCCTAAAATGCAAACGTCTAATCAATTTTTAACTTTTGCAACAAACGTTTTACTGTTGATTATTAGCAGGCTTATGTGATGGCATATAGGAAATAAAGAATTGCAGCAAACTAGAATTTTTGTAAACTAAGCAGCCCTGCAAAAAGCTGTTAGTAGTCAACTCTTCAATATCGCGGTTCCGCGGCTTTTGCCATGGAAACGCGGCAATTCAGAGGGCCCTTGGTCTCTGCTTTCTAGAGCAAAGGCCCAAGGCCACTTGTATGTCACTGCAATATTAATTTCCTGCTTTGATTACCCTGTAACCTGCAACAGAGAAGAAAATTCGTTTAGTTCTAAAAAATTTTCAAAAAAATTCAGATTTCAATAAAAAAACATGTTACCCTCCCCGGCAACGGCGCCAAAATTTGATTGAGGTAGACCTGCACACAAAATACGAAATTATAGAACTTAAGAAAGGAAATGTGCAAGTGCTCAATTCTTCCGCTATAGCAAGTGGCTATGCGGGTCGTGATCCACAAGGAGGGTTTGTGATGAAAGCTTTACGTTTCTTTATTGAAATCGTTAAGAAGAAAAGCGAAGGTTCTTCTCTGTTTTAAAGTTATAAAAAATGAAAAAGAAAGTTATAGTTAAAGTTAAGAAGAAAGTGAAAGATGAAGAAGGTGGACAAATCAGAAAACAAGAAAAGTGACTATGTACAAATGGAATGAGTGGAGAAGAAAGAGTTGGAAGAGGTGGTTATTTAATTTACAGAAATGAAAGAAAGGAAAGAAAAGGAAGGAATACTTACCTAGGTTGAGTGATGACATACCTGGAAACCGTTGCATGTTCTACCTTTGCTTCGGAGGCGTTCAACGCATAGATCATAAGCTCGAGCTCAGTCCCCGTGCACATTATATCGTCAAGCATATCAAGAACGAAGTGATGCGAAGCTTGGAAGAGGAGAACGTCTTCATGAACTATCGCTGGCTCTCACGTAGCTTAGTTATACTTGCTTAGGAATTCACTTGTAAAACTTAACAAATACAACTAAGGTAAAGTAGAAGAGGAAGAGGAAAGCAAAACAAAATGAAAGTAGAAGATACGAACATAAATAAAAGTTTACCTTTATTGCTTGAAACAATGAAAGAAAGGAGGAGGGTACATCGATGTCACTCTCAACATATGTCTCTCTCTCTTACTTACATGAATCTTCTTCTACCCTAAGCTACATACAAGTTACATAAAAATAAAAACCTAAACTACAAAGAATTAAAACTAGGCTAAATCCTAATCTACATGTTCGTCCAATTTTCAGCGCAAAGAATGCCCTTTTATAGGCATAACCCACATCTATAGGATCCCGGGGAGGTCGGGGGAGCAAACGCTCCCCCTAACTCCCCAACAAAGCCGCGGAAACGCGGCCCAAGCCGCGTTTCCGCGGCCAGGGTGTGGCCAGGTGGCCAAACCCTGTTAGTGGGTCTCCCCAGTTTCTCCCTCTGACTTTATCTGGAGTTGGTTGTTCAGTTTGAGTCCCGTATTGCGACGAAATGGCCTTGGATTCTTGGCTTTAACCGATCGATTCTGAGAGGATTCTTCTCAACCGGTTTTCCACCTCCTGATTTTGTCCTAATTTTCTGAGTGGATTAATTCTGATTTAATTCAGAATTTTGATGGGCTTTGGGCTCATTTCTCTTCAACTCCTTAAAGATTGGGCCTGCAAATAAATTACACAATTAATTAGGACAATGCAGGCTTTTATTCTATAATAAGTATGGACATATGATATTAAATATGCAACATTAGCGACCAATCAATGGACAAGGTGGACATGGGGCACAAGGAGGTTGAAAATTTGGCTCAGGGGACTTGAATCCCCATTGACTCTGTGAAGAGTTGAAATTATTTTGAAAATTATAGTTATAAGAATGTGGGTATGGGTTGTATTGATTCGGATAAGGCCAACCCGGTGTATGTGGTTGGTGCATATTGTAAAACGCCGGGTTGGAATTATCCGAATAAAATGGAGTCAGTGTGAAATATGGATTCATGTTCGGATTGGAAGAATTATTTTTGTTGAATGCCATTTCACAAAAAAAAAATCACAAACAAAAAGGAAAAAAACAAACAACAATCAAAAAGAGAAGAAAAATCAAAACCAAGCCGATAGAAGGGTTGACCTAGATGAAATGTCCCTAGGGGCCAACGTCTATTCAAATTTTATTTACGGCTTGGGTTGTGTGAGTGGGGAGATGATTTTTGAGCTAAGGAAGGGTGATTAAATCCCCACCTTATCTTGAATGGGTTTTGCCCTTAAGTTCAATTTGTGCAAGTGTGCAATATAGACAAGAATATAACACAAAGCGATAAATCACCCACGTGTTTGTCCTATGCTATATGCAATGCCATATGTACATCTCCATCCAAATTACAACAACAGAACAAAATACAGTATATTGGAATTGAATTGACACGTGCCTAAATGCAAATGTCTAAACCGTTTTAAAAGCGTCCAAATACCGTATTTTAGTTCTTTTATTTATTATGGTGTGTAGTCAATCAAAGCAAAAAGATAGCAGCACAAATCAACTAGCTATTATAAGATACACATCCCAGAACAAACAAGATACAACATTATTGCACAATGGCCGCGTTTGCGCGGCAGATGTCGCGATTTCGCGGCGTTTGTTTAGAAACTGGGGCCCTGCTTTCAAGAGTAGGAAGATGCAAAGCTAGCTTATGTTCTGCAATATTACGCACCTGTAAATATTGCCCTGCACACCAAAACAGAGAAGACAAGGTTAACAAAACGTGAAATCAAAACCATTCCCTTCCCAGGCAACGGCGCCAAAAATTTTGATCGGGGCGGAACTAGCACTCAAAAATGTGTATTTATGAAATCAAATGAAAATCTCGAATGTGCTAATGTACCCTCGATACTTCCGTTATAGCATTGGCTCAACGGGTCGTATCCACAGGGAAGGGAGGCGATAGAAGCATTAACAGTTTCTATTCACGTCTTTTGTGAACAGTTCTTCTTTGTTAAAAGAATGACAAAGAATGAAAAAGAAAAGAAAAGGAAAATGAAATCCAGAATGTGGTAGGTGAAGAAGGCGATGAAAACGTCGATAAGAAAAACAAAAGAGAAGTGATTTGGAAAGCGATTAGAAAAGAAGATGGAACAACGGTGAACAAAGAAGACGGTGAAAACAACGATGGAACTGATCAAAAGAAACTTGAAAATGATTTCTAAAACAAACTAAAAGAAAACTCATGGCTACTAACTACTAAGTGATCCACTAACCATGCTAACCTCTTCGAGATAGTTGCCTCACATTTTGATCCTCGGCCATCACAATCCTTGGCTCCAAGAGACGATACAAAGCATGGCTCATGGATGGTTCATCACATTCAAAACATTGCAACAAGAACAAGCCAATACAAGCATCACTCATTAAACTACTAAAAAGAATGCATGAAATAAAAGAGAGTTAGCATGGTTAGCAAGTTAGCAAGTTAAATGTTAGAACCCATCATCTTTGGCCATCAATGGCTCTTGCAAGAACAAGGCCTTGTAGAGGCAACCCGATTCATGTGGATTATCAAGTAAGTGGTTAGATGGTTAGTGGTTAGTAGTTAGATTGCCATGAGAAGAAAAGTTAGCAAGAAATCATGTAGAAGATGAAGGAGATTACATTGGAAGAGAAAGGAGGCATCTTTACATAGAGTGTCACTCTCTATTACATCAATCCCTTGCTTTCTCTCTCTAGAAATCACTCAGCCCTACTACAATGATCTAAAAATAAATGAAAATACAAGAAATGAAGAACACTCACCTACACTACTCCTAAAATCTGCACCTACTCCTAAAAACGAAGACTGCCCCCGTTTTGGGCCACTGCAACGCTATTTATAGGCATCAGAAGGCTCTGGAAGACGAGACGGGGCCACGCGTCAAAAATGGATGTGTGGCTCCACTGTATTGCCGCGGAAACGCGGCTATTGCCGCGTTTCCACGACAATACGAGGGAGAGAGCTCCCTGGTTTTCGTCAGAATGTTCCTCTGGCTTCGTGGATTGTCAGGGTATATTCATTTTCTGGTATTTGCACCCGAATATTCGTCTGACAAGCGCAGGAGTCTAGGTTCAATGCATCTTCTAGAGAAATCCTTTGCTTGGCCTCCAAGTAATGCGGGATTAATTACCATAAAAGAGGTTTAATTAAGCTCTTATTCCATCTTTGCCCTTGGACTTTAGATCTACCTGCAATTAAGACCAAAACACAGTTTAGACCGACAATTTATTCATAAATCTGTGAGAGAATGCGACATAATAATGCAGAATTGTGGACTAATCAGTTTTCAGTCTCAGATCTTATAACAAGATGTTAGTTTGGTGATAGCTTCAACAAGAAGTGTTTGAAAGCTTCACAAGTGATTCCAGGGCTCAAGCTTCAAGATCACACATTGCCTAGCCCATGGATGGAGTTTTGGATCGGGTCTACTTGAAGATGGAGATTGTCAAGAAGACTTAGGTATCCATAGTTTAGATAGTGTGTTTAGATCCATTTGTAAAGCTTAGTATAGTTGATATGCTCAAGTGCACAAAACACACACGGTTTATGGTTGGTTTTCGGTTTTCATGAATAGTTGATCAAAACAAGTTTAATTGATATATGTATAGTTTTTTCATTCTATACATGCATGCTTAATTTTTAAACAAACTTATTTTGACTTTCCTATTCATGTATTGAAAAATCCAAGTTTGATAAAAATACATGTTTTGGTTTTTGGTAAAAATGATAAGACACAAAAATAGTTCAAATTGCTTGATAATTGGGTTGAAATTTTTATCACATATTTATATATCAATGCAAAATGATAAAACTATTTTTGGGTATTTTTACAAGACTTAAAAGAATTTTTAGAAATATTTTAACATGTATTTTCTGTCCCTGAATAGTGGCTGACAGGCCAGGACGGCCGACCGCACGGGTCGACCGTACCAAGGGCCGGTCGACCCTTGCGGTCGACCGAAGTGCACAAACCTGTGCACGTTTGGCAGACACAGGGACGGTCGGCCGGGCGGCCGACCGGACCAGAGAGCTCTGCTCTCTGTTTCTGGCGGTCGGCCGGGCGGTCGACCGAGATGGCCCAACGGTCATATTTATGACCGTTGGCGGTCGGCCGGGCCGGCCGACCGCTAGCCTGTCAGGCTGCCAGATCAGCCTAACGGCTAGTTTCTGTTTTGGCCTATATAAACCCCATTCCTTTGGGTTTTTGCTAAGATTTTTAGAGATGATTTTCTCCCATTCTCTGGTTTTAAAAAAGAAGTTTTCAAAAAGAGTTTAAGAGCTAAAAGATTTCATCTTTATTGTTTTCAAGGGTTTGGAAAATTCAAAGAAAAATAGGTTTTTGGGATATTGCTTTAGATCTTCATTTCTATTATATTGCAAGTGTTTTCCCAAGGATTTTTCTTTGTTATTTGATTTCCAAAACACCTTGATTTCCACACTTGAGCTATATCTTCTATCCTAATCTATTAGGATCTTTTGTTTTGTGAAAAAAGATTGTTTGAGGTTGTTGAGCCTCTAAGTGGTAAACCCTCCTTGCTTTGAGTATCCCTCTTTGGTAGAGGTTGATCGGAGTGGTATTGGTTTGCTCCCTCTTCGGTAGAGGTTGAGGTTTGTGTTTGCTCCCTCTTTGGTAGAGGTTGAGGCTTGTGGTTTGCTCCCTCTAGTGAGAGGTGGAGATTGGTTGTAACCCTCTTCGGTAGAGGTGTTGGTTGTTGTTTGGCTACGGGCCTACCCCTCGGTTGTGAGGCGGTGTTTGAGAGAGGAGTTCGGTACTCCCTTTGTTGTAACAAATCCTCTTTGGTAGAGGTTCCCTCGGTGGGAAATAGTGGATTGGAAATCCTTCACGGTGGTGAAGGCGGGGATGTAGAGCTAGGTGCTCGAACCTCGAAACATATCCGTGTGTTTGCGTTTGATCCAATTTCTCTAACTCTCTCTCTTGTTTATTTGTGCAAAGCATCATTCATATCATATCATCATACTTGCTTGTGTTGCCTTGCATTATTTCATATTGCTATTCATCCTTTTATGCTTGGCTTGATTGTGTGTGTGCCTAACTTATACTTAACCAACAAGAGCTTCACTTAGCACCTTAACCCATATCTAGGGGAATCAAGAGGAGTTAGTCCAGAGCCCTTCACGGGAAATTCGGCTACACTTGTTGTGTTGTATTAAGTTTGTGCAAAATTGCATTAGCTTCCGCATTTAGCGCATTTAATTTCTAAATTAGCATTTACACCTATTCACCCCCCTCTAGGTGTGCTTTCAATTGGTATCAGAGCCAACGCTCCTGATACTTAGGCTTAACATCCTAGGAGTGAGATCCATTTGTTTGCTAATTTATTGTTTGCATTTGCTTGTTTGCACACACATATAGTTTACCATGGACTTCATGACCCCACCTAGTTTTGACCCTTCCAACATTGTTGTTTGGAAGTATAGGATGTCCATGTACCTAAAAACCCTAGGTTTGCATGTCTTTCTTGCGGCCACCAAGAAATGCTATCTTGGAGATCACAAGTATATAGGGGCCAATGCACAAGCCCTTGAGGCCATTAGAAGCACATTAAATAAGGAATATCTTATGCTTGCTTCTAACTTTGATTCCGCATTTGCAGTGTGGAATATGTTGACAACCACCACCACCTCCAAGCTTCAATTGCCAATCTAACAAGAGGAGGAATCTAGTGGAGACTCCGAGTCACAATGCTTAATGGTCCAAGGGAATGACTCCCATGAGGTACACTCGGAAACCTACTTAGATGATGATGATGATGCTAGTTCTTCAAATGATTATGATGCCCATGCCTTAATGAAGAACTATCTATTGTGTGTGAAAAATTAATAGAAAAATATAAAGTTTTGAAAAAGAAAAGTCTAGGAATTGAAAAAGAAAATAAAAGTTTGCATTCTAGACTTAACAATGTTTTGCAAGAGAAGGAAGAGATTTCTTGTGAATGTGACTCACTTAGATCTCAACTTAATCTTGTTTTAAAAGAAAATGATTTGTTGAAAAATAAAAATGATTGTGAAAATGTTTTGAAGAAAAATAAAGTTTTGTCTTCAAAAATTGAATTTGTTGTAAAAGAAAATAATTCCTTGAAAATAAAAATTGATTCTATTTCAAAGGATTTAGAAGCTTGTTTAAAGAAAAATGATGTTTTGAAAAATAAAATTGATGCACATGTTTGCCATGCTAGGGTAGTTTCACACTCTCCACCCATTGCATGCTCCACTTCTTCTATGATTGAAAATGATATAAATTTAATTAAGAAGAAAATGGATTGTTTGGGCTCCACTATGAGCCAATGTGCCATGAACCATACACGTTTGGAATCTTTGCTTTGAAAGAAACAAGTTCCATCTATTATGCGTGCACATCCTCCACGGCATACACATGCTCCTCACGGACACACCCATCACATGTATGCTTATGTGTACACTTGTACACATTGTGGACGTAAGGGCCACCTTGCTAAATTTTGCTATGATAGATTACATACTCCTAATTTAGCAAAGAAATTTGTTTGGGTTAGAGAAGGTACTAACCCCCATGGACCCAAAAGAGTATGGGTACCAAAGACCACCCCTCCTTTATTTGATGTAGGTGTGGGCTCTCACATGACGTGAGAGTAGCGGTACCTTGGAGTGGATGTGTTCCGAGCTTCATGGAAATCAATTGGATGCATCACTTTCAAGGGTTGTTTGGTGGGAAGACCACCTGGTTTGGAGAACTAGAGCGGTGCCCTCATTAGTTTTGGTATCGAATCTCTAACTCCTTATGTTTACATGCTTTCCATGTTTATCTTTCATAGCATGTTTTGATGTTTGTTGATTACTATGAAAATGCCATGCTTATTAGATTCGTGATATACATGTTTAGTTATTTTGAGACACCCATGTTTAATATGGATAAATTCTTTTGTGTTCTCACTATATGGTTGCTATTGCGTATATCATATTTCTAATAACATGTGGATATTCATAATAATCATGTTTTTGCTTATCATGTTGATTTTTATCGTGTTTTGATGCTTCATGTTAAGATTACTTGTTTAGATGTTAGTTTTCATTAAAACCAGGTGTATACTTGTGCATATAGTGGGCCACAAATAAATCTATATATGTTTGAGCTTGAATGATTATTTGAACCCATTAGATGTGCTAGTATATTCTAGTTTTGATGATTCATGCATTTTAAACTTGTATTCCTATTTTTGGATTTGTTTTATGAGTTTTCATTTTATGTATATGTTTATTTTGCCAAACTTTAAGATATACATGTATACCCCTTGAGTCATTTGCCTTTCATGCAAATGTATATACATGGACTCAATTGTGTTTAAGGATATGTATGTATACTTATTGTGTTGACAATTCATACATATACCTTGAAATGAAATTTGCTTTGGTGAAAATTTAGTTTTTCGTGATTTCGTGTTTATTTGTTTAACTTCATGTATATGTCTATTTTATCCAATTATTATTATACATATACATCCTTTTTGAGCCACGTGCCTTAATGCATATACTGTTGGCCCAAAGGCCTTCCACTCTAGTTTTGATGATGATTAACTCATGTAGTTATGTGTACTAATAATCTTGTGATTTTAGTTTCAGATCATTAATCAAGTTATTAGTTGGTGAAAGCTTCCACACATCTTTCACAAGTTGATTCAAGAGCACGAGCGTCAAAGATCATATATAGCACTTGCTCGGTGGATCAAGGAGTTTTGGATCGAGTCGGCTTGGAGATTGCGCTCTACAAGAAGACTTCGGTACCATAGTTTAGTTTTGTGTTTAGATCCAAATTGTAAAGATTAGAATAGTATGATAATGCTCAAGTTCACAACACACACGATTCATGTTTTGAATATTGGTTTTCGGTTTTTCGGTTTTAGGTTTAACTGATCTTGGTTTTCATGAATAGATAGATCAAAACAAGTTTACATGGTTTAATGTATATATGATTTGTTCTATATACATAGATGCTTTAATTTCCTAGATAAACTTAGTTTTGACTCACTTATTCATGTGTTTTATGTTTTGGCATTTTTGACAAAACATATTTTGGAATTATTGACAAAAATATGGATATATAGTTGTTTCATGTATATTGGATTTCTATCCATATAAATCATGCCTAAATGTTGTTTAAATATCATGTTTTTGTATTTGGAAGAGTTTTGGACAATGTGTATTTTCTATTCAAGAATCCTAGTTTTAGAAAATACAGTTTTTGGTTTTTGGTAAAAATGATAAGACACAAAAATAGTTCATATTGATTGATATTTGAGCTAAACTTTTTATCACATGTTTATATATCAATGCAAAATGATAAAACTATTTTTGATGATTTTTAGAAAAGATAAAGAATTTTTAAACATGTTTCTAACTGAGTTTTCTGTTCCAGGCTTCACCAGTCGACTAGTCTTCTGACAAGTCGACTTGGCATGAGTCGGTCGACCGGGTCGGTCGACCGACGTGCACAGAATTGTGCACGTTTGGAGACACTGGGACGGTCGACCGGCCGGGTCGACCGGGATGAGAGCAGAGCTCTCTGTTTGTTTGGGTCGACCGGGGCGGTCGACCGGTAGCTGCCAACGGGCAAAAATTGACCGTTGGACGGTCGACCGGACCGGTCGACCGGCAGGGTTATTTTGGCAAAATCTGCTGCCAACGGCTAGTTTCCAGATTTGCCTATAAATACCCCTTTGGCAAGAGTTTTTCTCTAAGATTTTTTGTGCGAATTTTCCTTACTCTCTGGTGTTTTTACAGCAATCAAAAGAGGTTTTTGGATTCAAATTGAACAATCTTTTTGGTGTTTTTATTAGGGTTTGAAAAATCAAAGAAAAGGGATTTTGGGAAAAGCTTTTGTTTGAACTTCACTATCTTCATTTCTATTATTTCCCAAAGATTTTCTTTGAGTTGCTGGTTTCAAATCCCTTGGTTTTCTCTACACTTGAGCTAAAATCTACTATCTCTTCTATAGGATCTTTGTGTGAGAGAAAGAAATTGTTTGTGGTTGTTATTTAGACCACCAAGTTAAAAACCCAATCTTTGTTTGGCTTTGTGCCTTGGGTTGTATCCCTCAAGTTGTGAGGTGATCCTTGTGTTTGCTTTGTGCTAATCCCTCGGGTTGTGAGGTGATTGTTTGTTGGATTGGAGCTTGCCTCAAGGAGGAGGTTGTTGTTGTAAAGAGAGGAGTTGGGTACTCCTTGTGAGAGTTCTTTGTGAACTTGCTAGTGGATTAGAAATCCTTCGTGTGTCGAAGGCGGGGATGTAGAGCTGGATGCTCGAACCTCGAAACATATCTTGTTGTTTGCGCTTGATCCATTGACTCTCTCTATCTCTCTCTTTACTTTGTGCCTTGCAAATATTCATATTGTGCATTCATAATTGCTTGGCTTGGTTGTGTGTGCATCATTTGTTGATTGCACTTGAGTGTATTGCATTAAGTTTTTAAATTCCGCATTGAGTTAACTAGATTAGCATAATCACCTATTCACCCCCCTCTAGGTGATCTTTCAATTGGTATCAGAGCTAGCGCTCCTGATATTTAGGTTTAACCACCTAGGAGTGAGATCTTAGTTTGCTAATCTTCATTTACATTGTTCATTTGCACTCATTTAGTTTGCACTCATGGATAGCCCTTCTATGTTTGACCATATTAGACTTGATGTTTGGAAGGCCAATATGAGTAGCCATTTGAAAAGACTAGGACATCTAGTTTATCAAGCCTCCACTATGGAATCATTCCCTAATAGTAGCAAGCATAAGAAGGCAAATGCATTAGCACTTAGAACACTTAGAGCATCTCTTAGTGAACATCTTTTACCGGTGTTTGATCATTATGATTCGGCTTTTGCAGTTTGGAGCTTATTGACGTCTCCCGAGCTTCCAAGGATTATCAACAAGATGAGGAGATCTAAGAGAGAAAAGTCCGAAGAGCATTGCTTCATGGTCCAAGGGAAAAACTCCCTTGAGGTACAATCGGACACTCAATTAGATGATAGCTCTAGTTCCTATTGCCATGGTTGTTTTGAAGTTCAAACTTTAAATTTGGAACTTGCTCAAAAGCTTGAAAATTTATTGAAAAAACACAATCTTTTAAAAGAGGACAACCTTATTTTGAAAAATGAATTAAAGGATTTATGTTCTAATTTTGAATTGGTTTTGCAAGAAAAGGAAGAGATCACTAGTGAACGTGACTCACTAAGATCTCAACTAGACCTTGCCCTTGATGAGATTGAGATTTTGAAAAACAAAAATGATTGTGATGATGTTGTGAAGCACAATGAGGTTTTATCTTCTAAATTGGATTTTGTTTTAAAAGATATCCTTGTTTTGAAAAATAAAATTGATTCAATTACAAAAGAATTGGATCTTGTTTTGAAGAAAAATGAATCTTTGAAAATTGATATTGATTCTCATGTGTGCCATGCTAGTATAGCTTCTTCTTCTTATAGCACACCTATTGCATGCTCCACTTTATCTTCCTCTATTGAAAATGATATAAATGTTTTGAAGAAAAGTGTTGAATGTTTGGGCTCCACTTTGAGCCAATGCACATTGAATCATTCACGTTTGGAAACCTTGATTCGCAAGAAACAAGGTCCATCTTTGCATGCACACTCTACACGGCATACACATGCTTTTCACGGACACAACCATAACATGTATGCTCATGTGTACACATGTACACATTGTGGTCGAAAAGGCCACCTTGCTAGATTTTGTTATGATCGTGTTTATCATGAAAATTTAGCAACTAATTTTGTTTGGGTGAGAAAAGAAACTAACCCCTATGGACCCAAAAGAAAATGGGTACCAAAGACCATCTCTATGCTTTTTGATGTAGGTGGGAGCTCTCGAATTACGTGAGAGTATTGGTGCCTTGAGGTGGATGCGTTCTAAGCTTAAAAGAGAACCATTTGGATGCTTCACTCTCAAGGAGATTTGGTGGGAGGACCACCGAGGTTTGGAGAATTAGAGATGCACCTTCATCGGTTTTGGTATCATTCTCTAACTCCCATTTTTTCTTGCATGCTTTTCATGATTATCTATTTATAGCATGTCATAGTTTATTATTCATTATGCTTATGCCATGTTGATTAGATTAGTGTTATACATGTTTAGTTACTTAAGCACCCATGTTTTATATGGATCTATATTTAGTGTTCTCACCTTGTTTAAACTAACATGTATGCCCTAGATCTAATGCACATGCATATGCATTATGACCATTTGGATGTTTATGATTGTATGATTTTTGTTTTAATGATTCATGTTTTATTGTTTCATGATTAGTATGATATTTGCCATGTTTATTAGACTTATGCTTTACATGATTAGTTGTTGAGACACCCATGTTTAGTATGGACCCATATCTTATGTTCTCTTTATGTTTTAGCTATCATGTTAATCATAGATCTAATGCACATGTCTTAGTCATGCTAATCATATGGTTGACTATGATTCTTTATTTTAATAATTCATGTTTTGATTATTATGTTTATCATGTTGGATTATGATTCCCGTTTTATGCTTAATGATTTGATTACTTGTTTAAATGTTATTTTCATTAAGACTAGGATTTATACTTGTACAACTAGTGAGCTACAAATAGACCTTTATATATGTTTGTGCTTGAACGCTCAGTTGTATTCACTTGATGTACTAGTATAGTCTAGTTTTGATGATTCTTGCATTTGACTTGTATTCATCATTTTTTGTTTTAACTTCATGTATATGTCCATCTTGTCCAAACTATCATTTATACATATACATCCTTGAGCCACGTGCCTTCATGCATATACTTTTGTGGACTCATTATGTTTAGGATATGTATGTATACTTTAGTTTGTACATGACATACATATGTCTTGAAGTTTAAATCGTTTGGATGAATTTCATGTTTACTAAGTGATTTCACATTTATTATGAATTTCATGTTTTCAAGATGATTTCAATTGGTGATTTCACATCTTAGATGAATTTCTATTGGTAATGAAAATCTAGTTTTTCAAGTTTTCATGTCTTCAAGGAATTTCATATGAGTCTAATTGAATATTTTCATGATTGATATGTGTCACATTATACTTGTACACTCACTTTATTAGTTTTACTCATGATTTGTTTTCATGAGACTATGATATGAGCTTTATGGACTTTGAGTGTTTAGTGATCATGTGATTTACATGTGTTTCATGAAAAACAATTTTGTTTTATTCCTTACTTGAAGGATTTCGTACTAGTTTTAAAAGTTTTTCCTATAACTAGTTCGCATTCTTCACTATGGTAGAGATTTTCAAACAAAGCTTATTTTCAAACCTATTTTTGAAAACCTCTACCTTCAATGGGAGGATGGATGGGAGATCATGTTCATGCATGCTTTATAATGAAAATCATTTAAAACTTGAACCATGATTGGGAGGTAGTAATATGAGATATACATTTGATCTTATTGTTATTTCAATTGGTATCATTGAATTCTTTCAATTGGTATCAATCTTGACATTTCTTGTATACTCATATATATTTTGTATGTATGTTTGTTTCAATTCCAAGAATATCAATTTCTATTGGTATCTACTTTTCATACATATATATGTTTTATTTGTGCTTATTATATCCCTATGTCTTTAAGCACAAAATCTTGTTTATGCTAGTGCTTGAGCTTTAACTTTATTTCAATTGATTACTTTTATATTGGTATCAAGCCTATGCATCATTTTAGTTGGTATTTCATAAAGGGAGAGAAAATTTGATTTTGTCTTTCAATGTGTATTTGATTCCCACTCCCTTACTTTATGATTGAGAATTTCAAATTAGTATCATATGTTCAAAATGTAAATTATTTACAATTTGTATCAAAATTTTTGTGTTTAGACATTCAAGATTTATTATGTTTATTTTCAATTGGCATCAAGATGTTTCATGTGTTTTTGCTTAAAATCGGTATCAATATTTTTGTTTGTTTCCCTTCAATTGGTATCAAGATGCTTCATTGACACATTTTCAATTGATATCCTAACTGATTGTCATCCCTTATTGACTTTGTTTTTGTTTTAGGCAAAAAGGGAAAATATTATTTTTTTATTGATTCATTATTTCGAACAAAAAGGGGAGAAAAATTTGTTGATTTGTTTTGCTTTTACCCCCTTATTGAAGATTGATTCTTGGTATTAAAAAAAAAGGGAAAGAAGATTTTGTTTTGCTTTGGTTTTTACCCCTTTGTTGATGATTGACAAAAAGGAGGATAAGAATTTGGGTTTATATATGCATGTTTTTGTTTTGCATATATTAAGTTTAATTTAGTTTAGTTTTAATTGGTATCTAAGCATGTTTTGTAATTGGATGTTTTGTAATTGGTATCTAGAGTGTAATTGGTATCTAGAGCATGTTTTGTTTTAAACATTTCATTGGAATTGGTGTTTTGTTTTAAACATTTCATTGGTATCTAGACCCCTTTATTGTTTATGCATAGATATGCATGTTTCATGTTTCATGTTTAAGAGCCTTCATTGCATATTCATTATGTTTATTTGGTTATGCATGAGTTAAGGGGGAGCATCTTTGAAGCTTAACTTTAATCCATGCATATATAACTCCATGAGTTTTGTCATCATCAAAAAGGGGGAGATTGTTGGCCCAAAGGCCTTCCACTCTAGTTTTGATGATGATTAACTAATGTAGTTATGTGTACTAATAATCTTGTGATTTTAGTTTCAGATCATTAATCAAGTTATTAGTTGGTGAAAGCTTCCACACATCTTTCACAAGTTGATTCAAGATCCCGAGCGTCAAAGATCATATATAGCACTTGCTCGGTGGATCAAGGAGTTTTGGATCGAGTCGGCTTGGAGATTGCGCTATACAAGAAGACCTCGGTACCATAGTTTAGTTTTGTATTTAGATCCAAATTGTAAAGATTAGAATAGTATGATAATGCTCAAGTTCACAACACACACGATTCATGTTTTGAATATTGGTTTTCGGTTTTTCGGTTTTAGGTTTAACCGATCTTGGTTTTCATGAATAGATAGATCAAAACAAGTTTACATGGTTTAATGTATATATGATTTGTTCTATATACATAGATGTTTTAATTTCCTAGACAAACTTAGTTTTTACTCACTTATTCATGTGTTTTATGTTTTTGCATTTTTGACAAAACATATTTTGGAATTATTGACAAAAACATGGATATATAGTTGTTTCATGTATATTGGATTTCTATCCATATGCATCATGCCTAAATGTTGTTTAAATATCATGTTTTTGTATTTGGAAGAGTTTTGGACAATGTGTATTTTCTATTCAAGAATCCTAGTTTTAGAAAATACAGTTTTTGGTTTTTGGTAAAAATGATAAGACACAAAAATAGTTCATATTGATTGATATTTGAGCTAAACTTTTTACCACATGTTTATATAGCAATGCAAAATGATAAAACTATTTTTGGTGATTTTTAGAAAAGATAAAAGAATTTTTAAACATGTTTCTAACTGAGTTTTCTGTTCCAGGCTTCACCAGTCGACTAGTCTTCTGACAAGTCGACTTGGCATGAAGTCGGTCGACCGGGTCGGTCGACCGACGTGCACAGAATTGTGCACGTTTGGAGACACTGGGACGGTCAACCGGCCGGGTCGACCGGGATGAGAGCAGAGCTCTCTGTTTGTTTGGGTCGACCGGGGCGGTCGACCGGTAGCTGCCAACGGGCAAAAATTGACCGTTGGGCGGTCGACCGGACCGGTCGACCGGCAAGGTTATTTTGGCAAAATCTGCTGCCAACGGCTAGTTTCTAGATTTGCCTATAAATACCCCTTTGGCAAGAGTTTTTCTCTAAGATTTTTTGTGCGAATTTTTCCTTACTCTCTGGTGTTTTCACAACAATCAAAAGAGGTTTTTGGATTCAAATTGAACAATCTTTTTGGTGTTTTTATTAGGGTTTGAAAAATCAAAGAAAAGGGATTTTGGGAAAAGCTTTTGTTTGAACTTCACTATCTTCATTTCTATTATTTCCTAAAGATTTTCTTTGAGTTGCTGGGTTCAAATCCCTTGGTTTTCTCCACACTTGAGCTAAAATCTTCTATCTCTTCTATAGGATCTTTGTGTGAGAGAAAGAAATTGTTTGTGGTTGTTGTTTAGACCACCAAGTTAAAAACCCAATCTTTGTTTGGCTTTGTGCCTTGGGTTGTATCCCTCAAGTTGTGAGGTGATCCTTGTGTTTGCTTTGTGCTAATCCCTCGGGTTGTGAGGTGATTGTTTGTTGGATTGGAGCTTGCCTCAAGGAGGAGGTTGTTGTTGTAAAGAGAGGAGTTGGGTACTCCTTGTGAGAGTTCTTTGTGAACTTGCTAGTGGATTAGAAATCCTTCGTGTGTCGAAGGCGGGGATGTAGAGCTGGGTGCTCGAACCTCGAAACATATCTTGTTGTTTGCGCTTGATCCATTGACTCTCTCTCTATCTCTCTCTTTACTTTGTGCCTTGCAAATATTCATATTGTGCATTCATAATTGCTTGGCTTGGTTGTGTGTGCATCATTTTTTGATTGCACTTGAGTGTATTGCATTAAGTTTTTAAATTCCGCATTGAGTTGACTAGATTAGCATAATCACCTATTCACCCCCCTCTAGGTGATCTTTCATATACTTTGTGGACTCGTTGTGTTTTGGATATGTATGTATGCTTTAGTTTGTATAAGACATACATATACCTTGAAGATTAAATAATTTTGATGATTTTCATTGTTTCAAGGAATTTTAAGCATAATTGAAAATTTCATAATGCCATGTCACACACTACTTGTACACTCTCCATTTTTTAAAATATTTCTCATGAGTATATTTTCATGAGCATGTATGGACTTTATTGAATATTGAGTGTTTTTAAGTGCTATGTGATTTACATGTGTTTTATAAAAATTATTTTTAGTTTATTCCTTACTTGAAGGATTTCGTACTAGTTAACAAAAATTTCCATTTTAACTAGTTCATATTCTTCATTTTGATATGAGTTATACCATGCTTTTATTGTTATGTCAATTGGTATCATTGAACTCTTTCAATTGGTATCAATCTTGATTCTTTTGTATACTCATATGTGTTTATGTATGTATGCTTTCATTTCAATGGTATCAATGTCTATTGGTATCTATTTTTTTTCATACATATATGTTTTATTTGTGCCTACTATATTCCTATATCTTAGAGCACAAATATTTGTTTATGCTAAGCTTGAAAAACTTAATCCTATTTCAATTGCTTAATTTTTGATTGGTATCAAGCCTACGCATTGTTTTAGTTTGTATTTCATAAAGGGGGAGAAAATTTGACTTTTATATTTTAATTGGTATTTGATTTCCACTCCCACACTTTATGATTGGAGATTTGATGTTTATTTTAGCATATGATATCACAATCAAAATTGTTTATATGGCTTAAAAAGAAAAATATTCTCTTTTTGATATCAAGAAGTTTGGTTGAATGTTTTTAAATTGGAAAATCAAAATTTGGTTTAAAAAGAAAATTTTAAAAGTTTTGATTTGTATTGCCTATATGCAAGGAGAGCTTAACATCTCTTCTACATATACATTCATGTTGAGTGTATCTTGTATTGAGGAGCTTGATAACTCTTCTTTATGTGATACACGTGTGTAAGGGGAGCTTCACATCTCTCCTTATGCATTACATAATATGTGTTATGTGAATTGGGGCTTATCATCCCTTCTTCATATAATGCATATGTGTAGGGAAGTTAACTTAGCGTCTTCCTCTTCATGAATGTATATAGCATATACCATTTATTGATTGTTTTATGTTTACTTTCAATTGATATCAAGATGCTACTTTGTCATATCTTTTTCTTTGATATCTTATTGATCGTAACCCCTTATTGATATGTTTTTGTTTTTAGACAAAAAGGGGAGAAAATTTTCTTGTTTTTGATTTAGCTTTAACCCCTTTATTGATGATTGACAAAAAGGGGGAGAAAGATTTTGAGTTTTATATATGCATATTTGTGTTTTGCATATATTAAGTGTAATAGTTTAATTTTAATTGATCTCTAGAGCATGTTTTGGTATCTAGAGCATCTTGTTTAGCATTGTCATTCATGCATATTTATGTTTATTTGTTTTATGCATGAGTTAAGGGGGAGCTTCTTTGAAGCTTAACTTTAATCCATGCATATATAACTCCATGAGTTTTGTCATCATCAAAAAGGGGGAGATTGTTGGCCCAAAGGCTTTCTACCCTAATTTTGATGATGATTAACTCATGTAGTTATGTTTACTAATATTCTTGTGTTTTCAGTCTCAGATCTTATAACAAGATGTTAGTTTGGTGATAGCTTCAATAAGAAGTGTTTGGAAGCTTCACAAGTGATTCCAGGGCTCAAGCTTCAAGATCACACATTGCCTAGCCCATGGATGGAGTTTTGGATCGGGTCTACTTGAAGATGGAGATCGTCAAGAAGACTTAGGTATCCATAGTTTAGATAGTGTGCTTAGATCTATTTGTAAAGCTTAGTAAGTTGATATGCTCAAGTGCACAAACACACACGGTTTATGGTTGGTTTTCGGTTTTCATGAATAGTTGATCAAAACAAGTTTAATTGATATATGTATAGTAGTTTCATTCTATACATGCATGCTTAATTTTTAAACAAACTTATTTTGACTTTCCTATTCATGTATTGAAAAATTCAAGTTTGATAAAAATACATGTTTTGGTTTTTGGTAAAAATGATAAGACACAAAAATAGTTCAAATTGCTTGATAATTGAGTTGAAATTTTTATCACATGTTTATATATCAATGCAAAATGATAAACTATTTTTGGGTATTTTTACAAGACTTAAAAGAATTTTTAGAAATATTTTAACATGTTTTTCTGTCCCTGAACAGTGGCTGACAAGCCAGGACGGCCGACCGAACGGGTCGACCGTACCAAGGGCCGGTTGACCCTTGCGGTCGACCGACGTGCACAAGCCTGTGCACGTTTGGCAGACACAGGGACGGTCGGCCGGGCGGCCGACCGGACCAGAGAGCTCTGCTCTCTGTTTCTGGCGGTCGGCCGGGCGGTCGACCGAGATGGCCCAACGGTCATATTTATGACCGTTGGCGGTCGGCCGGGCCGGCCGACCGCTAGCCTGTTAGGCTGCCAGATCAGCCTAACGGCTAGTTTCTGTTTTGGCCTGTATAAACCCATTCCTTTGGGTTTTTGGTTAAGATTTTTAGAGCTGATTTTCTCCCATTCTCTGGTTTTAAAAAAAGAAGTTTTCAAAAAGAGTTTAAGAGCTAAAAGATTTCATCTTTATTGTTTTCAAGGGTTTGGAAAATTCAAAGAAAATAGGTTTTTGGGATATTGCTTTATGTCTTCATTTCTATCATATTGCAAGTGTTTTCCCAAGGATTTTTCTTTATTATTTGATTTTCAAAACACCTTGATTTCCACACTTGAGCTATATCTTCTATCCTAATCTTTTAGGATCTTTTGTTTTGTGGAAAAAGATTGTTTGAGGTTGTTGAGCCTCTAAGTTGTAAACCCTCCTTGCTTTGAGTATCCCTCTTTGGTAGAGGTTGATCGGAGTGATATTGGTTTGCTCCCTCTTCGGTAGAGGTTGAGGTTTGTGTTTGCTCCCTCTTTGGTAGAGGTTGAGGCTTGTGGTTTGCTCCCTCTAGTGAGAGGTGGAGATTGGTTGTAACCCTCTTCGGTAGAGGTGTTGGTTATTGTTTGGCTACGGGCCTACCCCTCGGTTGTGAGGCGGTGTTTGAGAGAGGAGTTCGGTACTCCCTTTGTTGTAACAAATCCTCTTTGGTAGAGGTTCCCTCGGTAGGAGATAGTGGATTGGAAATCCTTCACGGTGGTGAAGGCGGGGATGTAGAGCTAGGTGCTCGAACCTCGAAACATATCTGTGTGTTTGCGTTTGATCCAATTTCTCTAACTCTCTCTCTTATTTATTTGTGCAAAGCATCATTCATATCATATCATCGTACTTGCTTGTGTTGCCTTGCATTATTTCATATTGCTATTCATCCTTTTATGCTTGGCTTGATTGTGTGTGTGCCTAACTTATACTTAACCAACAAGAGCTTCACTTAGTACCTTAACCCATATCTCGGGAATCAAGAGGAGTTAGTCCAGAGCCCTTCACGGGAATTCGGCTACACTTGTTGTATTGTATTAAGTTTGTGCAAAATTGCATTAGCTTCCGTATTTAGCGCATTTAGTTTCTAGATTAGCATTTACACCTATTCACCCCCCTCTAGGTGTGCTTTCAATTGGTATCAGAGCCAACGCTCCTGATACTTAGGCTTAACATCCTAGGAGTGAGATCCATTTGTTTGCTAATCTATTGTTTGCATTTGCTTGTTTGCACACACATATAGTTTATCATGGACTTCATGACCCCACCTAGTTTTGACCCTTCCAACATTGTTGGTTGGAAGTATAGGATGTCCATGTACCTAAAGACCCTAGGTTTGCATGTCTTTCTTGCGGCCTCCAAGAAATGCTATCTTGGAGATCGCAAGCATATAGGGGCCAATGCACAAGCCCTTAAGGCCATTAGAAGCACATTAAATAAGGAATATCTTATGCTTGCTTCTAACTTTGATTCTGCATTTGCAGTGTGGAATATGTTGACAACCACCACTACCTCCAAGCTTCAATTGCCAATCCAACAAGATGAGAAATCTAGTGGAGACTCCGAGTCACAATGCTTAATGGTCCAAGGGAATGACTCCCTTGAGGTACACTCGGAAACCCACTTAGATGATGATGATGGATCTAAACTAACTATTCTAAAACAAACCGATGTCTTCTTGTAGAGCGTCGTCTCTAAGTCGACTCGATCCAAACATGATCCACCGAGCTTAACTCCAAACGAGTGCTAGATATGAACTTTGATGCTCGGCTCTTGAATCACCATGTGAAAGCTCCAAAACACCTTTGTTGAAACTAATCACCTACTAATATCTTGATTAAATATCTGAAACTAAATATCACAAGATTATTAGTAAACTATAACTACATGAGTTAATCATCATCAAAACTAGAGTGGAAGGCCTCTGGGCCAACAATCTCCCCCCTTTTGATGATGACAAAACTTGCCTGGATTAAAGTTAAGCTTCAAAGAAGCTCCCCCTTAACTCATGCATAACAATAAACTATAAGATATGCAATGAATATTAAACATGAATATGCATCAACATGCATAAAACAATGAAATAAACATGCTCTTGATGCTAAATTTTTTAAAATAAATTCCTTTTCCTTTTGAAATAAACATGTTCTTAAATAATTGCTCTTGATACCAATAAAAATTTCAATTTGAAAACTTTATTAATAAAAGCAATAAAAGCTCTTGATACCAATCAATAAAAACTCTTAATACCAATTTGAAAGATAATCAATAAAAGCTCTTGATAATCAATAAAAGCTCTTGATACCAACAATAAAAATTTTAACAAAAGTTCTTGATACTAATAAACCAAAACAACAAAATATGTTCTCTTGATACCAATATCAACAAAACATCAAAACATAAAACAAACTCTCTTGATACCAATATGAAACAAACTTCGATATAAACTTACAAATAAACAATAAACATGCATATAAACTCAAATACTTCTTACCCTTTTTGTCAATCATCAACAGAGGGGTCAAAGAAAACAATAAAATAATGTTCTCCCCCTTTTTGTCTTAAAAAAATATCAATAAAGGGTGAAATCAAACCAAAATATTATGATACCAATTGAAAAAAAATATCAATTTAGTGCATTATGATATCAATTGAATGATGTAAACATATAGGTAATCTTGATATCAATTATAAAAATTAGTACCAATTGAAAGTAATTTTTCATTAGGAGCATATGATACCAAAAAAAATCAATATTATTTTTCAATCATTTTTCAACATAAAGTGTGGGAGTAAAATACCAAAGATAAAAAAAACCAATTAAAAAGTGAAATATGAATTTTCTCCCCCTTTATGAAATATTAAACAAAATGATGCATAAGCTTGTATAAGATACCAATTGAAACATAATCAATTGAAATATAATAGTCATTTAAGAAATCAAGTTTAGCATAACTAAAATTTGTGCTCAAAGATATAGAGATATAGTAAGCACAAATAAAGCATATATATATGTATGAAAAATTGAATACCAATCGAAATTTATACTATTTGAAGTGTAAGCAAATATAAAAAAAACATATATAAGTATACAAAAAGAATGTCAATAGTGATATCAATTGAAAAGATCCAATGATACCAATTAAAAACATAATAAGATCAGGTATATAACTCATACTTCCTACTACCCATTTCATGCACATGTTTGAAAGGATTTTCAATAATACGCATATAAGGCATGGTCGCCCAACCAGCCGCCCTTAAAAAGTAGGGTTTTCAAAATAAGTTTGAAAATATAATATGTTTGAAAACTCTACCAAATGAAGAACACGAACTAGTTTGATGAAAAACTTGTAAACTATGACGAAATTCTTCAAGCAAGAAATAAAACAAAAATATATTTCATGAAAAACATGTAAATCACATTATCACCAAACACTCAAAATCTATATGGCACATATTGTACTCATGAAAATAAAATCATGAGAAAACATTAAATAAAGTGAGTATATGAGAGTTATGTGAAACACATCATCATGAAAACAGACAATCAAGCTCAAAATGAAATTCCTCAAAAACATGAAACACAGGAAAATCTAATTTTCATCAAAATAATTTAATCTTCAAGGCATATATATGTCTTGTACAAACTAAAGAATACATACATATCCAAACATAACGAGTCCACAAAAGTATATGCATGAAGGCAAGTGGCTCAAGGATGTATATGTATAACTATTAGTTTGAACAAAATAGACATATACATGAAGTTAAACATACACATGCAAACATGCACAAAAATAGAGAATACAAGTCAAATGTATGAATCATCAAAACTAGACTATACTAGTACATCTAACTGGTACAAATGAGCATTCAAGCACAAATATATAATAATCTATTTGTGGCGCACTAGTTGTACAAATATATATCCAAGTTTTAATGAAAACTAACATCTAGACAAGTAATCAAAACATGAAGCATAGAAATTAAAACATGAAGTGCAAATTTTAAATAAAACTCATATGATCATTATGTAAATGAACATGCATTAGAGTTAGGACATACACATTAGTTAAACTAAAGTGAGAACACAAAATATGGGTCCATATAAATATGGGTGTCTCAAGTACTAATCATGTATATCACAAGTCTAATAGTCATGTCATTTAACATACTAATCTTGAAGCATCAAAACATTCTAAAAATGAATAATATGAAAAACATGTAAACATAAATGAGGAGTAAGAGATCGTTACCAAAACCGATAGGGCAACTCTCTATGTCTCGAAACCAAGGTGGTCCTCCCACCAAACTCCCCTTGAAAGTGATGCATCCAAATAGTCCTCTTTAAGCTCGGAACGCATCCACCTCAAGGCACCATTACTCTCACGTCAAGCGAGAGTCCACACTACATCAAATAGCATACGGGTAGATTTTGGTACCCATACTCTTTTGGGTCCATAGGGGTTAACTCCTTTCCTAACCCAAACAAACTTAGTTGCTAAATTTGAATCATGTATAAGATCATAACAACACTTTGTAAGGTAGCCTTTACGTCCATAATGTGTACAAGTGTACACATGAGCATACATCGTGTTATGGGAGTAAATGTGGGAAGCATGTGTATGCTGTGGTTTGTGTGCATGCATAAGAGGAACTTGTTTCTTTCGAAACATAGATTCCAACCGTGAGTGTTTCAAAGCACAATGGCTCAAAGTGGAGCCCAAACAATCCACACTCTTCTTTAACAAACATATATCATTATCAATCCTAGAAGAAGAGGTGCATGCAATAGGTGAGCTAGATGGTGAAGCTATACTAGCATGGCAAACATATGTAGACAAATCATTTTTCAAAGAAACATTTTTCTTTAAACAATCTTCCAATTCTTGTGAAATCAAATCAATTTTGTTTTTTAAAGAAACATTTTCTTTTAAAGTAAAATCAAGTTTAGAAGACAAGTTTTCATTTTTCTTCAAAATATCATTATAATCATTTTTATTTTTCAAAATCTTATTTTCATTTAGGGCAAGATCAAGTTGGGATTTAAGTGAGTCACGTTCACTTGAAATCTCATCCCTTTCTTGCAAAGCAATCTCAAGTCTAGAAGATAAATTTTTACTTTCTTCTTTTAAACCAAAATTATCCTTTTTCAAAAGTTTATATTTTGAAATCAAATTTTCACAATTTTTAGTAAATTCATCATTTAAGGCTTGTGCATCCATACACTCATTGCAATATGAACTAGTACTAGCATCTAGTTGAGTTTCTGATTGTACCTCAAGGAAGTCATTCCCTTGGACCATGAAGCAACGTTCGTCGGACTCGTCTCGACTAGATTTCCTCTTCTTATTGATAAGCGTTGGTAGCTCAGGAGATGTCAAAATGTTCCATACTGCAAAAGCAGAATCATAGTGAGAAAACACATGTAAATATTTTTATCAAGGGATGCTCTGAGTGCCTTTAGGGCTAGTGCATTGGCCTCTATATGTTTGCAATCACTAAGGTAGGATTCCTTGGTAATGGCAAGGTAAACTTTGTAACCTAGGGCTTTTAAATGATAACTCATCATAACCTTCCATATATCAAGTCTAGAGATATCAAACATGAGAGGGCTATCCATGAGTGCAAACTATATGTGTGCAAATGTAAATGCAAATGATAGATTAGCAAAATCAAGATCACACTCCTAGGTGGTTAAACCTAATATCAGGAGCGTAGGCTCTGATACCAATTGTAAGTACACCTAGAGGGGGTGAATAGGTGTACGGCTAATCTATGAACAAAAATGCGAAAATTAAAAATTTAATTGCAACACACTTAGTGTAACCAACGAGTGTAGCCGAATTCCCGGTAAAGGGCTCTGGACTAACTCCTCTTAATTCCTCTGAATAAGAGTTGAGGTGCTATATGAAGCTCTCATGGTTAGACACAAGTGAGGCATACAAACAATCACAATCAAGCATATAAGAATGATATAACAATATGAATCAATGCACTAAGTAAGAGAGAGAGAGTTAGAGAAAGTGGATCAAACGCAAACACAAAGATATATTTCGAGGTTCGAGCACACAGCTCTACGTCCCCGCCTTTCACACAGAAGGATTTCCACTAATTTGTCCACACAGGACTTCCCACATAGGGAAACCTTAATGAGGATTTGGGCAATTACAACCTGGAGTACACAACTCCTCTCTCAACCGAATACAACCTCTCACAGAGGCAAGGCATAACCAACACAAAATTCACCTCACACAAGCGGGTAGGCACTTAGCCAACAAACACCAATCACCTCACACTTGAGGGATTCTAACACAAACTCCACCTCTCACTAGAGGGAGCTAAACACAATCTCCACCTCTCACTAGAGGGAGCCAACCACAACTTTCACAATCACCTGACAATAGAGGGATACCAATTCAATCACCTCTCACTAGAGGGATATCACAAAGAAGGAAGTTTACAACTTGATGGTATCAACAACCACAAACTGTCTCTTTCTCATAAAATAATGATCCTAATAGATAAGATAGATAGATAAGCTTAAGTGTGAGAAAACAAAGTGTTTTGAATAAAGAAAATCACTTGAGAAAAACTCCAAATAGATATAGAATTTTTAGACCAAAAAAACTCCCAAAAGACTATTTTCTTTGAATTATCAAACACTTTAAAAACAAATAGAGAATAAGAATTTTGAACCCAAAAACTTTTTGCTGAAAAACACTTAAGGAGTATGAAATTTTTCTCTCTAAAAATCTTGGTGAAAAACAGCCAAAGATTGGGGTTTAAATAGGCCCAATCAAATTCTGCCCGTTGGCAGCTGGTAGGGACAAAATTGCCCTCCGGTCGACCGGCCAACGGTCAAATTTTTAACCGTTGAGCCTGCCGGTCGACCGCGCGGTCGACCGTGCCAGATCCAGAGAGCAGTTGCTCTCTGGCCGGTCGACCGCTCGGTCGACCGTGCCAAGGCTCACGGTCGACCGCCCCCACCCGAGAGTGGGGCACTTGCAGTCGGTCGACCAGCCTAAGTGGCTGGCTACGTGCACGTCCTGGTGCACGTCGATCGACCGGTCCGGTCGACTGACTCTTGGTCCGGTCGACCGCCAGAGCCTGGCAGGGCAATTTATAGGATTTAAAAACTGGTCTTTTTGGCTTAAATAAAATCCCATAAAATCTCTAAAAATCTACAAAAATAGTTTCAGTATAATACTTTGATATACAAATATGTTTGAATAAAATCAAACCATGTTACAAACATTTTGAACTATTTTTGTAACTTAGAATTTTTAACGAAAACCAAAATTCGTATTTTTCAAACTAGGATTTTTGAAATGAAAAATCATTTTGTCCAAAACACTTGCAAATACAAAAACATGATATTGAAACAACTTTGAGGCATATAGTATATGGATATAATCCAATATACATATAAAGATATATATATCAATGTTTTTGACATTAAATCCGAAAATAAGTTTTGTTTAAATTACCAAAACTCCAAACTCATGAAATAGACTATCAAACTAAGTTTGTTTAAATAGTTGAAGTATACATGTATATAGAACAAATCAAATATACATTAAACCATGTAAACTTGTTTTGATTCTATCTATTCATAAAAACCAAGATCCGTTAAACTAAAATCCGAAAACCAATAAACATGAAACGTGTGTGTGTTGTGAACTTGAGCATATCACACTATCTAGTCTTTAACAATGGATCTAAACTAACTATTCTAAAATAAACCGAGGTCTTCTTGTGGAGCACCGTCTCCAAGTCGACTCGATCCAAACGTGATCCACCGAGCTTGACTCCAAACGAGTGCTAGATATGAACTTTGATGCTCGGCTCTTGAATCACCATGTGAAAGCTCCAAAACACCTTTGTTGAATCTAATCACCTACTAATATCTTGATTAAATATCTGAAACTAAATATCACAAGATTATTAGTAAACTATAACTACATGAGTTAATCATCATCAAAACTAAAGTGGAAGGCCTCTGGGCCAACACTTAAGTCCTTGGTTTTAGCGAGCGTATCCCTGTCGCTTCTAGGACCTTCTTGGTATACTTGGATTCGGGTATATTCGTCCGGATCTTCGTCTGACAGCCGCAAGGCTCTAGGTTCAATGCATCTTCTAAAAACTCCCTTACTTGATCTCTAAGAAATGTGGATTTAATTACCTGAAAATGGGTTTAATTAAGCTCTTATTACCCTTTTGCCCTCCTTGTCTTGATTATCTGCAAGAGAGACCAAAACACGGTTTAGACCGATATTTTATTCATGAATCAGCAGGAAAATGTGATGTTATAATGCAAAATTATAGACTAATCAGACCCCCACACTTATCTTTTGCTCGTCCAGAGCAAAACAAGAAAAGAGAAACTATACTACAAATATCATTACACCACTTTCGCAGGTGACGCGATTGCACTGAGCTTGTACAATAAGCTGTTAAACCTCTAGGTTACCCCTAGAAATGGTGTTTTGTCTCATGAGGGTTTTCAGCGGATTGCACCCATAAAATCCATAAAGAAAGAAAACGAAAGTTAGTGTTTTGAAACACATTTTGAAAGAGAGACAAGTTTACAAAATATTTTTGCAAAAAATAAGTGATCTAAGGTCATAAGTCTACCAAAAATTATTCTTCCTTAAACTTAATCTATATGTAAGATCTTGTCTTTAAGGTAAGAATTCAAAATTGGATTGAATATTTTATCCTTCATAAAACCTAAATAATCTTCACTTTGTGATAGTGAAAATTTCAGGGATTTCAACTCTAACCATCAAGCCATTATTTATATATAATATATTTTTTCTTTTTCTTCTTTTTTTCTTTCATTAGTTTTCTTAGGCTTTATAGTTCACCCGGGTAATGAGCCTTTAACTGATGACTCCCAGACCGGACGGTCTTAGGGCACTAGATGAAAAAATATCTCTCGGGTTTAAGGACTCGAGTAAACAAGGTCACAAAACTAAGAGGAATTATTTATTCCTTATTACTACCTTTAGGCGTGAATAATCATGCTTCTTGAGGCATAGTTATCCAGCTCAATAAGTGATTTTTTTCTTCATATATATATATATATATATATATATATATATATATATATATATATATATATATATATATATATATATATATATATATATATATATATATATATTTCTTTTTATTTATTTTTTACTTTATGACATTTTAGGCCTTTGTTTCCATCCCAAAAATGTGTAAGTGTGAAGTACATACTATCTAAGGCAAAAAATTCATGATAAAATTATCTCTCCAATTTATCTTACTTAAGCCTATAATTTTAAACAAGATTCGTTATTTTGACTAGGTTAAGATGTCATAATTAAGGCTTCCTTAATTTCTAAAATCATCTTAATTTTCTTTAAAATATATCAAAACATTGTCTCTTGTTTCAAAAAGTTTTTAAAGAAAGAGAAAAAATCCTATACAAAAGGGAAGATTTCTAAAAGTATCCTAAAAGAAGTGAAAAAGAAAGAAAATCTAAAAAACTTTATATTAGTAAACCCTCCCCCACACTTATCTCATACATTGTTCTCAATGCATCGTGAATGTATGTATGCATGAAACAAATAGAGAGGGAAGGAAAAATTACCTCAAGGTGATGATTACGGTGGTGGTTTGATTGGTTCACAAAAGGCGACCCAATCCAATTTACATGGAGTTCGGAGGAACCCACCAGAGACCTCTAAAATACAACCGACTAGAATGGTGTATATATAGATGATTTTTATTAAGAATTTTATCCCATCTAATTTTCAAATTTTTAAAATAATTTCTGAGTCAATTTATCAACACCCTTGTCCCAAAATAGAGTGTGAAAAGATGGAATATTTGATTTGGACTCAAGAAGTACAGGAACTAATACTGACTCAGGAATTTGACTTAAGTCAAGTAAAGGTTCAGGAGTCAAAATTGATTTAGGAATTGGGTCCAAATCAAGAAGTTAAAATTCAAGTCCACATTCATTTCCCCACAGTGGAATGTGACTTTTTAAGATTGGTGATTCAAGTTCAAGAATGACTGGTATGAGAATCAAAATTGACTCTAAAATGTTGCTCAAATTGGGTAGCAAAATGGGAGTCAATATTGATTTAAAATTTTGAACTGGATCACAAATTTGAGGATCGAAGTCACATTCTTGTCTAAGTTCAATTTCTTTGAAAGGAAAACTTGCCAATTTGTAATGGGACATTCAAAAATATGAAATTGGTTAAGTTCAATTTGTTGATCATAAAAGATTGGTGATTCAATTTCACGATGAATTGGCACAGGATCCAATGTTGACTCGGGAAAAAGCCTGTAATCAAGAAAAATACCTCAGTCATTATTGAATCAGGAAGTGAAATTGAATTACCAAGTTGAGATTCAGGATCATATTCATGCTCAAATTCAATTTCAGGAAAAGGATAACTTGCCAAAATATCAACATGGTTCTCAAAATTTTGATGTTGGTCAAGTTCAAATGGGTGTGCTGAAATTGAATCTTGGTTTTCAAATTGACAAGAGTCCTGGGTCAGATCAATAGAGGTAGGGATATCTAAATTGGTTAAAGGTTAATAAGATAGAGTTTCCTCATTCCTATAAATGTTAACAAATTGACTCAATTGTGTTTCCAACCTAATGATAGACTGGGCAGAAGATTTTTGAAATTGTGATGCGGACTCCTGCAAGACTTCTATACTCTTTTTCAGATATGATGTTTCTTCAAGTGGATGCTCTAGAATGGGAGTGTAGGAATCTTGATTTCCAAAACAGCAAGAGTCCTGGATCAAATCGATAGAATGAGAGATATATGGATTGGTCAAAGGGTGATAAGAGAGTTTCTTCATTCTTATAAATATTGACTAATTGACTCAATTGTGTTTCCAACCTATCAATGACTGAGAAGAAGATTTTTGAAATTATAGTGCAGATTCTTGCAAGATTTCTATACTTTTTTCTAGATATAATTTTTCTTCAAGTGAATGCTCCAGTAAAGGAGTGTAGGGATCTTGGTTTCCAAAACAACATGAGTCCTGGGTCAAATCGATAGAGTTAGAGATATCTGGATTGGTCAAAGGTTGATAAGAAAGAGTTTTCTCATTCCTATAAATGTTGACCAATTGACTCAATTGTGTTTCCAACCTATCGATGGACTGAGAAGAAGATTTTTGAAATTATAGCGTAGACTCCTGCAAGATTTCTATACTTTTTTCTAGATGTGATTTTTTTTCAAATGAATGTTCTAGAAAGGGAGTTTAAGAATCTTGGTTTTGAAAAGATAGTGAAGATTGTGAGTCCGACATGTTTTGAGATTGAAGCTTAGACTCACGAAAGCACTCCATACTTGTTTTCAGGGTAGACGGTTGGTTATTTTGAATAGGTGAAACTGAGTATAAATCATGAAAATATTGTGAAATTGGTGAATTGAGCTTCTTTTGTTGGTACTCAAGCATGGCTTGTACAGCTTCTATACTCTTTTCTAACTCAGATTTTTCTTCAATGGGTGGTCCTAGAAAAAGAGTATAGAAAGGAAAATTGGGGAATTGATATTGTGAAAATTGTGAAAATTGTGAAAAAGGTAGTGGAAAATTTGACTCAGGGGTTGTGAACTCCCATTGACTCTGTGAAAAGTTAAAATTATTTTGAAAATTAAAGTCATAAGATTGGGGGTCTGGGTTGTATTGATTCAGATAAGTCCAACCCAGTGTATTTGGTTGGTTCATACTGTAAAAAGTCAGGTTGGAATTATCTAAATCAAATGGGATTGGTGTGAAATATGAATTCATGTTAGGATTGAAAAAATTGTTGTTGTTGAATTCTATTTCACAAACAATCACAAACAAAAAAGAAAAGCAAACAAACAAACAAAAAGAAAGAAAAAGTCAAAACCAAGCCTATACTAAGGTTGACTTAGACCTAAAAGACTCCTAACTGGTCGATTACCCGGGGAAGATTGTTCCTTGAATCCGACCACAAGCTAATCAGTCAGGTAGGGGCAAAATACGGTGGGAGGTATCCGTGCGAAAGCAATGGGCCTTAATTACGCCAAACCACAGTAACTTCGAAGCGTAACCTCTTAATCCCCAACCTTAGATACAGATTTCACAAGAGTAACATTCAAAATAAGTTCCACTCTCGGTCAATCTCTTAATGAGTCCGAGATGTCCCTAAGGGCCAACGTCTATCAATTTTTATTAGGGCTTGGATTGTGTGAGTGGAGAGGTAATTTTTGGGCTAAGGAAGGGTGATGAAATCCCCACCTTATCTTGTATTAGGTTTTGCCCTTAATTTTAATTTGTGCAAGTGTACAATATAGATAAGAATATAACACAAAGTGATTAAATCACTCACCTATTTGTCCTATGCTATATGCAATGCTATATGTACACCTCAATCCAGATCACAACAACAGAACAAAATACAGTATATTAGAATTGAATTGACATGTACCAAAATGCAAATGTCTAAACCGTTTTAAAAGCATCCAAATACCATATTTTAGTTCTTTAATTATTACAGTGTGTAGGCAATCAATGCAGAAAAATAGCAGTAACAATACAACAATATATGCAACTTGCAAGGATCCTGCAAAAGATGAAGTCCAAATGCCACACAAATGCCGCATTTGTGCGGCTTTTCTTGGGTTTTCGCGGCACAATTATGGAAGCAGGGTCCTTGCTTTCTAGAGTAGGGACATACAAGCAAAAGGAGAGTTCTATAATGCTAATTTTTTGGAAAAATTGACCTGCACACTAAAACAGGGAAGAAAATTTTAATAAAAACATAAGTTTAAACCATTCCCATCTCCAGTAACGGCGCCAAAATTTTGATAGGGCGGAACCGGCACTTTTAAAATGTATATTTTATGAAATCAATAAAAAGCTTATGTGTGCTAATGTTCCCTCGATACTTCCATTATAGCATTGGCTAACCGGGTCGATTCCACAGGGACGGGAGGTGATAGAAGTATTAACAGTTCTTATTCACGTCAATTGTTAACAAGTCTTCTTTGTTAAAAGTATGAAAAAGAAAATGAAAGAAAAGAAATTCAGAAGTGATATGTGGAGAAGGCAATGAAACGCACGATGTGAAAATAAAAGAGAAGTGGTTGTGAATTGATGGAGAAGAAAATAGAAAAATGATAACAAATGAAATAAGAAGAGGATTTGGAAAATAGTTTTTGAAACAAAGTAACAAGAAGGAAAGAACTATAAAGAAAACTCATGGCTACTAAATACTAATTGCTCCACTAACTATGCTAACCTCTTAGTGATGGCTCACATGGATTCTTGGCCATCACTAGTCCTTGACTTCAAGAGACGATGCAAAGCATGGCTCATAAGATTATTCTTTTACATTCAAACAACACATCCATACCACATAATAAGTTGCAAGCTACTATTAAATCATCAAAACCAGTTAGAGGTGAGCATGAACTAAAGAAGACATTGCAAGTTAGCAAGTTAGTGAGTTAAATGTTAGAAATGTTAGAATGTTAGAATCCATCATCATGAGCCATCAATGGCTCTTGCGAGAGCAAGGCCTTGTAGAGGCTATTAGATTTATGTGGATTATCAAGTAACTGGTTAGATGGTTAGTAGTTAGTAGTTAGATTGCCATGAGAAGAAAAGTTAGCTAAGCATCATGTAAAAGATGGAGAAAATTACAATGGAGAAGAAAGGAGACACCTTTACATAGATTGTCACCATCTATTACATCAATATCTCTGTTTCTCTCTCTGAATCTCTCTGCCTTAATACATGAATCTAAAAGAAAATAAAAATACAAAAGAAAGAAGAAGAACACCTATACTACACTACACTAAAAGAGAAAAACCTAGCCTAATTCTAATCTGCTTGTGTTCTGGGCCTCTACAGAGATATTTATAGGCAAACGAGGCTTCTAGAAGATGAGACGAGGCCACGCGTCGAAAATAGACGCGTGGCTCTCCTATAGCGCTGCAGAAACGCGGTCATAGCCATGTTTCCACGGCCAAACCTGGGACTTAAGTCCCTGGTTTTGGTGAACGTATCCCCGTCGCTTCTAGGACCTTCTTGGTATACTTGGATTCGGTTATATTTGTACGGATCTTCGTCTGACACCCGCAAGGCTCTAGGTTCAATGAATCTTTTAGAAACTCCCTTACTTGACCTCCAAGAAATGCGGATTTAATTACCCAAAATGGGTTTAATTAAGCTCTTATTACCCTTTTACCCTCCTTGTCTTGATTATCTGCAAGAGAGATCAAAACACGGTTTAGACAGACATTTTATTCATAAATCAGTAGGAAAATATGATGTTATAATACAGAATTGTAGACTAATTAGTGGTCTGATTGGTGCACGAAATGCGGCCCAATCTAATTTACGTGGAGTTCGGAGGAACCCACCAGAAACCTCTCTAATATAACCCACTAAAATGATGTATATATGAATGATTTTTATTAATAATCTTACCCCATCTAATTTTCAAATTTTCAAACTAATTTCAAAGTCATTATTATCAACGCCTCTGTCCCAAAATGAAGTAAGAAAAGATGAAATGATTGATCTGGAATCAGAAGGGTATGAACTACAATCGACTCAGGAAAATAACTGAAGTCAAGTAAGGGTTCAGAAGTCAAAATTAGTTCAGGAAGTGGGTCCAAATTAAAAAGTCGAAACTCAAGTCCACATTCATTTTCCAATAATGGAATATGACTTTCTAAGATTGGTGATTCAAGTTCAAGAATGACAAGTATAGGAATCAAACTGACTCTAAAATATTGCTCAAATCAGGTAGCAAAACAGGAGTCAATATTGATTCAGAAATTTGAACTGAATCACAAATTTGAGAGTCAAGATCACATTCCTCATTGAGTTCAATTTCATAAAAATAAGAACTTGCCAATTTATTAATAGGACTTTCAAAAGTATGAAATTGGTCAAGTTTAATATGATGATCATAAAAGATTGGTGATTCAATTTCCCGATGGACAGACACAGGATCCAATGTGGACTCCGGAGAAGGATTAAAATCAGGTGAAGACACCGGAGTCATTATTGAATCAGAAAGTAGAATTGAATTACCAAGTTGAGGTTCAGGATCATATTCATTCTCAAATTCAATTTCAAGAAAGGGATAACTTGCCAAAATGTCAATGTGGTTTTCAAAATTTAGAGTTTGGGCAAGTTCAAATGGGTGTGTGAAATGGAATCTTTTTTTCAAAACTACATGATTCTTTGGCTCTAACAGATTGGTTGGCGAAATCAGGAATGGTCAAAGGGTGAGAATGGAGAGTTTTGACCATTATATCTATGTCATGATTATGAGTGATTTAAGCCTAAGTCATGACTTCAAGTAGCTTTTCATAGTCGATTGGTTCATTGTTTTGTTGCGATTGGACTTGAAAAGATGAAGTTTTGTTTTGGAATTTGTGGTGAAATCGTGAGTCCATCAGATTTTTTAATTGTTGCTCCGACTCACGCATACTCATTTCCAAGATTGATGGTTTTCTATTTTGAACTGGTCGAACTGAGTATGAATTTTGGAGATATTGTGGAATTGGGGAGGCCTGAAATTTTCGTTAGACCTCCTGCATGGCTTCTATACTCTTTTCTAACTCAGATTTTTCTTTAATGAGTTGGTTTAGAAAAGAGTATAGGAAGCAAAATTGGGGAATGAATATTGTGAAAATTATGGGCAAGATGGATAAGGAGGACAAGTTGGCTGAAAATTGGACTAGGGGAGGTGAATCCCCATTGACTCTGTGAAGAGTTGGAATTAATTTAGTAATTATGGTCAAAAGATTGGGGGCATGGGTTGTATTGATTTGGATAAGACCAATCCAGCATAATAGGTTGGTTAAAGTTGTGATATGTCAGATTGGTAATATCCGAAAAAGAGGTCGGGGTGTAACATGGATTACCATTAAAATTGAAAAAATTATTGTTATAAGTCATATCACACAAGAAATGTCAAACACAAACAAAGAAAAATAAACAAATAAGCAAACGAATAAAAGAAAAATCTAATCTAATTTAGAATAGATCTTAGACCTAGATGACTCCTAATTAGTTAGCTGTCCACAGGGGTACATTGTCGAATCTGACCATAAATTAATCAGCCAGGTAGGGGCAAGATCAGTGGGGTATTAGGGCCTAAGAAACGGGCTTAATTATGTCAAACCACCAACCTTTGGGGTTTCTCCCCTCAATCCCCAATCTTAGACACCGATTTGATAAGAGTCAAATTCAAATCAACTTCTCCCTTAGATCAATCTCCTATATGAGTCCGAGATGTCCTTAGGGCCAACGTCTACTCAGTTTTAGTTAGGCTGGTTAGTGAGTGAGGAGATGGTTTGTGGGCTAAGGAAGGGTAATGACTTCCCCACCTTATCTTGTTTATTAGACAAACCCTTAAACCAATTTAGTGCAATGTGTGCAAGATATAGAAAAGTAACATTCACAAGCAAATATGACCCAAGAATATTTCCTAAACTATATGCTATGCATACATACCTTTAGCTCCAGCATTCTTCAACAGTAATGTAAAATGTAAATAAATTAGACACGTGTCTAAATGCAAAGTCTAATCTGTTTTTAGCATTTAACAAACATCATTTTAATGTTGAGGTTAGAAAATTTGTATACTGAGACAAACAAGGAAATAAATAGCTACAGAATTTTAGCCTTGTAATTCAGCCAACCTTTAAAAATACAGGTTAGTAGTTCACTCAGTTTGCCATTAGAATGTAGCAATTCTGAGGGCTTCTGGGCTCTGCTTTTTAGAGCAGAGTCCAGGGCCACTTATATGTCTACTGCAGTAAAAATTTCCTTATTGTTAAACCTGTACACCAAGAACAAAGAAAAAAGTTAACCAAAAATATAAATCTAAAAGAGAATAACTTACCGTCCCTCTCCGGTAATGGCGCCAAAATTTGATTGAACTTTTACCTGCACACAAAACTACAGAATTTCAAAACTTACGAATAAAGAGTGCAAGGTGCTCAATCCTATCGCAATAGTAAGTGTCTATACGGGTCTTGATCCACAAGGAAGGACTAGCGATGGAAGCTTTTTAGTAAGTTCTCTTTTAGTTTATAAAGAATGGTTAAAGATCTTCTTTTAGTTCTTTAAAAGAAAAGAGAAAATTAGAGTTACAGTTAAGTTAGGAAGAAGGTGGTAGATTGAGAAGGTGAAGAAAATAGAAAATGGATATTTACAAAGAAATTGAAAAGAGTGATAAAAGAGTTGGGTATTGATCGTATTGGTGATCTAAACTAAAGAATTAAAAGAAAAGAAAGAAAAGCTAAAAGAAATACTTACCTCCTCTGATTGATGATTTACCTAGAACCCTTGCATGTTTTACCTTGCTTCGGAGGCGATCAACACATTACCCATAAGATCGAGCTCAGTCCCCATTCACATTACATCATCAAGACGAACAAGAATGAAATGATATGAAATCTTAAGGAGGAGAACATCATCATGAAATATCAGTGGCACTCACATATATATATGGCAATATTGATGCTTCGAGGTTCACTTGGACATTCATCAAAACCAAAAGAGAAAAACTAGAAATAGAAGAAGAATATATAAATAAGAAATACATAAAGATGTTATCTTTGATTACTTGTAGAAATGATGAAAGAAAAGAGGAGGTTACATCGATGTCACTCTCAACATAAGTCTCTCTCTTACTTACATGAATCTCAGTCTATCCTATGCTTACAAAGAAAAAATTACATAAAATGAAAATAAAAGCCTGCACTAAAAAGAATTAAAAAATGGCCTAAATTCTATCTTTGCATGGTCGCTCCCTCTGGTCTCCGAAAAACCCAGTATTTATTGGCAAAACCCAACAGGGAGGGGCGTATGAAGAAAGAGGAGCAAACGCTCCCCCAACCACCTGAACCAAGCCGTGGAAACACGACTTTGACCACGTTTTCGCGGCCATGGTATGGCCAGGTGGCCACACCTGGATGGTGGTACCCCTCCTTTGGTGATATCTCCTTATTTGTTTCTGGATTTGCCGTTTTAGCTCTTGGATTTGACGAAACGGCCATTGATCTTTGGCTTTAACCAATTGTTTTGTAGATATTTGTTTTAACTAATTTTCAACTAATCTGATTTGTCCTGATCTGCCTAGATTTTTTTTATTTCAAATTAATTCTGAATTAAATCAGAATTTTGATGGCTTTTGGGCGCGTTTCTCTTCCCTTTCCTTTAGTAATGGGGCCTGCATACAAATTAAACAATAATTAGGATTAAAAGCAAAGTTTATTATATAATAAGTATGAGAATGTGACAATGAATATGCAATATATGTGATCGATCAGTCTACTACTGAAATTATGGCAGTATTCTTTTATTAGAAGATACCAGGTCGGTATTAATATGCCTTCGTCCGAAGCTTCATACGACAGAACGTCCAAAAGACGTCTAGGTCCCGAATTTATCATTTAGTCAATTGCGAATGTTACCCTTAATTATTCATATCTTAATTGGTAAAATCCTCATCCCTATCTTTTCTGTGTTCATCTTCCCCTTATCGAAATTTCGAGGATGAAATTTTGTCAGGTGGATGGAATTTAACACCTAATTCCCGGAATTCGTACTCAGATACGTGCCCTAATTTTTTGATCATATTTTTCAATTTTCCACCATACTTATTTTTGATTTTGTAATTATTTACATTATATTTGGTATTGGATCCTAAATTTTAGATGCAGTGTCAGCCCAAGTCTAAACTCAGGATCCGGTCCCAGTGTATTGCTTGATTTGACTCTCTGGTAGTTAAATTTAATTAGTTTCAATTTCAAATACTGCTTTTCAATATTTTAGATTTTTTCATGATTTTCTGAAAATTTTTCTAAATTATTTTGCTAAATCTTCAAATCAGTATCGACAGGTGTCACCGATTAATTCTCAAATTTTTAATTTACAAATAGAGTTAAATTTCTAGAAAGTGTTTTCACGTTGTTTCTCAGAATCATATTTTCTATTTTATCACATTTTTAGAGATTTTTTTGAATTAGTCAAAATTCGACCAAATTTGGTGTCAACCAATATCACTAATTGATTCAAAGATTTTAATTTGAAAATAAGATTAAATTTCTTGAATCTGATTTCACCATGTACTTCAGTATAATATTTTTTTATTTTAGAGAATTTTTGGATACTTTTTCGAATTACTTTATTTTCTGGAATTTCTGGTGTTTTCGATATTTTCCCGGATCCGTAGTTATTACCCGGATATTTTCTTTTCTTTTCCTTTCCTTTCTTTTCCTTTTTCCTTTTCCTTTCCTTTCTTTCTCTCTTTCTCTCTTTTTTTCTTTTTCCTTTACCTTTTTCTCCTCTATACAAAAACCCACCCAAAATATCTTCTCCCATTAACTTCTATCTTCTCCTTTATCTTTTCCTTCTTCTTTCTTTTCCGTTTTCCTTTCTTCTTCCCTAACCTAGCCAGAGGTCTGCTTTCCCTTTATCAAAATCTCGTTCTTCCTCTCTCAAATCCCCCCTTTCTCAAACTCTCTTTCTTTCTCTAATCTCTCTCTCTCTCTCTTTCTTTCTAATTTCTCTTACAATCTCCCTATCTCTTTCCCCCCTTCAATCAACGACAACTGAACCCAACATCAATGCCTCCTCTAACCGGTGGAACCCCAAGCGGCGGCGGCGGCGACCTTCCCTCTCCCCCAAACTCTTCTCCTCTCTCTACAATACCACTTCACCACATTCTCCACCTTTTTCTTCCTTATCACCATCACCTCCAAATCTCCACCTCCACCTCAAAATCAACCACCACCTCCTCCCAATCTCACCGCCCATTACTACAACAACCACCTCCACCCTCCTCCCACTTCACCAGCTCCTTTAATTTCACTGTCTTGCCTCTAAAACCCACCACCACCTCCTTCTACCTCCAAATCTCCAACCACATCCACCACTTCCTCCTTTAAATCCATCTCCACTCTCAATTCCCATCACCATCTCCACTATCACCCTCTTCCCCATCATCATCATCTCCATCTTCATCACCAAACTCCACCACCCAAAATCACCACCACCTAACATCACCCATCCTCCTTCCCTCTCTTCCCAGGGGGCTTGGCCAGCCACTACCAGGCTGCGGCGGCCGGTGTGCCGTCCACCTCGCTTTAGGCCAGCTAGGCCATGGCAACTAGGTCATGGCCTATGTACTCTCCCTCCTCCCCCTCTTGATTAATTCCTCTCTCTCCTCTAATTTTCTCTCTCATCTTTTTATCCTCTCTCTATATTATAATCTAATATATTGAACGCGCACACACGTTGATATTGGAGTTTTCAGGATTTTTATGGCGTATTTTGAGGATTTATAGGGGAGTATTCTCGCTTTGTCGGGTACCCCGCTTCGAGGGTGTTTTATATTCCGTATTATATTCTGAGATTGTTGTATCATGGTGGACTGTGTATTTGTATCGGTATGTGTGTATGCTTGTATGCTGTGGACATGAGTTTGTTTCGGTCTGTTGTATTTATATCGGTGTGACGAATGATTGTAATAGTTTAGTTTTATACATGTATATGTATATTCCCTATGATATCTATTCAATTACTGTGCTTGGCTGACCCTTCGTGGTCGCCCCAACCTTCGGGCTCTGATTCAGCCTTCGGGCTTAACCGTTTAGCGGTTATTTTGCTTTTATATATGCATATTTGGTACTAACACTTCTGCATGTACCTATTCAGCCTCCAGGCTACATTTAGCCTCCAAGCTCTCTTTTATTTGGCCGACTCTTCATGGTTTTTTAAATCCTCTGAGTCTCCCATGCTCTGTCTGGTGGGCAAGCCTAATGCTCAGTGCTTTAACACTAAGTCCATCTGAGCATAGTTACACCGCGAGCGTGGCTTCATGATATGTGCTAGCTAGACATTTATACGTGGCTTCACCGTGTGCGTTTAGCCTCGCTACGAGCGGTAACCCAAAATTTGTGATCGAGACAAACCTGCATACAAAAAAAATACAGAAGTTTAAAACAGTGCTAGTTCTTCAATGCTACTATGTAGCCTAGGGCTAACGGGTCGTATCTACAGGGAGGGACAGCGATGGAAGAAATTAAGTAAGTTTCTTCTTTCAATTTACCAAAAAGAAGTTAATACTTATCTTCTCAGTTTTATAAAAAAAAGATAAAAATGTTAAGTTAAGAAGAAGATAATAGAAGAAGATGGTGTTGTTGTTTAGATTACTAAGTTAGAAAGAAAATAAACAATAAAAGAAAGAACATATCTTGGAGTAATTAAAAGAAAGTTAGTGATCAATTATGTTGAGTAATGATGAAAAGAAGTGAGTTAGTTCCATTGGTTGTCACTCTTAATATAACTATCTTTAAGAAAAATTATATCTAGGGTCACTCTAACGATAATTCTTACTCTCTTATCTGTCATTAAACTCTCCCTTATTCAAGCTATAAAGGATACATGATTAAAAAGAAATCATAAAGGAAGCAAATAAAAGTAAATAAAGCAACTAAAGCAAACAAAAGAACTAAATTGAAAAGAATAGAAGAACCTTTATTGAAGATGTCACCATCAATTACAAGAACTCCATTTTCTCTTTACAATTCTTTCTCTCAAACTAAAAATACAATGGACAAAGAGGAACCTAACCCTAAAACTTTCTCTGGACTTGCGTTGTGGAGTCCTCCCCTCTGGAGTTGTCTGAGAAGATGATGTGGTTTCCTTATGCTCTACCCCTCTATTTATAGTAGAAGTTGTAGGTAGACTCTCAGTAGAAGTTGTGCAACCATCTTTAAAATTTGAATTTGAACTTTGGATATTGAAATAATATCATGTGTCTTAACTTGAGGAGCAAGCTATTATTAATTTCTGAATTTGAATTCTCCCCTTATCACCAAACTTGATTTGATTTATCTAGAATTTTATGTGAAATTCAATTCTGAATTGGTTTGTAGCTAGTTTGCGTGTTGATTGTTGAAATAACTTATCAAATGATAGAATTAAAAATAATGATCAACATAAGAATTATAGGTCTTTAAGTCCTCTTTCTGGAGCATCTTGCAACATCAGATTTGAGTTTCTGTAGCAAAAGTTATGCTCAAAATGATAAATGATATCCAGTCTGAAGTCGAGTCTAACCGAATTTATTTGGATTTCCCTCCTTAACTCCAATTATGATTGCTTCATCTCATCCTTTGATCTTTTCTTTATCTTTTTATCTTCTTGAATTTTTAATTTGTCTTCTAAAATTGATGAGAAATTCATTTATCTTCAGCGAAACTGATTAGGTCTTCAAAATTTCATTTTTCCTTTGAATTTAGACTGGTATTCTCTCATATGATATATCCGGTCTTCAGATAATATGGCTTCTAGAAGCTCTAGATTTGAATAGATTCCCATTAGTTTAAACTTTGAATTTAATTGGATAGGATTTATGCTTATCTTCTCTCTATCATATACGGCATGAATTTCGACATTAAGACAAGTGAGTTGTAAAAATTATTACGGAATAAATATAGGTATACAGTAATAATTATGCAATATATGTGTCCAAACACACCCCCACACCTATCTTTTTCTCATCCTCGAGTAAAATAAAGATAAAATAAAAACTAAATTGACCTAACCTAACTCACTTTCATAGGAATCGCGGTTGCATTTAGCACGTGCAACAGGCCATTAAATCTCAAGGTTACCTATAGAGGACGAGTTTTGTCTCTTGAGGGTTTTCAGTGGATTGCACCTACAAAACCGATAAAGAAAGAAAAATAAAGTGTTAGTATTTTTGAAAACGCATTTTGAAAAAATATTTGAAGTATTAATGTAAAAATTCAAGTAATTTATAAGTCACAAGATTATCCAAACTTAGTCACTTCTAAACTTAGTATCTATTCAAAAACTTATTTTCAATAAAGGTAAGGATTAAAATTATATTTCTCATCTAATCTATTATTTTACCCTAAGTCATATGCACCTTGTGACCGTGAAAATTTGACTTGGGATTCTTCTACTCTAACTCTTATATCTGATTTTTATTTTTATTTTTTACATTTATGGCAGTAATATCCCTTAGCTCTATTAGGCTTTCAAATTTGTCCATGTGACGAGTCTTAGTCGGTGACCCCAAACCTGACGGTTTTAGGGCATCGGGTGAGAAAACACCCAAGGACTTAGGACTTGAGCAAATAAGGCCACAAAACAAAGAATTTTTATTTATATGAAACACTTTTAGGCGTGAATACTTATGCTTTATGAGGTACAAATACCCAGTTTAATCAGAGAATTTTTATATAATAATTATTTTAGGGCATAAGAATCTTTATTTTAGAGCAGTAAGTAAGTGTATAAAGTATACATATTTTATCAAGTTAAAAATCAGGACTAAATTACTTTTTCAATTTTTCTTCATAACCTCAAAATCAAACAAATAATTTAATTTTCACCAAGTAAAAGAAATCCTAATCATGATTCTCTTATTCCTTAAAATTAACTTAATTTCTTACAAAAATAAGTCAAAGTATTATTTTCCTTTTCAAAAATTTTAAAGAAAGTATTTTTTTTATTAGTGAAATCTAATTTAGTATGTTAGTAAACTTTCCCTCACACCTAACTCATGCATTGTCCTCAATGTATGAATGAAATGCAATAATAAATGAAAAAAGTGAAAGAGAAGGAAAATAGTCACCTCAAGGTGGTGGTTCCGATGGTGGTTGATTAGTCTCTAAAATTGCATATTCATACCACATTTTTACATTTATTTAATATTAAATTCTGTTAATAATACCTCTCTTACATATTTCTAGGTCCATGGCATGAAATGAAGAAGAAGACACAAAATCATCATTTAAGTGGTGATTAAAAGTCTATAAAGATAGCCATTGACTTTGGAGGATGCTTTCATCAAAACCGAGGGCCCAAATCTAGAAACCAGGACATGCAGCTGACAGGGGGACAAGCGGTCAGCGCGCAGCAGGCGGCGCTGCGCGCACCGCCCTGGTATAGCCGCAGAAACATGAATCTGGTCGCGTTTCCTCGGTCGTACTGGCACGGCCGCGCCAGTACTTTTGGTCAGGGTTTGCCCCTGGCCCCCTTTCTCCTGGTGCCATAAATATCCCCTTTGGGGTCCTTCAGAGGAGATATCCAGAGAGTTAGGGTAGTTTTCTTCTTCATGTTATAGTTTAGGGTAGTTTAGATTAGTTGTTCTTCTTCTTCCTCCTTTATATTTTCTATTTCTTGTAGATCTTGTAATAGAAGAGAGAGTGATACATGATTGGAAAGCAAGAGTGCTTGTAATAGAAGGGGACAATCAATAAAAAGTTCTCTCTTTACCTATCTTTGTTTTCTTCTCTCTAACTCCTTTTACATGTTTAGCTAATTTTCGCTCATGGTAACTAGCTACTAACCACTAACTTGCTAACTTCTTCTTTGATAATCCACATGAATCTAATAGCCTCTACTTGACCTTGCTCTTGCAAGAGCCATTGATGGGTCATGATGGTGGATTCTAACACTCTAACCATCCTAACTCTCTAACAAACTAAAATTACTTTACCCCATACTTACTCTTATTTAGTTTTGATGGCTTAAGTGTAGCTTGCACTTATTTTGTTAAGTTTGGATGTGAAAGTTATCGTATGGGTCATACTTTGAAATGCTCTTGAACGAAGGACTAGTGATGGTCAAGGATACATGTGAGGCAACTATCACTAAGAGGTTAGCATGGTTAGTGAAGTCATTAGTAGTTAGTAGTCATGAGTTTTCTTTCTCTTTTTACTTTATTTTAGAAATATATCAAAAATCACAAATACCATTTTTTCTATGTTTCCTACTTCTTCGTGTTCACCGTACTCTTCTTTTTTCATTCTTTGTCTTTCTTTTCATTTGATTCATTAAAATGTTAAAGAAACTTTAACACACACATGAACATTCTGATAAAGCTTCTATCACTCCTCATCCCTGTGGATTTGACCCGTTTAGCCTCTATGCTATAACAAAAGTATCGAGAAAGCCAAAGCACGTACTTTTAACTATTGATTTCAAAACATACACTTTTCATGCACGGTTTTCCCCTGATCAAATTTTGGCACCATTGTTGGGGATGGGAACGGTTTGATTTCACATTTTTGTTAACTTTTCTTCTTTATTTTTAGTGTGCACGTCAAATTCTTTAGCATTGCAGAAGTCCACACTTGCTCTTGTGTGGTTGGGTAAATTCTTGTATATTATTACATTATGTTGCTAGTTTCTATTACCTGTGCACTGTAATAATTTTAAGAACTAAAATATGGTAATTGGATATTTTAAAATGGTTAGACATTTGCATCTAGGCACGTGTCAAGTTTCATTCCAATATACTGTATTTTATTCTTATGTTATTGTGATATTGACAGGAGGTGTACATATGGCATTGCATATAATATAGGACAAGCATGTAGGTGATTTACTCTCTTTATGTGTTCATTCTTATCTATATTGCACACTTTCATGAATTGAACTTAAGGGCAACATCCAATACAACATAAGGTGGGAAAGTCATTACCCTCCTTAGCCTAAATATCACCTCCCCACTCATACAACCTAAGCCTAAATAAAACTTACTAGACGTTAGCCCCTAGGGATATCTCAGACTCATTTAGGAGATTGACCTAAGGGGAAAGTTGTTAGAGTTTGACTCTTGTAAAATCGGTGTCTAAGGTTAGGGATTGAGAGGCGAAACCTCAAAGAACAGTGGTTTGGCATAATTAGGCCCGTTGCCCCGGCACGGATACCTCCTACTGATCTTGCCCCTACCTGGCCGATTAACTCATGGTCAGATTCTGACAATATACCCCTCGTGGACAGTCAACCAGTTAGGAGTCATCTAGGTCTAAGTCAACCCTAGCATAGGCTTATTTTCTTTTTCCTTATTTGTTTGTTTGTTTGTTTGTTTTTCTTTCTTGTAAATTGTGATATGGATTTCAATAACAACAATTTTTTCAATCCTAATATAAATCCATATTTCACCCCGACCTCATTGGACTCGAATAACTCCGACCCAACTATGTATAATATGAACCAACCATATATGCCGAGTTGGGATTATCCGACTCAATATGACCCATTTCTCCAATCCTATGACTATAATTTTCAAAATAACTTTCACTCTTCATAGAGTTCATGGGAATTCACCTCCCCTGAGTTAAATTTTCAATCACCTTGTCCACAATTTTCATTCCCCGATTTGGATTCATATCCTTCTTTTCCTGTCCCACCAACCGAAGAAAAATCTAATTTGGAAAGGAGTATGGAAGTCATATTTGAGTCCCAATAACAAATTTAAAATTTGCTTAATTCACAGTCCTTCCCAAATCAAACTCCATATACTCCTTTTGTAGAACATCCAATTGAAGAAAAAACTGAACTAGATTAGCGTTTGGAAGTCTGTTGTGAAATGGCGCAACAAATTAAAAATATGTTGGACTCACTATCTCAACCAAATTTTCAAGAGTCATGCTCATCTTTTCCAGTTGCGCCAATTCAAAATGAACAACTATCAGTCCTAGACTTAAGTATGGAGCTCTTGCGTGAGTCTGAGCAACAAACTTAATATCTGATAGACTCACAATCTCACCACAATTTTCAAAATTAACTTCCATACTCACCTTTTCAAGAAGAACCAATTGCAAAGAGTATAGAAGACATGATCAGAGTCAAAATTTTGTTACCCGGCCTATCAGTAGGTTAGATTCTATAATGAGCGAATTGATCAATGAGAGCGAGAAAACTCTTTATTATAAACCTTTGACCAATCCTTATATCCCTTACTCTATCTATTAGTCCCGAAAATCATGTTCTTTTGAAAACCATGATTCAATTTCAGAACGCACATTTGAACTTAACAAACTCCAAGTTATGAAAGTCGCCTTGACATTCTGGCAAGTTATCCCTTTCCTGAAATTAAAAGTGAACATGAATGTGATCCCGAACCTCATATTAGTGATTCCATTTCACTTTTAGATTCAATAATGACTCCAGTAGCTTTACCAGATTTTTTCTCTATTCTAGAGTCAACATTGAATCCTGTACCAGTATACTGTGAAATTGAATCACCAATATCTTATGATCACACTTCATTGATGGGGAAAGTGTGTGAATATCAATTCTTTGATTTGGACCCCATTTTTGAACCAATTTCTACTCTCACCTTTGAATCTCGACTTGATATGAGTCAAATTTCCGAGTCGGTATTGGTTTTTGTTCCTATTCTATTTGAGTCCAAATCAATCATCTCTCAAAATCACACTTCATTGTTAGACAAGAATGTTGAAGAAAATGACTCAGTAATTATTTTTGAAAATTAAAAATTGAATGGGGATAATTTTTTCAATAAGATCATACAGTTCTCCAACATTTTACTGGGTCGTATTAGAGAGGTTACTGGTGGGTTCCTACAAGATCCACATTTTTTGAGTTGGGCCACATTTCATGGACCAATTAGATCAACACCGGAGTCACATATGAGATAATTTTTCTTCTCTTTCCATTTATTTCATGTATATACACATTCACGATGCATTGAGGACAATGCATGAGATAAGTGTGGGGGAGGATTTACTAACATAGTTAGTTTTACATTTTCTTTTTTTACATTTCTTTTTAGGAAATTTTTAAAATTTCCTTTTATATAGAAACTCTTTTCTTTTCTTTTTACAAAACTTTTTGAATTAAGAGAAATAGTTTTGATTTATTTTTAAGAAAATTAAGATTATCTTTGGAATTAGGAAGACCTAAAATTATGAATTTTTAAACTAAGTCAAAATAATAAATCTTGTTTAAATTTTAGGATAAGGAAGTAAGATTGAAAAGATAATTTGATCTTGAATTTTTTACTTTAGATTTATGCACTTTACATTTACACAATTTTTTAGGATTGAAATAAAAACTGAAAATGCCAAATATATATATATATATATATATATATATATATATATATATATATATATATATATATAAAATGATGATAAAACTACTTATTGAAGTTGGGTAATTATGCTTCATGAAGCATAATTATTCACGCCTAAAACAGTGGATAAAAATAAAATAATCCCCTTTAGTTTTGTGACGTTTACTCGAGTCCTTAAGTCCGAGGGATGTTTTCTCATCTGGTGCCCTAAAACTATCTGGTTTGGGAGTCACCGGCTAAAAGCTCACTACCCGGGTAAGTTAGAAAGCCTAAGAAAACTAAGGGAAGAAAAAATAATAATTATATAAATAAATGACATAAAAGTTAGAGTCGATATCCCAAAAATCTTCACAATTCATATAGTGCATATTTTCTAAGAGTTTTATGAAAGATCAAAGAGTCATTCAATTTAAATTCTTACATTTAATTTATAACAAGATTTTGCATTTCGACTTAGTTTAAGCAAAAATAATTTTTGGTTAACCTATGACCTTGGATCACTTATATTTTCGCAAAAATACTTAAACCCTTTTCTCTATTTCAAAAATGTGTTTTCAAAATACTAACATTTGATTTCTTTCTTTATGAATTTTATGGGTGTAATCTGCTGAAAATCCTCAGGAGACAAAACTCCTCCTCTATGGGAAACTTAGAGGTTTAACGGCTTGTTGCACATGCTCAGTGCAATCGCGTCACCTGCGAAAGTGGTGTAATAATTTCTTTAGTTTTTTGTTTTGCTCGGGACGAGCAAAAGATAAGTGTGGGGGTGTGAATAGTCTCTAAAATTATATATTTCATACTACATCTTCACATTTATTTAATATTAAATAAATGTGAAGAATACCTCTCTTACATGTTTCTAGGTCCATGGTATAAAATGAAGAAGAAGACCTAAAATGACCATTTAATTAGTGATTAAAAACCTATAAAGATAGCCATTGACTTTGGATGGTGGTTTCATCAAAACTGAGGGCCCAAATCTAGAAACCAGGACATACAACTGACAGGGGGACAAGTGGGTAGCGCGTAGCCAGTACTTTGGGCTAGGGTTTGCCCCCGGCCCCCTTTCTCCTGGTGCCTATAAATAGCCCCTTTGGGGTCCTTCAGAGGAGATATCCAGAGAGTTAGAGTAATTTTCTTCTTCATGTTATAGTTAAATAGTTTAAATTAGTTGTTCTTCTTCTTCCTTCTTTGTATTTTCTATTTCTTGTAAATCTTAGGAGAGGGAGTGATACATGGTTGGAAAGCAAGAGTACTTGTAATAGAAGGTGACAATCTATGAAAGGTTTTCTATTTACCTATCTTTGTTTTCTTCTCTCTAACTCCTTTTACATGTTTAGCTAATTTTCTCTCATGGCAACTAACTACTAACCATTAACTTGCTAACTTCTTATTTGATAATTCACATGAATCTAATAGCCACTACTTGACCTTGCTCTTGCAAGAGCTATTTATGGCTCATGATGATGGATTCTAACACTCTAACATCCTAACTCTCTAATAAGTTAATATTACTTTTCTCCATGCTTACTCTTATTTAGTTTTGATGGTTTAAGTGTAGCTTGCACTTGTTTGTTGAGTTTGGATGTGAAAGTTATCGTATGGGTCATGCTTTGAAACGCTCTTGAACCAAGAACTAGTGATGGCCAAGGATACATGTGAGGCAACTATCACTAAGTGATTAGCATGGTTAGTGGAGCTATTAGTAGTTAGTAGCCATGGGTTTTCTTTCTCTTTTTAATTTATTTTAAAAATATATCAAAATCACAAATACCATCTTTTCTATGTTTCCCACTTCTTCGTGTTTCACCATACTCTTCTCTTTTCATTCTTTGTTTTACTTTTCTTTTGATTCTTTAAAATGTTGAAGAAACTTTAACACACACGTGAGCATTACGGTAAAGCTTCTATCACTCCTCGTCCCTGTGGATTCGACCCGTTTAGCCTTTATGCTATAACGGAAGCATCGAGAAAGCCAAAGCACGCACTTTTAACTATTGATTTTAGAATATACACTTTTCGTGCACGATTTTTCCCCGATTAGTGGTCTAATTGGGCTAAGTGTTTCTGTCCAATCTAGATACTGTAAATTTCAATGGAACCCACTTTTCAGACCTCTTTCTTATTAATATTTTTGTACTCCCCAATATGAATAGAATCATGCAGAATCCTAGCATGAAAATTTTTTTGGTTTTATGATCAATCTTGGGATACTATCATGGAATCATATTGATCTAAATCTTGATCCAATAATTGAATGCGGTTTTGTGGAATGGATAATTTGAGCTCAACATTGAAAGGAATAGAAACCGATACTGACTCGGGAGTAAAACTCAAACCAAGTTTAGGTTCGAGAGACGAAGTTGGCTCATGAGTTTGATCCAATCATAGAATTAAAAATTCACATTCATTTTCCAATAATGGAATGTGAATATTCAAATAGGTGGTTCATGTTTAAGCTCTATAGGGATAGGAATCAGTGTTGGCTCAGGAATTGGGTCTAAATGGGTAAGAATACTAGAGTCAACATAGATTCAAAATGTGAAACTGAATCACAACATTGGGAATCAGTGTCACATTCATCTTCAAGTTCAATTTCATTAAAAAGAAAACTTGCCAATTTGTCAATAGTTTGGTATTGGTCAAGCTCAAAGTTTTGTGGTGAAATTGAATTTTGGTCATAGTCTTCAAGATACCATGATTCTTGATTTCCATCAATATGGCTAGAATTATCGGGAATAATCAAGGATTGGGTAGGGAGAGTTTCTTCGTCCCTATGCATGTCTTCCAATTGACTAAGTCCTGCTTTTATCATATCGATGGACTGGGTAAAGGAATCTTCGCTCGGAATCATGGATTCCATACTCTCTTCGAAGTCAACAGGTTCTTCTTGTTATGGTTGGACATGAAAATTAGAGTAAGGATCTTGGATTTGAGAATTATTTGAGAGAATTGAGTCTGCTATGATTTGTACTTCTCATGTGGACTCAAGAAAGGAATTCAAAACATTTTTCTAAAGAAGATTTTTCTTCTATAGCTTGGTCTTGATATGGAGTATATGAAGCTGTTTGTTGGTAAGGTTGTTGATTGTAAGACTCGGGGGAGTTGTATCCCCACTGACTCGATGAAGAGTGATGATGATTATCTTAATCTTATTTATAATACTAGGATTGGGGCATATATTGATTCGGATAAGACCAATTGGCATACTTAGTTGGTTAAAGTTATATAATGTCGGGTTGGTAATATCTGAATTGAAAGAGATTAGGATGAAATATGAATTTGAGTTATAATCAGAATAATTGTAATTATAATCCATTTTCACAAGAACAAACAAAAATAAATAAATAAACGAACAAGAAAACAAAGAAAAATCTAGTCTATGTTAGGGTAGCCCTTAGACCTAGACGACTCATAACTGTTGATTATCCACAGGAGGTATATTGCAGAACCTGACCACAAGTTAATCAGTCAGGCAAGGGCAAGACCAGTGGAATGTATTCGTGCCTGAGCAACAGGCCTAATTATGCCAAACCATCAGCCTTCAGGGTTTTGCCCCTCAATCCCCAACCTTTGACACCGATTTGACAAGAGTCAACTTCTAACAACTCCTCCCTTAGGTCAATCGCTATTTGAGTCCGAGATGTCCTTAGAGCTAACGTCTACTCAATTTTACGTTAGGATGGGTTAGTGAGTGAGAAAATAGTTTTTAGGCTAAGGAAGGGTACTGACTTCTCCACTTTATGTTGTTTAACAGGTTATACCCTTAGATTGTTTTTATGCTCGTCTGCAAGTATATAGCAAAAATAAAACCCAACCAATATAACATACAAGTGTGTTTCCTAAGCTATATGCAATGCAGACAAATCTTTTTCTTCAGCATTCTTCAACAGTAATATAAAAGATAAACGAATTAGATACGTGCCCTAAGATGCAAGAGTCTAAACATTTTTTATATTTACAAAGCAACCACATTACAATTGAGGTTAGAAACATGTATAGAGTAAGTTAAATAGATAAACTAATAACTACAGAGAGCTAATTTTTGAAAATCAAGCAACCTGCAAGAAAGCAGGTTAGGAGTTCTCCCTACTTTGCTGCGCAAACGCGGCAATTGCCACGTTTCTGTGGTAATAGTTTCATCCCCTGAGGTCTGCTTTCGAGAGTAGAGGCTCAGGTATGCTATATGTCCACTACAGCACTTTGTTTTCTAAAATTAGCCCCTGTACACCAAAAGCAAAGAAGAAAATTAGATTAATTCATTAAAGTAAATCAAAACGAAAGAAAACTTATCGTCCTTCCTCAGCAACGGCGCCAAAATTTGTGATCGAGCCTAACCTGCACATAAAAAAATACAGAAGTTTAGAATAGTGTTGGTCCTCAATGCTACCGTGTAGCCTAGGGCTACGGGTCGTGATCCACAGGGAAGGACAATGATGAAAGCAATTAAATAAGTTTCTTATTTTAATTTACCAAAAAATAAGTTAATACTTATCTTCTCAGTTTTATAAAAGAAAATAAAAATGTTAAGTTAAGTTAAGAAGAAGATGGTATTGTTGTTTAGATTATTAAGTTAGAAAGGAAATAAACAAGAAAAGAAAGAATATACTTGGAGTAATTAAAAGAAAGTAAGCGATCAATTAATTTGAGTAACGATGAAGAGAATGTTGGCCCAAAGGTTACTGATCGGGGTGGAAACTAGCACTCGTGTATTTATGAAATCAAATGAAAAGCTCGAATGTGCTTAGTATACCCTCGATACTTCCGTTATAGCATTGGCTTAACGGGTCGTATCCACAGGGAAGGGAGGCGATAGAAGCATTAACAGTCTCTAGTCACGTCAGATGTTAACAATTCTTCTATGTTGAAAGAATGAAAAAGAATGAAAAAGAAAAGAAAATGAAAACAAGCATGTGGTAGGTGAGGAGAGCGATGAAAACGTCGATAAGAAAATAAGAAGAGGAACTTGAAAACGATTTCTAAAACAAAGGTAAAAGAAAACTCATGGCTACTAACTACTAAGTACTCCACTAACCATACTAACCTCTTCGAGATAGTTGCCTCACATTTTGATCCTCGGCCATCACAATCCTTATCTTCAAGAAGCGATACAAATCATGGCTCATGGATGGTTCATAACAATCAAAATATTGCAACAAGAACAAGCTATTACAAGCATCACTCATTACACTACAAGCATGAAATAAAAGAGTATGAAATAAAAGAGAGTTAGATTGGTTAGCAAGTTAGATTGTTAGAACCCATCATCTTTGGCCATCAATGGCTCTTGCAAGAACAAGGCCTTGTAGAGGCAACCCGATTCATGTGGATTATCAAGTAAGTGGTTAGATGGTTAGTGGTTAGTAGTTAGATTGCCATGAGAAGAAAAAGTTAGCAAGAAATCATGTTAGAAGGTGAAGGAGATTACAATGGAGGAGAAAGGAGGCACCTTTACATAGAGTGTCACTCTCTATTACATCAATCCCTCTCAATCTCTCTCTCTATGAATCACTCAACCCTACTACAATGATCTAAAACGAAAAGAAAATACAAGAAATGAAGAACACTCACCTACACTAATCCTAAAATCTGCACCTACTCCTAAAAACGAAGACTGCCCTCGGTTTGGCTCTCTGCAGGGCTATTTATAGGGCTCAGAAGGATCCAGAAGACGAGACGGGGCCACGCGTCGAAAATCGACGCGTGGCTCCCTAGGATTGCCGCATTTTGCCGTGGGAATGCGGCAATCCTAGGGAATCGTGTCTCTGGATTTCGTCCACGCATTTGTCTGGCTTCTAACTGCTTCCAGGTATATCCTATTTCTGGTACTTTCGCCCAAATATTCGTCTGACAGCTCAGGAGTTTAGGTACAATGCATGTTCTAGAAAATCCTTTGCTTGGCCTCCAAGTAATTGCGGGATTAATTAGCATAAATTGAGCTGAATTAGCCTCTTATTCCATCTTTGCCCTTGGACTTTGGATTTACCTGCAATTAAGACCAAAACACGATTTAGACGGCTATTTATTCATAAAAACTGTGAGAAATGCGATATAATAATGCAGAATTTGTAGACTAATCACACCCCACACTTATTCTTTTGCGCGTCCCGAGCAAAACAAGAAAAGAAAAACTATACTACAAGGGTTATTACACCACTTTCGCAGGTGACGCGATTGCACTGAGCGTGTGCAACAAGCCGTTAAACCTCTAGGTTACCCTAGAGGAGGAGTGTTGTCTCCTGAGGGTTTTCAGCGGATTGCACCCACAAAATCCATAAAGAAAGAAGACCAATGTTAGTGTTTTGAAAATTCATTTTGAAAGAGAGACATGTTTTCGAACTATTTTTGCAAAAATATAAGTGATCTTAGGTCATAAGTCCACCTATAATCATTCTTCCTTAAACTTAGTCTCTATGCAAGATCTTGTCTTCAATTAAGATAAGAATTCAAAATTGGATTGAATATTTTATCCTTCATAAAACCTAGATAGTATGCACACCGTGACAGTGAAGATTTCTGGGATTTCAACTCTAACCATCAAGTCATTTATTTATATATATTTATTTTCTTTTCTCTTTTTCTTCCCTTAGTTTAGGCTTTCTAGTTCACCCTTATAACGAGCCTATAATCGATGACTCCCAAACCAGAAGGTCCTAGGGCACCAGATGAGAAAACATCCCTCAGGTTTAAGGACTCGAGTGAAAAAGGCCACGAAACTAAAGGGGATTATTTATTTCCTTTACCACCGTTAGGCGTGAATAATCATGCTTCTTGAGGCACAATTATCCAGCTTAATAAGTGATGTTTTATTCACATATATTTTTTTTTTATGGCCTTTTTGGTCTTTGTTTTCATCCCAGAAATGTGTAAGTGTAAAGTGCATATTTATCTAAGGCAAAAAATTCAAGATAAAAATATCTCCCCAATTTTACTTACTTAGCCTATAATTTCAAACAAGATCTATTATTTCAACTAGGTTTAAGATGTCATAATTAAGGCTTTCTTAATTTCTAAGATACATCTTAATTTTCTTAAAAATAGATCAAAACTTTGTCTCTTATTTCAAAAAGTTTTTTTATTTTATTTATTTCTAAAAGAAGTGTAAAAGAAAAAAAATCTAAAAACTCTATATTAGTAAACCCTCCCCCACACTTATTTCATGCATTGTCCTCAATGCATCGTGATATATGTATGCATGAAACAAAATAGAGAGGGAAGGAAAAAATTACCTTAAGGTGGTGGTTCCGGTGGTGGTCGGATTGGTCCACGAAACATGGCCCAATCATTATTGCGTGGAGTCCGGAGGAACCCACCAGAAACCTCCATGATACAACCCACTAAAAAGATGTATGCATTTATAATTTTTATTAAAATTTTACCCCATCTAATTTCCAAATTTTCAAAATAATTTCGGAGTGAAATTTATCAAGATCCTTGTCCCAGAATGGAGTATGAAAAGATGGAATGATTGATTTGGACTCAGGAGGCACAGGAACTAATACCGACTCAGGAAAAATACTTAAGTCAAGTAAAGGTTCGGGAGTCGAAATTGGTTCAGGAAGTGTGTCCAAATCAAGAAGATGAAGCTCAGGTCCACATTCATTTCCCCATGATGGAATGTGACTATCTAAGATTGGTGATTCAAGTTTAGGAGGAATGGGAATCAAAACTGACTCTAAAATGTTACTCAAATTGGGTAACAAAACAGGAGTCAATAATGATTCAGGTATTTGAACTAAATCACAAACTTGAGGATCAAAGTCACATTCCTCATTGAGTTCAATTCCACAAAAATGAGAACTTGCCAATTTATCAATGGGACTTTCAAAAGTATGAAATTGGTCAAGTTCCATATGATCATCATAAATGATTTGTGATTCAATTTCACAATGGATGGGTACAGGATTCAATAATGACTCGGGAAATGGAGTGAAATCAGGTGAAGACACCGGAGTCATAATTGAATCAGGAAGTAGAATTAAATCATCAAGTGGAAGTTCAGGATCATATTCATGCTCAAGTTCAATTTCAGGAAAAGGATAACTTGCCAAAATGTTAATGGGATTTGAGGTGTGGACAAGTTCAGGTGGATGTGCTGAAATTGAATCTTGATTTCCAAAACAACATGACTCTTTGGCTCGGACAGAATGGTTTGTGACATTAGAACTAGGATGAGAATGAAGAGTTTGGATCATCAAATCTATGTCACGGTTATGATCATTTTGAGCCTAAGTCATGAATTCAAGCATCTTTTTATAAGTCATTAGTTCATCGTTTTGTTGAAGAGATGCAGTGTTGTTTTGGAATTGGTGGTGAAATTGTGAGTCCATCAGATTTTGTGATTGTTGTTTGGACTCACAAAAAGTTCCTTACTCATTTTCAAGGCAGATGGTTGTTCATTGTGAAGAGGTGGAACTGAGTAAGACTCTTGAAAATACTGTGGAATTGGAGAGGCCAATGTTTCTTGAAGTTGTTGCTCGGCCCTTTGTAGATTGGCTTCTAAACTCTTTTGTAACTCAGATTTTTCTTCAATGGGAGGTGTAGAAAAAGGAGTATAAGAAGCGAAATCGTGGAATGAATATTATGGACAAGGTGAATATGGTGGACAAGGAGTTTGAAAATTTGACTCGGGGTACGTGAATCCCCAATGACTCTGTGACGAGTTGAAATTATTTTAGAAATTATAGTCATAAGAATGTGAGTATGGGTTGTATTGATTCGGATAAGGCCAACCCGGTGTATTTGGTTAGTGCATATTAGAAAACGCCGAGTTGGAATTATCCGATCCAAATGGAGTTGGTGTGAAATATGGATTCATGTTTGGATTGAAAGAATTGTTATTGTTGAATGCCATTTCACACAAAAAATCACCAAAAAAGAAAGAATCAAACAACAAACAAAAAGAAAAGAAAAATCAAAACCAAGCCAAGAGGAGGGTTGACCTAGACCTAGATGAAATGTCCCTAGGGGCCAACGTCTATTCAAATTTTATTAGGGCTTGGGTTGTGTGAGTGGGGAGATGATTTTTGGGCTAAGGAAGGGTGATTAAATCCCACCTTATCTTGTTTGGATTTTGCCCTAATTTCAATTCGTGCAAGTGTGCAATATAGACAAGAAGATAACACAAAGCGATAAATCACCCACGTGTTTGTCCTAGGCTATATGCAATGCCATATGTACATCTCCATCTAGATCACAACAACAGAACAAAATACAGTATATTGGAATTGAATTGACACGTGCCTAAATGCAAATGTCTAAACCGTTTTAAAAGCGTCCAATTACCGTATTTTAGTTCTTTTATTTATTATGGTGTGTAGGCAATCAAAGCAAGAAATATAGCAGCACAAATCAACTAGCTATTACAACGTTGACAAAATTGCCGCGGTTTCGCAGCAAAAGTCGCGGTTCCGCGGCTTTTCTTTTGAATATGGGGCCCTGCTTTCAAGAGCAGGGGGATGCAAAGCTAGGATCTATTCTGCAATGTTAAGCACCTGTAAAGAATGCCCTGCACACCAAAACAGAGAAGACAATGTTAACAAAAACGTGAAAACAAAACCATTCCCTTCCCCGGCAACGGCGCCAAAAATTTGATCGGGGTGGAAACTAGCACTCAAAATGTGTATTTATGAAATCAAATGAAAAGCTCGAATGTGCTTAGTATACCCTCGATACTTCCGTTATAGCATTGGCTCAACGGGTCGTATCCACAGGGAAGGGAGGCGATAGAAGCATTAACAGTCTCTAGTCACGTCAGATGTTAACAATTCTTCTATGTTGAAAGAATGAAAAAGAATGAAAAGAAAAGAAAATGAAAACAAGCATGTGGTAGGTGAGGAGAGCGATGAAAACGTCGATAAGAAAATAAGAAGAGGAACTTGAAAACGATTTCTAAAACAAAGGTAAAAGAAAACTCATGGCTACTAACTACTAAGTACTCCACTAACCATACTAATCTCTTCGAGATAGTTGCCTCACATTTTGATCCTCGGCCATCACAATCCTTATCTTCAAGAAGCGATACAAATCATGGCTCATGGATGGTTCATAACAATCAAAACATTGCAACAAGAACAAGCTATTATAAGCATCACTCATTACACTACAAGCATGAAATAAAAGAGAGTTAGATTGGTTAGCAAGTTAGCAAGTTAGATTGTTAGAACCCATCATCTTTGGCCATCAATGGCTCTTGCAAGAACAAGGCCTTGTAGAGGCAACCCGATTCATGTGGATTATCAAGTAAGTGGTTAGATGGTTAGTGGTTAGTAGTTAGATTGCCATGAGAAGAAAAAGTTAGCAAGAAATCATGTTAGAAGGTGAAGGAGATTACAATGGAGGAGAAAGGAGGCACCTTTACATAGAGTGTCACTCTCTATTACATCAATCCCTCTCAATCTCTCTCTCTATGAATCACTCAACCCTACTACAATGATCTAAAAAGAAAAGAAAATACAAGAAATGAAGAACACTCACCTACACTAATCCTAAAATCTGCACCTACTCCTAAAAACGAAGACTGCCCTCGGTTTGGCTCTCTGCAGGGCTATTTATAGGGCTCAGAAGGATCCAGAAGACGAGACGGGGCCACGCGTCGAAAATCGACGCGTGGCTCCCTAGGATTGCCGCGTTTTGCCGTGGGAATGCGGCAATCCTAGGGAATCGTGTCTCTGGATTTCGTCCACGCGTTTGTCTGGCTTCTAACTGCTTCCAGGTATATCCTATTTCTGGTACTTTCGCCCGAATATTCGTCTGACAGCTCAGGAGTCTAGGTACAATGCATGTTCTAGAAAATCCTTTACTTGGCCTCCAAGTAATTGCGGGATTAATTAGCATAAATTGAGCTGAATTAGCCTCTTATTCCATCTTTGCCCTTGGACTTTGGATTTACCTGCAATTAAGACCAAAACACGATTTAGACGGCTATTTATTCATAAAAACTGTGAGAAATGCGATATAATAATGCAGAATTTGTAGACTAATCAGTTACACTCTCCGGTTTATACGTTTCGATGATAACAAAACATATACAAGCTATTTGGTACGCATAGAAGTTCAAGAATGAATTTCAGGTTGATACAGGTTTTGATAGCTCAAGAGTTCTCAAGCATGTTACAAGGTTGATGGCTCAAGAGGACTCACTCATAGGATAAGAGTGCAGTTCAGAGACGCCTACCTGTGGATCATTGTATTTTTAGTTTGTTAAAGAATAGTATATAGTGTTGAAGCTCAAATACCCTACACACACAAAATTGCACATGTTTTCAAAAGATTATTTTTGACTCTTGATAAAATGCTTTAAGTCTTATTTCAGTATATACATACTTAGCTTATTGTATTTTACAAAGCCTTTACAAAAATTCTTTTAAAAATAATATATCTTCAAATCAAATTTCTAACCTGTTTTCTGATTATGACCTGTTGTGGTCGATCGGGCGATCGACTGGCTCTGTTACAGGTCAGAACGGTCGACCGCGCTGTCGACCGTAGTCCTGACCCATGGGGTGTGCATGTGTGCACGTTCCACGGTCGACCGAGCGGTCGACCAGACCACATTACGGTCGACCGAGCAGTCGACCGACTAACAGACCCAAACTCTCAGTTTGGGCCAGTCGACCGGGTGATCGACCGTAGTCAGCCAACGATCATAAAAATTTGAAAAACGGTCAACCGGCTGGTCGACCATGCTATGCATTTCTGGCCAAACGGCTAGTTTTTTTAAATCTATTTTAAAATGTGATTTTTGTCTTAAAACGTGGATTAGGCTGGATTTTGGTCAAAATATACCTGCTTAGTCCAAATAGATGTTTACCCTTAATCCCTACCTAAATCTTATATATATGGGTGGTTGGGGCTGAGGTGAAAAATAACAACTATTGCAAAGATTTCAAAGTTTGAGTATTCTTGAAAGAAGTGTTTTACTCTCAGTTTTTGTGCTCTAATCTCTATTTTATTTCTGAAGTTTTTGAATCAAATCTCTCTTCTATTTTATTTTATTTTCACTTACAAACCTTGAGCTTCAATCCTATATATTATTCTCTAGGGTTTTGTAAAGAAAAGTTTTTCAAAATAGGTTTGTGGTCTTTTGATCACCAAGTGATTATTGTACTTGTGGCTACACTACCTCTGGACTAGAGGAGTGTGATTGAGGAGTTGGGTACTCCCTAGTAATTGTAATCCTTTGTGAAAATTCTAGTGGATCGGAAATCCTTCTGGGTGAAGGCGGGGACGTAGAGCTGGGTGCTCGAACCTCGAAACAAATCTCTGCGTTTGCAATTAGTTTACTTGTGTCTTTTAATTTCTATTCATTCTTATATTGTCGATCTATACTCTTACAACAAGATTACATTACGCACCTTAAACTCTTATTTAGAGGAATCACGAGGAAGAAGTTCAGAGCCCTTCACGGGGTATACGGCTTCTAATCTTTCTTTGAGTGATCGTTGCATCATCTTATTTTTAATTTATGCATTAATTAGTATTACACCTATTCACCCCCCTCTAGGTGTGATTTCAATTGGTATGAGAGGTAGGACTCTAGTTTTTGACTTTACATCCTTAGAGAGATCCTATAAGTTACTAATCACTATTTTCATATCTTCATTCATCCACTAGTAAAGATGGCCGATAACATTAAGACCCTACCAAAATTTGATGGACTCAACTTTCCCATATGGAAAGTTAGGATGAACATATTTTTGCAATCTCTAGGTAGCCGAGTTGCTAAGTCTTTGACCAAGCCCTATAGTGCACCCGTAGGTGAGGAGGACACTTGGTCCGATCTTACCTCCAAGGAAGTTGATGCAAATTTGGAGGCTCAAAATGCCTTACTTTTAGCATTAAATGAGGATGACTTAACACGTGTTATCCATTGCAAATCCGCCTATGAGATTTGGCAACACTTATTGGTCACTCATAAGGGAACATCACAAGTCAAGAGAGCTAAAATTGATCTCTTGCATTCCCAATATGAAAGTTTTAGAATGCAAGAAAATGAATCTATTGATGATATGATTACTATGTTTACTAAAATCACAAATACTCTTGCTTCTCTAAATGATGAAATCAACAACGACCAAAAGGTGTGTAAGGTGATTCGTGCACTCCATTCATCATAGGAAATCAAAGCTATCACCTTGAAGTAATTGAACGACAAAGACGAGATGGAGCTCATCAGTCTTATTGGTAATCTTAAGACTCATGAGATAGAGAAAAAGGCTAGAGAAGAAACGGCACCTCAAAAAAAAATTCTATTGCTTTCAAGTCTACATCCACCATCTTTGATGATGAAGAAGATGAAGAAGAAGATGAAGAGCTATCTCTTCTTGTGAGAAATGTAAAAAGAATGTACCACAAGTAAAAGCTCAACCATAGAAGGCGATGGGAAGGGAAGGAGGAAAAGAAGATCACAGCTACAACTGTTAGAAACCTGGACACATCATGATCGAATGTCTAGATCTCAAGAACAAGATATCTTCCTCCATGAAACAAAAGAAGTCATTTGTAAAGAAGGCGTTCAAAATCACTTGGGATTCAGAAAGTGAATAATACGGCTAACATGTGTTTCATGGCAAACACACCTAACGTAACTTTTGAACCATCTTATGATGATATTGAAATAAGCAAAGAAGAGTTATTACAAGCTTTCATTGAACTTTCAGAAAATTATGATCTAAGAAGAAAGATTGTTTAAAATTGAAAAAGAAAATGAAATGCTTAACAACCAAATTGCTATTTTTACAAAAGAAAAAGATGAATTATCTTCCACTATTATTTCAACACAAAGAGATTTTGATGCCTATAGAGTTGCATGCAAAGCTAAATATCCTAAAATTGATGAAAATGAGATTTTTATGTTAAAAACTAAAATAAATGATTTGGAAAATATTTTAAAAGAATGTGCATTTAACAATACTAAACTAGAAGAAATGTTTTCAAAGAAACACATGCACACTTCATATGTTAAATATGATAAACCATCACATGCTAAAACTCCACATGTTCATCATGCCAACACATCACATGTCAATCATGATAAAACACCACATGTTCACAAATCACATGTTCATAAACCACATGCTCATTATGTTTTTAAATATGGAAGAATTTATAAATGTACTTATTGTGGCCGAAATGATCATTTAGCCAAATTTTGTTATGATCATATTAATAGTATGAATAATCATGTTTTGATTCGAAACACTAACGTATTAGGATCTAAGAAAATATGGGTACCATAATCAACCATTCAATTATTTGATATAGGTACACACCAAGACTCCAAGACGTAGGAAGCGGTGGTACCTTATAGTGGTTGCTCAAGTATATGACATGGGACATCAATAATTTTGCAGCCCTATCGAGGTATGTTGAAGGTGGCATCGTCACCTTCGGAGATGACTCCAAGGGCACCATCGTCGGTATAGGTAACATCAAGATTGGTACATCTCCTTTAATTGAAAATGTAGTTCTTATTGATGGGCTTAAACATAATTTACTTAGTATTAGTCAACTATGTGATCGTTGTCTCAAAGTTGTTTTTGATGAATCTTCTTGCAATATTTTTGATTGTAAAGCCAATGAATACTCTCACTGGATTTCGTGAAAATAATGTCTATAAAAATTATATGCATAATTTGGATTGCACTATGAAATGTTTAAATGCTTTTGATGAGATTTCATGATCATGGCATAGAAGATTAGGCCATGCTTCTTTTGATCATCTTTCTAGAATTAATTCTAAGGAATCGGTGAAGGGTATTCCTTATTTGAAGTTTCAAAAGGACCGCATTTGTGGTGCGTGCCAACTTGGGAAACAAACTAAGTCCTCTTTCAAACCAATCAAGGATATCATAATATCTAGGCCATTAGAATTGATCCACATGGATCTATTTAGACCAACTAAAACTAAAAGTTTAAATGGAAATAGATATGTTTTGTTTTAGCCGATGATTTCTCTCGTTTCACATAGATTTTCTTTTTGGAGCATAAAGATCAAACTTTTTCGCATTTTAAGATTTTTCGAAAAATGGTTGGAAAAGAAAAAGGATTTTCGATTTTACGCATAAGAAGTGATAGAGGTGGTGAGTTTGTTAACTAATTCTTTATGACTTATTGCGATGATAATAGAATTAAGCATGAAATGTCATGTCCTAGAACTCCATAACAAAATGGAGTCGTTGAACAGAAAAATAGAACTCTTCAAGAAATGGCTAGGACCATGATAAGTGAATACGGGCTCCCTCAATACTTATGGGCCGAGGCCGTAAACACCGCATGTTGTATATCGAACCAAATTTACTTGTGTATAAATACTTCCAAAACTTCCTTTAAAATCTATCATTTGAGAAAATCAAATGTTTTGTATTTTAAAGTTTTTGGATGCAAATGTTTTATTTTGAACACTAAAGATAATTTGGGCAAATTTGATGCTAAAGCTTTTGAAGCAATTTTTGTTGGCTATTCTAATACTAGCAAAGTATATAGAGTGTTCAATAAATCATCTCTTACATTTGAAGAATCTATGCATATTAAGTTTGAGGAATCTAATGCATTTGTTAATAATGTTGTAGAGATTGATTCTTTAGGTGAAGACATGGAGAAAATATCCTTGAAGGACTCACCCATCCAAGAAGACAAGTAAGAACCAAATGGTGAAGTTCAAACCATCACAACCACTTCCTAAAGATTGGAGATATGCTACAAATCATCCCAAAGATCTCATCATAGGTGATGTATCAAAGGGGGTAACCACTCGCTCCAAACTCCATGATTTGTGTGGGCATTATGCATTCATATCTCATATTGAACCCGAAAACATCCTCGAAGCCGAGGATGACTCATATTGGTTGCTTGCTATGCAAGAGAGCTAAATCAATTTGAGCGCAACCAAGTTTGGCATCTTGTTCCTAGACCCCATGATAGACCAATTATTGGTACTAAGTGGATTTTTAGGAACAAGTTGGATGGGTCAGGAAATATTTTTAGGAATAAGGCTAGGTTAGTGGCTTAAGGTTACACCCAAGTTTAAGGAATCGACTTTGAGGAGACCTTTGCACCCGTAGCATGGTTAGAAGCCATATGGATCACAATAGCTTATGCATCCTATAAAAATTTCAATTTTTTTCAAATGGATGTAAAAAGTACATTTTTAAATGATTTAATTGAAGAGGAAGTATATGTTGAACTACCCCCCAGTTTTGTTGATCATATACATCCAAATTTTATTTTCAAACTAGATAAAGCATTGTATGGTTTAAAACAAGCTCCAAGAGCTTGGTATGAAAGATATTTTTCTCGTATATACGTCGCCGACACGCATCACGTCTCTGCTCCAACATATTTTGGGAAGCGGGGCGTGACAGAGTTTTCTTGGTACCAAAGCCAGGTTTTCGACTTGCGATCTTGATCTTTGACTTTGTTTCGTAAAAGAGACTTAGTTCTTACCGGTAACTTGAAACAAGTTATAGTTACACTGTAGTATACATATACCATCTATATTATGATATTCAGTCCATTTGGAATTGGCCATCCTTCCTTTGGAAATCCTTATCTTTGATCTTTTGATATTCTTGATTTCTACTCTTCTTTTAAAGTGATCCAGATTTTCATCTTGCTTCTCGTCCTCCTTCTCGATTCTATTCCTTGACTTTGTCTCTTGAGACTGGTTACTTCATATTGAAGTCGGTAGCAGAAGTCAGAGTAGCGCAGCGGAAGCGTGGTGAATTTATGATGTGCCGAGGGCGATGTGAAGCTTGTTTATCTTCTCCTTTGATTTTGAATTCCTTTTACTATTCCCAGCCCTATTGAATTTCAGAGACGAAATTTTTATAAGGTGGGTAGAATGTAATATTCCTAATTAATAATATTGTATTTTTATTTTTCTAAAGCATTTAATTCAATTTACTGATAATTTTTATTATTATTATTAATTAACTTGATTTATGACTTATTGCATTATTAAATAAATATATTATTTTGGAAATTAAGTGGTAATTTGGCTTTATATATAATTAACAATATTTTTTATTAATATTTTTAATTACTTATTACTATTACTTCTATGATTATTCTTATTTTTTAACTGATATTATTAGTGGTAGTTATTACAATTACTATTCTTCCATTATGGTTATTATTAATTGTTCTTATTATTAGTGTTGCTATTATTTTATTTATTAATTTTAATAGTAGTATTAATATTAGTGGTAGTGGTAGTTGTTAATTATCATTTCTACTATTATTATTAATTGTTTATTATTATTATTATTACTAATATTGTTGTTTATAAAATTGTTGATTATAATTAGTGTTATTATTATGTATTAGTATTATTGCATTTCATTATCCCTATTTTCCATTCTTTACCCTTAAACCCAATACTCATACCCGTTATCCTCTTTCATCTCTATACCCATTAACCTATTGATCCCTATACCCATTATGAAACCCACTGTCATAAACCCATACCCAATCTCTAAATCTAACACATTATACTCTCCCTATATAATCATCTCCTAATCTAACCCTAACCCAAAACTAACCCCCCAATCCCCAACACACATCTGCCACCACCATCACTCCATCTCTAAGCCTTTCGTCATTGCCATCTCCGGTAGCACATCCATGAGCACATGGTCGTGCACAACCCCCTTAGTCGAGCCCCATCATCATCATCCCCAAGGCAGCTTCGATCCAGCAGCGCCTTGGCCGAGCCCACAGCCACCCCACCTCTGCAGTAGGCTACGACAGCATCTCCAGCACGAGCACCTGGCTCCTCCCATGCCCGGCTTGCCGTCTTCCCCTCGTGGCCGCGCCCACCATAGCACAGCAGTCACTGCTCCTTGTCACACAGCGCCACCCCATCCACTGTGCCTCCAACCCCATCGAGGCCACTGCCCTCCAACAGCCCAGGACCCTCATAGCCGTGAGAAACACCACCCATCAATCTATTCTTCTTCATCTCCTCCTCTGCTTATTCTCCTTCCTTTTCTCCACGCAAGATCCACGCACACCCGAGCACCAAGCCCCTTTTCATCATGGCCCCAACAACTACAAGTCCAAACCCCTCTTCCGTCTCTCCGTGGGTCACCGTTGATCGTCGGCGGTGAGCGCGAACGCACCCGCGCCCTACAAGGCGAGATCCATTATCCATTAACATCCTCTGCGGCCTCCATCCCCTCCATCAGAGCCTTTGTCGGCACGACGTGAGTCCTCATCGCCTCTCCTTTGGCAGGATCCCCCATCTCCACCTTGCTGGCATCCCCTTTTCGTCCCCTCCGTGGATCACCGTTAATCGCCATCTCAGCGCGAATGCATCCATGCCCTTCACAGTGAGATCCTCTATCCGTCGAACTCCTCCCCGACCGCCGCCTCTTCTGCCAGAGCCTTCGTCGGCGTGCCGTAAGTTACCCCAATGTAAGTGCATTAATATGTGTAAGGGTAAACATGTAATAATGTGGAAGTGTGTTTAATTGAGTGTGGGTGTGTGAGTTTATGTATTCATGTATTTATGCATGGATATGTGCAAGCATGATAAGTGTGTGTGAGTTTTTGTGTGTGTAGGGTATGTTTGTACATACATTTGTGTGTATATTGTGATGTATTATGTATATGTATTTGGTGTGTAGTAGGTGTATGATGGGTATGTATGCTTTTGGGTGGTATGTATATAATGTGTAAATATGTGTGAGTGTGTTTAAGTGTATGGGTAATTATGCATGTGTTTTAGTATATAATTATGTAAGTACACCTAGAGGGGGTGAATAGGTGTACGGCTAATCTAATGAACAAAATGCGAAAATTAAAAACTAAATTGCAACACACTTAGTGTAACCAACGAGTATAGCCGAATTCTCAGTGAAGGGCTCTGGACTAACTCCTCTTGATTCCTCTGAATAAGAGTTGAGGTGCTATATAAAGCTCTCGTGGTTAAACACAAGTGAGGCACACAAACAAACACAACCAAGCATGTAAGAGTGATGTGACAATATGAATGATGCAAGGCACAAAGTAATAAGAGAGAGAGTTAGAGTCAATGGATCAAACGCAAACACTGAGATTTGTTTCGAGGTTCGAGCACACAGCTCTATGTCCCCGTCTTCACACAGAAGGATTTCCACTAACTTGTCCACAAAGGACTCCCACACAGGAAACCTCCACTGAGGATTTGGGGCAATACAACCGGGAGTACACAACTCCTCTCTCAATTACAAACACAACCTCTACACTTAGAGGCTATGCACAAAGCCACCACAAATTAACCTCACAAATGAGGGATAGGCATAAAGCCAAACAACAAATCAAGCTCTCACTAGAGGGATAGGGCACAAAGCCACCACTCCAAAATCAACCTCTACACAAGAGGGATAACACAAAGTAGGAGGGTTTACAACTTAGTGATCAAAAGACCACAAAACAATCTCTTTCTCACAAAACAAAGATCCTAATAGATATGATAGAATATAAGCTCAAGTGTGAGAGAAACTAAAGGAATGGAAAATAAATACTCAAAGAAAATCCTTGGGAAAAACTAGAAATAAGGATGAAGAAGTTGAACCAAAAATACTTTTCCCAAAATCACTTTTCTTTGATTTTCCAAACCCTAGAAAAACACCAAATCAAATGTAAATTTTAAAGCCCAAAACTTCTTTTTAATTGCTGCAAAAATACTAGTAAGATCAAAAAATAAGCTCTCCAAATTCTTGGTCAAAACAGTGAAAAGAAAGCCCAATTTATAGGCTCTTTGAAAAACTAGCCGTTGGCAGCTAATTATGGTCAGAATTGACCATCCGGTCGACCGGTCAACGGTCGAAATTTGACCGTTGCCAACCTCCGGTCGACCGCCCGGTCGACCGTCCTTACCCGAGAGTAAAGAGACTTCAGTCGGTCGACCGCACAGTAGACCGGCCAAACCAAATGTCCTTTGTGCACGTCTCGTGCACATTCGGTCGACCGCTCCGGTCGACCGGCTCCTGGTCCGGTCGACTGATCGGTCGACCGCCAGAGCCTGGCAGGCAGAATTCAGGATTTAAAACTTGGGATTTTAATTACCAAATAAATCCCATAAAATCTCTAAAAATTCACAAAAATAAGTTATTTCATGATCTTTGAAATACAAACTTGTTTGAGTAAAAATCAAACCATGTTACAAACATTTTAAACTCTTTTTGCGTTATGGAAATTTTGCCGAAAACCAAAACCCGTATTTTCAAAAACTTGGATTTTTGAAATGAAAAACCGTTTTCTCCAAAAACTCATCCAGACTTAAAAAAATGATATGAAACAACATTGAAGCATGTTGTATATGGATATAATCCAATATACATGAAATAGATATATATCAATATTTTTGACTTAAAATCCAAAAATACGTTTTGTTAAAATACCGAAACACCAAACTCATGAAATAGACTATCAAACTAAGTTTGTTTAAATAGTTGAAGCATAGATGTTTATAGAACAAATCTAATATAAATTAAACCATGTAAACTTGTTGACTCTATCTATTCATGAAAACCAAGATCGGTTAAACTAAAAACTGAAAACTAAAATCAAAACAAGAAACGTGTGTGTGTTGTGAACTTGAGCATATCACACTATCTAATCTTTAACAATGGATCTAAAATATAAACTAAACAATGTACCGAAGTCTTCTTGTAGAGCGCCGTCTCCAAGTCAACTCGATCCAAACGTGATCCACCGAGCTTGACTCCAACGAGTGCTAGATATGAACTTTGACGCTCGGGCTCTTGAATCACCAAGTGAAAGCTCCAAAACATCTTTGTTGAAGCTAATCACCTACTAAAATCTTGGTTAAGTATCTGAAACTAAACATCACAAGATTATTAGTAAACTATAACTACATGAGTTAATCATCATCAATACTAGAGTGGAAGGCCTCTGGGCCAACAATCTCCCCCTTTTTGATGATGACAAAACTCATGGAGTTATATATGCATGGATTAAAGTTAAACTTCAAAGACGCTCCCCCTTAACTCATGCATAGTAATAAACAATAAATATATGCAATGAATACTAAACATGAATATGCATCAACATGCATAAAATAATGAAATGAACATGCTCTTGATACCAAACTTTAAAATAATTCCTTTTCCTTTTTGAAATAAACATGTTCTTAAATAATTGCTCTTGATAACAATAAAAATTTCAATTTGAAAACTTTATCAATAAAAGCAATAAAAGCTCTTAATACCAATCAAAAAAAATTCTTGATACCAATTGAAAGATAATCAATACAAGCTCTTGATATCAACAATAAAAATTTTAACAAAAATTTCTTGATATCAACAAAACAACAAAGCATGAAACAATAAAAGCTCTTGATACCAAATTGAAACTCAAATAAACCAATAAACATGCATATAAACTCACAAATACTTCTCCCCCTTTTTTTCAATCATCAACAAAGGGTCAAAGAGAACAATAAAATAATGTTCTCCCCCTTTTTGTCTTAAACAAAAAAATATCAACAAGAGGTGAAATCAAATCAAAACTTTATGATACCAATTTAAAAAATATATATCAATTTCGTGCATCATGATATCAATAAATAAAACATACGAATTGAAGGTACATAAAACAAATATTTTTAACAAAAATTTAAATATCAATTATAAGTAAATAAATCATTTTGATGAATCCAACTAAAATTTTGATATCAATTAAAAGATATATAGATAATCTTGATATCAATTGTAAAAATTAGTACTAATTGAAAGTAATTTTTATTAGAAGCATATGATACCAACAATAATCAATATCCTTTTTCAATCATTTTTCATAAAGTGTGGGAGTAAAATAAGAAAGGTAAACAAAACCAATTAAAAGGTGAAATATTAATTTTCTCCCCCTTTATGAAATACCAAATAAAATGATGCATAAGCTTGTATAAGATACCAATTGAAACATAATCAATTGAAATATAATAGTCATTTAAGAAATCAAGCTTAGCATAACCAAATTTGTGCTCAAAGATATAGAGATATAGGAAGCACAAATAAATCATATATATGTATGAAAAATTTAATATCAATCGAAATTGATACTATTTGAAATTGAAGCATACATATATAAAAACATATATGAGTATACAAAAAGAATATCAATAGTGATACCAATTGAAAAGATCCAATGATACCAATTGAAAACATAATAAGATCAAGTGTATAACTCATACTTCTTACCACCCATTTCATGCACATGTTTTAAATAAATTTTCAATAATGAGCATACAAGGCATGGTCGCCCAACCAACCGCCCTTGAATGGGTAGGGGTTTCAAAAATAGGTTTAAAAATAGTTTAGCATAATTGAAAACTCTTCCAAAATGAAGAATACGAACTAGTTATAAGAAAAATTTGTAATCTAGTACGAAATCCTTCAAGTAAGGAATAAAACAAAAATATATTCCATGAAAAATATGTAAATCACATGATCACCAAACACTCGAAATCTATAAAGCACAAATTGTACTCATGAAAATAAAATCATGAGAAAACATCAAATAATATGAGTGTACAAGTTATGTGAAAAACATAATCATGAAAATAGTCAATTTAGCTCAATATAAAATTCCTTAAAATTTGAAACACAAGAAAATCATCAAAGTCAAATAGGCTTCAAGGTATATGTATATTTTGTACAAACTAAAGTATGCATACATATCCCTAAACACAATTGAGTCCACAATAAAGATTTGCATGAAAGGCAAAAAGACTCAATGGGTATAAATGTATATCTTAAGTTTTGACAAAATAAGCATATACATGAAGCTAAACATATAAACATGAAAAACATGTACAATATGGGAATACAAGTCAAATGCATGAATCATCAAAACTAGACTATACTAGCACATCTAATGAGTACAAATGAGCATTCAAGCACAAATATATAATAGTCTATTTGTGGCTTACTAGTTGTACAAGTATATATCCAACTTTTAATGAAAACTAACATTCAAACAAGTAATCAAAACATGAAGCATCAAAACAAAACTCATAAACATAAATATGATCATTATGTACATGCACATGCATAGATCTAGGACATACACATTAGTTAAAACAAATGTGAGAACACAAAGGTCTAAATCCATATTAAACATGGGTGTCTCAAATAACTAATCATGTATATCACTAATCTAAATATCATGTCATATAACATACTAATCATGAAACATCAAAACATGCTAAAATCAATGATATGAAAAGTATGTAAATAATAAATGAGGAGTAAGAGATTGTTACCAAAACCGAAAAGGGGCACATCTCCATATCTCCAAACTGAGGTGGTCCTCCCACCAAACTCCCCTTGAAAGTGATGCATCCAAATAGTCATCTTTAAGCTCGGAACGCATCCACCTCAAGGCACCATCACTCTCACGTCATGTGAGAGCCCACACCTACATCAAATAAAATAGGAGTGATCTTTGGTACCCACACTCTTTTGGGTCCATGGGGGTTAGCTCCTTTCCTAATCCAAACAAATTTAGTTGCTAAATTTGAATCATTTATCTTATCCTAACAAAATTTAGCAAGGTGGCCCTTACGTTCACAATGTGTACATGTGTACACATGAGCATATATTGTGTTATGAGTGTGTACGTGAGGAGCATGTGTATGCCGTGTATGGTGTGCATGCATAGATGGAACTTGTTTCTTGCGAAACATGGATTCCAAACGTGTATGGTTCAAAGCACAATGGCTCAAAGTGGAGCCCAAACAATCAACACTCTTCTTAAGCATAGATATATCATATTCAATTTTAGAAGAGGTGCATGCTATAGGTGAGCTAGATGGTAAAGCTACACTAGCATGGCAAACATGTGAATCTATATCATTTTTCAAAGAAACATTTTTCTTTAAACAATCTTCCAATTCTTGTGAAATCAAATCAATTTTATTTTTCAAAGAAATATTTTCTTTTACAACAAAATCAACTTTTGAAGATAAAGCCTCATTTTTCTTTAAAACTTTTTCACAATCATTTTTGGTTTTAAAAATTTTGTTTTCATTAATGGCGAGTTCAAGTTGGGATTTAAGTGAGTCAAGTTCACTTGAAATCTCATCCCTCTCTTGCAAAGCAATCTCAAGTCTAGAAGATAAATTTTTATTTTCTTCTTTTAAACCAAAATTAACCTTTTTCAAAAGTTTATATTTTGAAATCAAATTTTCACAATTTTTGGCAAGTTCATCATTCAAGGCTTGTGCATCCATACACTCATTGCAATGAGAACTAGTACTAACATCTAGTTAAGTGTCCGAATGTACCTCAAGGGAGTCATTCCCTTGGACCATGAAGCAATGTTCGTTGGACTCGTCTCGACTAGATCTCCTCTTCTTATTGATAAGCGTTGGTAGCTCGGGAGATGTCAAAATGTTCCACACTGCAAAAGCGGAATCATAGTGAGAAAATACATGTAAATATTTTTTATCAAGAGATGCTCTCAGTGCCTTAAGTGCTTGTGCATTAGCCTCTATATGCTTGATATCACTAAAGTAGGATTCCTTGGTAATGGCAAGGTGAACTTTGTATCCTAGGGCTTTTAAATGACAACTTATCATAACCTTTCATATATCAAGTCTAGAGATATCAAAAATGAGAGGGCTATCCATGAGTGCAAACTATATGTGTGCAAATGCAAATGCAAATGTAGATTAGCAAAACTAAGATCACACTCCTAGGTGGTTAAACCTAAATTAGGAGCGTAGGCTCTGATACCAATTGTAAGTACACCTAGAGGGGGGTGAATAGGTGTACGGCTAATCTAATGAACAAAATGCGAAAATTAAAAACTAAATTGCAACATACTTAGTGTAACCAACGAGTGTAACCGAATTTCCGGTGAAGGGCTCTGAACTAACTCCTCTTGATTCCTCTGAAAAAGAGTTGAGGTGCTATATGAAGCTCTCGTGGTTAGACACAAGTAAGGCACACAAACAAACACAACCAAGCATATAAGAGTGATGTGACAATATGAATGATGCAAGGCACAAAGTAATAAGAGAGAGAGAGTTAGAGTCAATGGATCAAACGTAAACACCGAGATTTGTTTCGAGGTTCGAGCACACAGCTCTACGTCCCCGCCTTCACACAGAAGGATTTCTACTAACTTGTCCACAAAGGACTCCCACACAGGGAACCTCCACTGAGGATTTGGGGTAATACAATCGGGAGTACACAACTCCTCTCTCAATTACAAACACAACCTCTACACTTAGAGGCTAGGCACAAAGCCACCACAAATCAACCTCACAAATGAGGGATAGGCACAAAGCCAAACAACAAATCAACCTCTTACTAGAGGGATAGGGTACAAAGCCACCAATCCAAAATCAACCTCTACACAAGAGGGATAACACAAAGTAGGAGGGTTTACAACTTAGTGATCAAAAGACCACAAACCAATCTCTTTCTCACAAAACAAAGATCCTAATAGATAGGATAGAATAATAAGCTCAAGTGTGAGAGAAACCAAAGGAATGGAAAATAAATACTCAAAGAAAATCCTTGGGAAAAACTAGAAATAAGGATGAAGAAGTTGAACCAAAAATACTTTTCCCAAATTACTTTTCTTTGATTTTCCAAACCCTAGAAAAACACCAAATCAAATGTAAATTTTAAAGCCCAAAACTTCTTTTTAACTGCTGCCAAAACACTAGTAAGATCAGAAAATAAGCTCTCAAAATTCTTGGTCAAAATAGTAAAGAGAAAACCCAATTTATAGGCTCTTTGAAAACTTAGCCGTTGGCAGCTAATTATGGTCAGAATTGACCATCCGGTCGACTGGCCGGTCGACCGGCCAACAGTCAAAATTTGACTGTTGCCTACCTCCGGTCGACCGCCCGGTCGACCGTCCTTACCCGAGAGTAAGGAGACTTCAGTCAGTCGACCGCACGGTCGACCGGCCAAACCAAATGGCCTTTGTGCACATCCGGTCGACCGTTCCAGTCAACCGGCTCCTGGTCCGGTCGACCGCCAAAGCCTGGCAGGTAGAATTCAAGATTTAAAACTTGGGTTTTTAATTACCAAGTAAATCCCATAAAATTTCTAAAAATTCACAAAAATAAGTTCTTGCATGATCTTTGAAAACAAACTTGTTTGAGTAAAATCAAACCAAGTTACAAACATTTTGAACTCTTTTTGTGTTATGGAAATTTTTCCGAAAACCAAAACTCGTATTTTTCAAAACTTGAATTTTTGAAATGAAAAACCGTTTTCTCCAAAATCTCATTCAGATACAAAAACATGATATGAAACAACATTGAAGCATGTTGTATATGGATATAATCCAATATACATGAAATAGATATATATCAATGTTTTTAACTTAAAATCCAAAAATACGTTTTGTTAAAATACCAAAACACCAAACTCATGAAATAGACTATCAAACTAAGTTTGTTTAAATAGTTGAAGCATAGATGTATATAGAACAAATCTAATATACATTAAACCATGTAAACTTGTTGACTCTATCTATTCATGAAAACCAAGATCGGTTAAACTAAAAACCGAAAACCAAAACCAAAACATGAAACGTGTGTGTTGTGAACGTGAGCATATCACACTATCTAACCTTTAACAATGGATCTAAAACATAAACTAAATAATGTACTGAAGTCTTCTTGTAGAGCGCTGTCTCCAAGTCGACTCGATCCAAACGTGATCTACCGAGCTTGACTCCAACGAGTGCTAGATATGAACTTTGACGCTCGGGCTCTTGAATCACCAAGTGAAAGCTCCAGAACATCTTTATTGAAGCTAATCACCTACTAAAATCTTGGTTAAGTATCTGAAACTAAACATCATAAGATTATTAGTAAACTATAACTACATGAGTTAATCATCATCAAAACTAGAGTGGAAGGCCTCTGGGCCAACAAATTATGTATGTTTATTAATGGGTTAGCATGCATGTGAGTGTGTGTGTGTGTGTGTGTGTGTGTGTGTGTGTGTGTGTGTGTGTGGATAGTGTTATGTGTATGTATGCATGATTATCAGTGAGTATGCATGTATATTATATGTATATATATATAAGTGTATATATTTATATTAATGTTTGTTAGTATTTATTTAAGTATACATGTATGTTGGTGTATGCTATGCATGTATACATATGTATGTGGGTGTATGCACATATATTGGGTACATGTGTGAATGCATTAGGGGTGTGTGTGTTGATTCCTCTTTCTCTCTGTGTGTGTCATTGCATGTTACAGTGTTTCAGACATGTTCGTACGATTCGAACTCGGTAACGGGAGATTCAGATTTTTATCTATTCTGGACCCGATGCACAGGAGATTCGAAGATCGATCCATGAGATGATCTGTAGATCACTACTAGTTCGTGCAGTGAAGACCAGATGATGATTCAGTTCTGAAACTGTGTCATTTCATGTGAGTGTTTATTCTTGTGTATTTCCTTATTTATCGTTGTCGGTATGCGTTTACATATTACTCTTATCATTTCATGTGACTTCCTGTTATCTTTTACTAGTTTGAATTCTTGTATCACTTCATGAGACATCAATGATTGTTCACTTTATTTATGTAGTTGATATGAGCTTGTATCAGCGTCATTTATGTGTTGGTAGTTTGTCGTTGTTGGCTTAGGCCTAGTTTTGATACACCTTAGACTGTGACTTGACTCGGCTAGTTCTTGAGGTTGATATAATTTATATTTAGTTATCAGATTTGATATACATGTATTTGGTGATTGTTTCTGACCGAAACTCTTTTGGATATTATGGACAAGTAGATATGACGTCTCTACCGATATGAGACGGTTTAGAGATACCTCAAATAATAGATCAGATGTAGTTGATGTTAAACTTTTCGGGACTTAATGTTTTGTCTCAAGATATTAGTATTTTTGCTAGTTCTTTTTAGTAATTTATTATGCTGGATTCGATCTTCGTTATGAGGAAAGTTAGATTGTGATTTGGATTAATCTTGAGTTGGAGTGAATCTAGAATTTATATTCTTTATATCAGATCTTGAACTCATTAAGATAGGTTTGACGTAGATGGATTTATAGTTATATGTATTTAGGATTTATTTAGATGATATTTTTTATGATGTTGAGCATCAGAAGTAGATACTCTAGACCATATATTGTTTGAGGATGTTTTCTCTTTAGATATGATTTCGGTATGTGTTGATCTAGTTGGTCTCGAGGACATACCATGTATTTCATGTCTAGTTATTGATTACTTCAGTTAATAGAGATTGAGTTATTGTAATAGTGATCTAGTCAATATCAGTGATCTTGTACTTCAGAGTTATCAAGTAGCAGTCATTACCTTATCAATTATTGGTGAGATTATTTGTTGGTGATCATATGATATGTTAAGAGTTTATAGGAGTTAAAAGATATATGTATCAGTTACCAGTTGTTAGTGACACCATTGTGTTAGTGGCTATATCTCCAGTATCCTATTTCAGATGTCAGATATAGTTGTCAGTTATCAGATTATCAGCTAGTATTGACATCAGTAGTTGTTGGAGATATCAGTTACTATTACATATTAAATCACATTAATTGCTTATTAATAAAAGACACCATAACCCGGGGAACATGGGTAATTGCCTGATGATGTATGTCGTATATTTTGGAAGGACTTATTATGGTACCGAGTTGTGGGTTCCAACCTTGGGGAACCAAGGTAGTATTGGTTACCTAGATCTTCACTTGTCAGTTGTCAGGACTATGACCAGATTACAGTGCCACACTAGTTGTCTTTTCGTGTGGGGCTGTGGTCTCAGTTATTAGAGCCTTGCGGCTTGTCCTGATTCAGCGCTAGGGGTGTTGACCGTGGTACTGGGCATGCACGGTACCCTCCAAAACACATGCACTACATCGGCGGGCAGTTACAATAACGATAACTTTGCTTTATATGTGGGAAAATAGCTGTGGTATGGGATACAGCAAAGTACTACATTAGTTAGGTTAATAATCACCAACCAGATCAGTGACATATGTTAGGTTACACATCTTGACATAAGTTATTTGTTTACAGTTGTAATAGTTGCCTTTTATCTTCATATATGTAGTTATTCAGTTATCCTTCAGTTGTCTGTTTATCATGTTATTTAGTTATTTTTAGTCTGCGATTTATCTTGTTTTTATTCTATGCACAGTGTTTATATGCACGAGCACTTCTCTTTACACACACACACACTCACTCACTGGGTCGCTTTCTGACGACCCTGGATTTGCACGTCCTGATATTGGACGCTTTCTTATATTGTTCTGGTGTACGATGAGACTGTATGCTTCGTGAGGAGCTAGAGTTTTTCCCTATTTTATTCTGGTATTCTTATCTTTCTTACCTTACTGTTATTTCCTGATTCTCGATATATCAGATTCAGTTGTTATTCCAGTTCTTTATTTATATGATATCATGCGTGGATGCTTATATGTGATATTGCACTAATCATGATTCATTGTAGTTTCAATCTATTGAAATTTCGTGTTACTTAAGGCTTAGCGCATATACGTGAGGTATTTTTCTTGCGTATATGCGTCGCCGACTCGCGTCATGTCTCCGCTCCACCGTATTTTAGGAAGCGGGCCGTGATAATACCTAATACCATTGTTAACAAAATTACCGATTGAAGTCCATTAGTTTCCCTCTTACTCGATGTACGTTGTCCTTTTTATAGTTTATTATGCACAATTATCAACTTACGGGAATAGCAGGTACAGGTGTATTAGGAATACAAATGTACTGGAGTATATCAGGATAACAGTTATTATATTCCCGTAATATGATAATTATGAGTCTAGTGTTAGCATTTCAGATGACTAGTGACAACATACAGATGTCAGATGATAACATGCACGTGTTAAGTAATAACTAAAATACACCTAGAGGGGGTGAATAGGTGTACTTGCTAATCTAATGCTAACTAACGTGGAATTAAAAAACTATTAATGCAAATAAAAAATATTAAACTAACACAAAGTATAACACAAGAGTATATCTGAATTTTCAGAGAAGGACTCATGACTATCTCCTCAAGATTTCTCTAGATGAAGAGTTGAGGTGCCACTATGGCTCTCTTAGTTGATAAAAGTGCAAGTAAATAATCCCAAGCATATATTCAATTTGAGCACAAGTATATCAAGCATATAAAGAGATAAATAATATAAGCATGCAAGATATACAAACACAAGTGAGAGAGGGAGAGAGAAATATGAGCGCAAATACGAGAGAATTGTTTCGAAGTTTGAGCACACTTGCTCTACGTCCCCGCCTTCAACACTATGAAGGATTTCCACTATAATGATCCCGCAAGATCACTCAGAGCCGCATCACTTACAATAAGCTCCCTCAAGAACTCTTGGACTCGCAAGTCCCTCACTTGTTCCTATAAGAACAACACACGCAAGCACACTAGCTTGCTGAGGCCGCGCCTCTAAAATGAGCTCCCTCAAGATCTCTACACAGTGTGAACCCATAAGTTCGCCTCCTCAAATACAAAGATGATACTTGGTGATCTCTACACTTTGATCACCAAAAACACTCTCACAATAAAGCTCTTATAGGATAGATATGACAATGGAAAACTTAAACTTTTGTGAGAAAAACTAGGATAGATTTGTGGAGGAAAAACTCAAGAAATCCTTTTTGAAAAACACAAGAGAATCACTCTTGTAAACACTCCTTTTGATATAGAATTTAAGCTCTAAAACTTGTTGGAAAACCTCTGAGAAAAGTGGGAAACACTGGCTTAAAAACCCTCTTCAAATCTTGTCTAAAACTGGCCAAGAGAACCCTTTTTATAGGGGATCAAAAACTAGCCGTTATGGCTCAGAATCTGGCCAGATAGGCCTGTCGATCTATTAGCCAACGGTCATATTTATGACCATTGGGGTTGCTGATTGACCATCCAGCCGACCGTACCCAGGTCTTGACCTGTCGGTTGACCGAGGCAAGATCCAGATACCAAAGCTCTCTGGTCGGTCGACCGCCCGGTCGACAGGGGCCAGATCCAGAGAGTGAACTCTCTAGATCGGTCGACCGGACGGTGGACCGGCCCTCAACCCAAGGCTTGTGTACGTTCTGTGGATATCGGTCGACCACCCGGTCGACCAACTTCTGGCTCGGTCGACCGCTAGAAGGCCAGGTCAGGTATAATAGGGGATTCAAGTTTAGTCTTATAAACTCCTATAAAATCTCATAAAATCACATAAAATCTACAAAAATAAGTTCAGTAAAATACTTTAAAGTACAAATATGTGTGATATTTATCAACACATACTACAAACGTTTTGAACCATTTTTGTGATATAGAAATTTAGCCTTAAACAAAAACCCGTATTTTTCAAAATCAATCTTCAAATTGAAAAATTATTCCAAAACTTCTTCAAATACAAAAACAAGATATTTTAAACACTTTTGAAGCTTAGTGTGTATGGATATGATCCAATACACATATAAGATAAAATATCTATGTTTTTGACAATAAGCTCTAAATTAAGTTTTAATAAATACAAAACTCAAACACATAATATAAAAACATCAAATAAGTTTTTCTAAATATTTGAACGAACAATGTGTATGGATGAAATTCAAAACACATATAAACCATATAAACTTGTTTTGAAGAAATCTAATCATGAAACATAAGGATGTATAATTTGAATCTAAAAAAAAATGGCATTTTGTAAAACTAAAACTATTTTATGAAAACACATATAAATTTTGCGTGTGTATGTGCGCGTATATGAGCTTGAGCAATCCACAACTAATTTATCCTTTATATCTTGTCTAAAATAAAAATCTTAACACTTACAAACAAGACACAAGTTCTTTTGAAAATCTTTTTTTGAAAATCTTCTTCTCCATCTTAACTTGGTCCAAAACTTGATCCATAAGCTAGACTCCTCTTTGAGTATTTGATGCAATCTTGAAGCGCAAACTCTTGAATCAACACGTGCTAGCTTCAAAACTTAACTTTGGATCTTTTATTGAAGCTAAACACCAACTAAGATCTTGACCAAATATTTAAAACTTATTAAACACAAGATCATTAGAACAATAATTACATGAGTTAATCATCATCAAAACTAAAGTGATGGGCTTTGGGCCAACAATCTCTCTCTTTTTGATGATGACAAAACTCATGGAGTTTTATATGCATGGATTAAAGATAAGCTTCATAGAAGCTCCCCCTTAACTCATGCATAGCAAAAACAATAAGGATATTCAATAAAAGCTAATAAACAAAACAAATATATATGCATAAATAACAAATATTTAACATGCATATAAATTCTAAATTCATCTCTCCCTCTTTGTCAATTCATCAACAAAGGGGCAAAGACAAACAAACAATAAAGATGTATATGTGATATACATTCATGAAGAGGATGGACGTTAAGTTAGCTTTCCCTGCATACATCATTACATGGAGAAGGGATGACTAGACCCTATCCCACACAAAGCAAAATATACAATTTATAAACGGAGATGTTAAGCTCTCCCTAAACACGAGTACTACATAACAAAGAGAGGCCAAGCTCTTTAATATGAAAAGTACACTCAACATGAATCTATATATAGAGGAAATGTTAATCTCCCCTTGCATATATGCAATATAAATTAACAAATTTTGAAACCACTTTAAAATAAATTTTTGAAATTTCTTGGAGTCAACAGAATGAATTATGATACCAATGAAATTAAATAGTAGTTGACAAAAATAAATGTTCGTACCACTTGTAAAGAATTTTTTTTTAAGATCCCAATAGTAGATTTTGATACCAATTGAAGGTGAAACATGAAGTATATTTTCATACCAAATAAATACCAATTGAAATCGATGTATAAGTTTGTAAAGATACCAATTAACATTTAGAATAAAATTAAGCTTAACATAAACTTAATTTGTGCTTTAAAATTGTAAAGACATTGTAAAACATGCATAATCAAATCATATATATGTATGTATGAAAATGAAAATACCAATTGAAATTTGAAGCATACATATATAAGAAACACATATGAGTATACAAAAAAAAAATTCATGTAGATCATGTGTATAACTCATACCTACCACCCTATTTATGCATAAGTTTAAAAGATATTCAATAAAAGTATACAAGGCATAGTCGCCCATCCAACCGTCCTTAGGTGGGTGAGGGTTTTCAAAAATAAGAGTTTGAAAATAATTTAACATATTTGAAAACTCTACCAATTTAAGAATCAAGAAACTAATTTAAAATAATATTTGAAAAATAGTTAAAGTTTCTCCAAGACATAAAACCAAATTATATATCCTATGAAGCATTGTTAAGTACACAAAAATTGTCACTCAAGATCTAAAAGGCTCAAAAATGTGCTTATAAAACAAGTATATGAGTAAACAAATGAAATGTGAGTGCAAAAGAATCATGTGAATAACATATTCATTAAAATAATCAATAAAGTTCAAAATAAACATGAAATTCTTTTATCAAAAACATGAATATCATCAAAACTAAAATTTTCATCAAAACAAAATAAGCATCAAGATATATGTATGTTTTGTTGAAATTAAAGGTATACATATGTTGACACTCTAAAAAGACAAGATTCCTAACTGGCCTACACAATGTCTAACTTGTTGATATTTACAAAAGACAAGTGACAGACAAGCTGACGACCAGTTCTGTACCCATCTCCGAGGGACAAATCAGTGACTTGGACTCTACTGATCCAGTGAAGCAGACAGTGAGCCCAGATTATCTTTGAAGAGACCTAAGCAGGTCTAAGATGCTAGGTTAGTTTAACACTTAGCATCACATGAGCCCAAGGGGATAGCCTCACCTGAGAGGCTAAGTTTGTCCAACTTCGCCTTGAAGCTGTTCAAAGCTCTATCAGTGAGCTAACTTACAGCTTCACCTGAAGTGCTCAGTTAACTCCGCAGAGAGTTAGCTCCGCTCGAAGCCACACGCAATCGCGCAAAAGGATGGTAGTTTCGCCATAAATGTTTATCCAGCTCTACTAAAGAGCTTTCTTCTGACTTCGCCAGATGCTCCTTCTAGCTCCGTTGCGAGCTCGACGCGGTAGCTCCGCTGCGGGACTGTTATGGTCAACTTTGACCAATTAAATCTTCAGAGTAGATCAAATCTATTCAAGATCAAATCTAATCAAGATCAAATCTGAGATCAAATTTGGCAGTTGTTTTCCATGATCTCTTGACTCTCCTAAAACAAGTAAGAAGATCAGGGGAGATTTTTCAGTTATTTGAAAAGAATCAAAACAGATCAAAAGATCGACGCTACCTGCTATTTGTAGCTTCGCAGAAGGTGATTCTAGGCTCGCAGCAAGGCTACTTTCCAGATTTAAACAGATTGATTCAATTTGTTTCCAGATTTTCAAGGGACAATTATACCTCTGCTCTCCCTATAAATATCCCACCAGAGGCATACGAACAGAGGGGCACAAACATGCGCATAGGCAAAGAGACGCACAGAGAGGGACGGCTAAACAGAGATCTATTCTCTTGCCTCCAAGAATTCAGAGAACTGCTTCTCTAATCAGGGTGCGATACCCTAAGATCTTCCTCTCAAGTAATCTCCGGAACCAGGCAAGAAGGATTCCCAAATGGAGGCAGTTTGAGAAGTAACAGGAGGGTTCTACCAACCTTCTGTTCTCCGATTCCCCAAACCAGGCGAGAAGGGAATCCCATCGATCGCATCGTCAAAGGGACAAAGTGGTCGCGCGCTGACCAAACTCCTATCGGCACACTTCTCCAGAATCTCAGAAGAGATCTACTTGTAATCTTTTGTGTTACTTATAGTTTAGCTCCTCGACTCTTTTTTGTAAGTTTTTCCCTTTTACAAAATCAATGGAAAATAAGATGGCGACTCCGCTGGGGAAATTATTATCCACTGTTGAGAATCAAGTGTCGCAATGCGACGAACAGACCTTCGAGTCTACTTCTGAATTCAAGAAAGACGGTGTGGCCAGAGCCCCTCTGGCCAAATCTTCGAAGCAAGTCTCTGTGGAGACAGATGAGGCTCTCTGCGAGCCTACCACGGTCCTCTGGCACAACAAGGAAGCAGGCCCGCAATGCAAAGATCAGAATCTTCAACCTGTCACCTTCAAAACCCTAGTCGTTCACTTCGACCAAGGGAAATTCGAAGAGCTCCTCTCTGGGGGTCGTTCAATGCTCCGTGCACGAAAGCACAGAAAGGTCTCAATGGCCAAGGTTTCAGAGCAGAAACTGCAAGCAGAATCCTTCCAACACCTCCCAGCCTCGCGTGTGGCTAGTCAGGTTCCCTGCGAACCTAAGTCTCCTCTTTCAAAGCAGATGTGGAGGCCAAAGCAGAAGGCACTGTATGAAGTCTTAGGCGTAGCTACGCCACAAGTTCGTCTCTCTCGCGAAGAAAAAAGCAAGATTCCGCCTGCTTCAACGAAACTATCAGCCGTGAAGTAACAACCGCGACGATATCTTCGCCTAATTCAGGAACAGTAACTCCTCGCGCCAGCCTCGTTCTTATCAGCGAAGCTACTGACGGTGTGTCAAACACAGTACCTCAGGGTACGTATGATGTTCGCAGCCTTGAAGCTGTAACCAAAGCACCACAGTGTGCTTCGATCCCTGGTTCTTCAGGTACAAAGCTCGCTCTTCGAAGCGAAGCTAAGGGATTGCCCCTAAGTGCTGATAGCGGTGCTTATGCAGCTTCAGTACCAAGGGCATTTCCAAAGCTTTTAGCCGCAAATTTAGAGCCAAAGCTCTATCTAGGGCTAATCACCTTCGCAGCAACATAGCGGATAAAGCACCACAGTGTGCTTCACTCCCCAGTTCATCAAGCACTAAGCTCGCCCTTCGCAACGGAGCTAAGGGATCATCCCTAAGTGTTGATAGCGGTGCTTATGCAGCTTCAGCACCCAAGGACATTTCCAAGGTTCTTAACCGCGAAGTTAAGGCTAAAGCACTATTTACTGCTAATTATCTCTGTAGTGATAAAAAGAACAGGACGTCATCCTATGGGTAATCCAACAGAACCTCTGCGCTGGATCGTTTAGGCCCAACTGGGTCTGACTTGCGGGAATTCTTGACAAGCAAACAGAAGTTGGAATCTTTCCAAACTTCTCCCTCCTGTTGTCAACAAGTGGGATGTCAGTTGGTGACAGTCCACTCAGTCCATTGCCGGCTAGGACCAATCCCCGCCACTCTTCCAGGCCGACGATCAGTTTTTAATCGACTGTTAGTGCAAGCTCCGGTAAAACATCGCAAAAGGAGCGTATCGCGACATCTGCCCTCTGCATCCGTTAACATGATCGGAAGAGGACGAGAGCTACGCTGGGGCAGACGAGCGTCCCACGACACTCCCTACAGTTCCCCAGATCTGGATTATAGCCCAAGCCTGGGCGAAGTCTTGGTACATGAAGAAGGTGTCTTTCGGAACACTAGATCTAGGGTTGTAATACCCTACAGTTATGAACAGCCATCTTCCTTAACCGCAGTAATCTCACCAGAACTAATGAAAGGATTAGTCCAATGGTCTGATGAAGAGGACGAAGACAGTGGGTATGCCTCTTCGACAACAGTCAACCCGGTACGGACGGATAAAGTATCAGCGTATATGGCTGATAATGGAAATAATGACCTTCGTCGACGATTGAAAGCTAAGCAGCAAACTTTCAAGACCCAGCAAGAAGCTTTGGACAATATTCAACAGATGCTCACTCAACTCCTCAATAACCGGAATAACAATGATACCGGGAGTAACCATGATGAGGAAGAACATCTTAGCAATGAACAACCAAAGAGTGAGAAATCAAAGGAGAGTTCTTCTCTAGACGCCAAAGTTCTTAAAGGCATCCAAGCTCAAATCGCATCCCTAACTCAGAAGGATGAAATAAAGAAAGTAGGGGCAGTCCGTCCTTACTCGTTGGAATGGGATTCAGTACCATACCCACCAAAGTTCAAACCACCAACGTTACATACGTACGATGGTAAGAGCTCGCCAAACCAGCACATCTACTATTTCTGGTCTCAGATCGGTAATGTTATAGACAATGATGCTATCATGGCTAGACTGTTCATTGGCACCTTAAAGGGGGTAGCATTCGACTGGTTTGAAGTCTCCCTCTGGGCTCTGTCATTTCCTGGATCGACCTGGAAACCCGATTTCTTTCTCGTTTCTATGAGGACGATACTGAGGTAACCTTGGATACACTCTTTTCTACCGTACAGAAGAAGGGTGAATCTGTCCGTGACTACATCGAGCGGTTCAGAAACTTATCTCTGATGTGCCCAGCAGGGATGCCATTACCCATGCTCTTACAGACGTGCAGGGACAACATCTTAGACCAAGTAGAAGTTCGCATGGGGGCTGTCAAAGCCCATTCCTTGAAAGAACTGGTCGAGCAAGCTGAGATAGCCGAAAAGTCGGCTAAAAAGTTCAAACTGTCCACCCCTAAAGGCAAATGGGGTATGGTAATAAAGGACGTGTGGCAGAGTCTTCTCAAGCCAAAGGGAAAGAGAACGTTGAATTATTAGGGGATGTTCAGTCGAAGGCCAAGAAGAGCGGCTTCAATAGTCAGGAGTCTAAGTTTCCTCCAAAACAGTACTCCTTCAAAGACGATCAGGTGGTCACAATATTCCTTCTACTCCACAAAGGGAATAAATTGAAGCTGCCGGATGCTCGACGTCCTAATGAAATAGGGCAAACGAATGATCCCAAATATTGTCTCTTTCATAGGATGATTCATCATCCTACCGACAAGTACTTTGTCCTTAAGGATAGAATTCAAGCTTTAATCGACGCCGGAGTCCTGACACTGAAGTCAGAGTAAAAGAAAGTCACTGCAAATATGGTGACCCTCGAGTTCGGAAAAACCCTAAAGGTCACAGTTCCTGACGGAACCTTTCCGATTTCTGCACCACGACTGGAAGTCAAACATCCTGCAGCCAAAACTCAAGAGAATAAGGGTCTTGTTCCCTTGACACTGGGGACAGGGGAAATCATGTGGATACACCCAGACCTTGTCTAAGACGAATAATGGGATTCAAAGAAGTCCAAGTCGAAGGGCAAATCTTGTAATGTCATCTCCATCCTGCCAGACGATGACAATCTTACAGCAGCTTCTCTCAGCGATTCTGAAGGAGAAAAGCACGTCTGCACAACGCGAGCTGATGTACCTCAGTTAACAGGTACTCGATCTGAAAAATCATACGTAAAATAGTATGAGAAAGCTACTGACAAGACACAACAGCAGATAACGTCAGTACAAGTACCAGCACCCGCTTCAGTTCCAACCAAGGGAAAGGGAAGCCAAAGGAAGTCTGGTTCGACCATGTCCTAAAGAAGCCTTCAGGCCCAAGGCTTGACATGCCCTTTCGTTTTGACATATTGGCCCAGCTGGCTAATATCCCGGCTCGTATTACCATAAACGAGCTCCTTCGTCTCTCAAAAGAGACAAGAGAAGCACTCAGAGACGCACTGGCTAATTCAGAATCATTCCTGACGTATATGCAAGAAATCCCTAACGATGACGCTCAGTCTTCTTTCCCTGAATGCCATTATGTACAATCAAAGGTACCTGCTATTACCTTCACAGCGAAAGATATGCTTCTCAAGGATAACAAGCACGATCGACCTTTGTACTACACCGGATACATCGGTTCAACATGCATTGAAAGGGTACAGGTTGATCTGGGGTCTGCACTCAGCATCATCCCCAAAAGGCTCCTCTACTTCCTCGGTATACCACTATAGAGGTTATCTGCAACCACTACGACAATATACGGTTTTAATGCCGGAAGTAGTCATCCACATGGGAAAATTCAACTCCATTGTCGGATCGGGAGCCTGAAGTCAGAAGTGACGTGCTATGTCATTGACGCTGACATGTCATACAACTTGTTACTTGGACGACCGTGAATCCACGCCAACTGGATCGTTCCCTCCACTCTGCATCAATGTTTCAAATATGTTGAAGATAATGCAACAGTACGAACTGTCTTCGCTGAGAAGCAACCATTCAAAAGGGTGAAAAATTACTTTACTGACGCTCTCCTATATCAAGAGACCGATGAAACATCGAAAGAATCATTGCCGGATGATGATGATAGTGGCAATGAGGCGGATTCAGAATCTGAAGCAGACATACCAGCCATTTTGATTGGTGAACCGATTATAGTATGTCCTAATAATCCCAATGTAACACTCCTTCTGAAAATGAGGGCGAATGGGTAATTAATGATAATATTTCCTTTGATTATCCTGCGAGTGTTGGATTATTTGAATCCGTTACGGATAGCTCTCTGCACATGCCTTTACATAAACCAAATGCATCCGGTACACCCGTCAAATCTATAGAAGGGGCCGTTTTAGTAATCCCTCCATCCAAAGAAGGTCAATCACTAATAATATTCGGTAAAACCCACCATGAGGGTCCACTGCCACAGATTCAAGTTCAAACTCAGACACCCCACAATTTTTCTATTATGTGCGACCAGTGCACTATATGATGAAGAAAATGGGGTACAACCTGAAGCATGAGAAGGGCTTGAATTTCGGAAAAGGAAGACGTAGTTTGCTGAGCAACTTTGTACCGAGAGGGAAACCTGCAAATTACTATGATAACACACACAGGGGGTTGGGATACGTTACACCCACACCACCAGCAACAGTGCAGTCTAAGGATGACAAACCGATCCCATCACATTCTGCCTCTTCCTCCGAGTGGGACTCAGATGTCAGCGTGGGAATGATGCTTGAGAATCTCACTGTTAATATGACTTCAAGTAGTCAATTGGAGCCAACAAAAGCTACTGACGAGGAACCATGGCTCAGCAATTAGGTCTCCAATGGAAAAAGCGATTCGAACAGCATGAATCACCTACTAAAGATAAGGTAATCCAAGTCAACTTGGGTAGTCAAGATCACCTTAAGCCCATCTTTATAAGTGAAAGCTTATCACTTACAGAAAGAGAAGAATTGATTGTACTCATAAGAGAGTATATAGATGTTTTTGCATGGAACTATGAAGACATGCCTGGACTTGATCCACAAGTAGCCATGCATCATCTAAATATCAAACCCGACGCCAAGCCAGTTAAGCAGCAACAACGTCGGTTTCGTCTGAACATTATAGAGGCTATTGAAGTTGAGTCCATAAGCTCATTGCATGTGGCTTCATACGGGAAGAATAGCATCTAGATTGGGTTGATAATATCGTTCCTGTCCTTAAGAAGAATGGGAAAATACGGATCTGCATCGACTACCGTGATCTCAATACAGCTTGTCCTAAAGACGAATTCCCACTGCCCATTACCGATGTCATGATTGACAATACCTATGGATTCGAAAGAATGTCTTTCATGGACAACTTTTCAGGGTACAATCAGATTAAGATGTATCCCGACGACGAGAAGCATACTTCGTTCCGAACACCATTTGGGTATACTGTTACACTATGATGCCCTTCGGACTAAAGAATGCTGGAGCAACCTATCAGCGGGCAATGAACACAATTTTCCGCGATCATCTCCGAAAAATGGTAGAATGCTATGTCGATGACATTGCTGTCAAAAGCCGCAATAAGAGTGGCCATCTTCGTAACTTGAGAACAATGTCTGACATAATGCGGGCTCATTAGCTTAAGATGAATCCGACAAAATCCTTCTTGGGAGTTTCGAGTGGCAAGTTCCTTGGATTTATTGTTACATCAAAAGGAATTCATCTTGACCTAGATAAAGTCAAAGCCATTCAGAGCATGCATCCACCGAGGAATCTCAAAGAGCTTAGAGGCTTACAAGGTAGACTGGCTTATATTAGAAGATTCATTGCAAATCTCTCAGGCCGCTGTCAACCGTTCACCCGACTCATGAAAAAGGTTGTTTCCTTTGTATGGGATCAAGCTTGTCAGGAAGCTTACGAGGATATCAAGAGATATCTCACAAAACCTCCAGTCTTAGTAGCTCCCACATCAGGGAAATCGTTCTTGCTTTATGTGAAAGTTATGGACCATTCTCTTGGTGCCCTGCTTGCTCAAAAAGACGACAATGGTCATGAATAGGCTATTTATTATCTGAGCAGGACTCTGATAGGGGCGGAATCTCGCTATAATCCTATTGAGAAGGAGTGCTTAGCTCTTGTCTTCGCCGTTCAGAAGACATGACATTATCTGGTCGGCCAAACCATACATGTCATTTCTAGGGTGAATCCTTTGCGTCTTCTCATGACAAAGCCAGGATCATTGAATTCAAGATTAGCTAAGTGGGCGCTTCTTTTTTCTCAATACGACATGCTCTTTATCCCTCAAAAGGTGGTTAAAGGCCAGGCCATTGCAGAGTTCTAGGCTGCTCATCCGATTCCGAAAAACTCAGAACTTCATGAAGATATTCCAGATGAAGTCTTCAAATCCAGTGTAACTTCAGAGGATGAAGTTTGGTAGATGTTCTTCGATGGAGCATCACGAATAGGTCCTAAAGGCAGGATCATTGCCGGCGTGGGGGTTGTTCTATCTCTCCGCAAAATCACATCCTTCCTAGAGCATTTTCTCTGACAGAATCATGTTCCAACAATGTGGCGGAATATATTGATCGTACACATATTTTGCATTCTTTTCATTACACTCCTACATTTATCGTGTAATAAATCTGCTAATTTCTTTGTCTTAAACGTCTATTTTGTAGAAGATAATAATGAAGAGAAAGAGGATTAAACCAAATAAATACCAGTTAAAATCAAATTTAACTGGATCTAATTGGTTAGCTGAGGATGATCCCAGATCTAGGCAAATGTTCAACTGAAGATCAGAGCAAATCAAAAAGATAACACCAAATGGAAATCAGTAAAAGTTAGATTTCTATAAATCTATTTTGGTTAGCTAAAGATCAATCGAGGATAATATCAAATACAGAGAGATAAATGGATAGAGAGAAGATCAACGGATGAGATGAAGCAAATTTGACTCAGATTCTGACTGGATACATTTCAGTATTTAAATCATAACTTTCGCTACTGAATCTCAAATCTTATGATTCAAGATGATCCAGAAAGAGGACTTAAAGAGATACAACTCTTATGTTGATCACTATTTCTAATTCTGTCATTTGATAAGTGATAGTCAGTAATCAATACGCCAACAAACTGCAGATCAGAACTGAATATCCACATCAAATCAAGTTTGGAGATAAGGGAGGATTCAAATTCAGAATAGCAGCTTTCCCTATCTTCTTACTCCTCTAACCTCTGCATTTCTTCTATAAATACCTGCAATCTCAAAGGCAAGGGGGAACGACGATGCAGAGATAGGATTTAGTCCAGTTTTTCATTCTTTGTAGTGTAGGTTTTTGTTTTCTTTTCGTGTAATTTTTATTTCTTTGTAAGTATAATTTAGACTGAGATTCATATAAGTAAGAGAGAGAGGCTTATGTTGAGAGTGACACCGATGTACCTCCTCCTTTCTTCCATCATTTCTTCAAGCAATAAAAGGTAATTTTTTTTATGTTTGTCTTTACTTTTGTTTCCTTCTTCTTCTTTCTACTTTTCCTCTTTTGATTATGACGAGCATTCAAGTGAATCTAGAAGCATCAGTATAACAATGGTTGTGTGAGTGCAACAATATTTCATGATGATTTCTCCTCCTCAAGACTCCGTATCATTTCATTCTTGTTCGTCTTTATGATGTAATAGGAATGGGGACTGAACTCGATCTTATGGCTTATGTGTTGAACATCTCCGAAGCAAGGTAGAACATGCAAGGGTTCCAGGTAAGTCATCAACCAAAGAAGGTAAGTATTTCTTTAATCTTTTCTTTCATTTCTTTTATTTCTTTAGTTTAGATCACCAACACCAACAACACACCACTTCTTTATCACTCCTTTTCCATTTCTTTGTACATATCCAATTCTGGTTTCTCCATCTTCCCAATCTCTCATTTTTTGCCTAACATCATTGTAATTTATTTTTTTTCTTTTTAAGAAACTAAAGAAGAACTTTTAACCATTAATTGTAGTTTAAAAGAGAACTTACTAAAAAGCTTTCATTGCTAGTCCCTCCTTGTGGATCACGACCAGCATAGCCACTTACTATCGCGGTAGAATTGAGCACTTGCACTCTTTATTTTAAAAGTTTTAAAATTCTGTATTTGTGTGCAGGTTCGACCTCAATCAAATTTTGGCGCCGTTGCCGGGGAGGGACGGTAAGTTACTCTCTTTAAAAGTTTACTTTTTTGGTTAACATTCTTCTTTATTTATTGTACAGATTTAACAAGGAATTCTTACTGCAGTGGACACATAAGTGGCCTTGGATTCTGCTCAAGAAAGTAGAGCCTAGAAGCCCTCAGATTTGCTACATTCTAGTGACAAAAATGAGTGAACTACTAACCTGTATTTTTGCAGGTTGGCCAAATTGAAAATCTGAACTTCTGTAGCATTTATCTCCTTGTTTGACTCACTATATATACATTTTTAACACAACAGTAAAAAGTTGATTGTAAATGCTAAAAATGATTTAAACTTGCATTTAAGCACGTGTCTATTTCATTTCATTTTCTATTTACTATTGAAGAGTGCTGGAGCCACGGTATGTGTGCATAGCATTTAGTATAAGGTTCATTCTTGTATGATTGCTTGAATGTTACTTTTATCTATATACTTGTACACTGCACTAAATTGATTTAAGGGCTTGTCCTATAAACAAGATAAGGTGGGGAAGTCATTACCCTCCCTTAGCCGACAAACAATCTCCTCACTCACTAACCCAAGCCTAACTAAAAATGAGTAGACGTTGGCCCTAGGGACATCTCAGACTAAATTAGGAGATTATCCTAAGGGGAAAGGTGCTGGAATTTGACTCCTGCCAAATTAGTGTTTAGGAAGGGGATTAAGGGCCGAAAGCCCGAAGGTTAGTGGTTACTTAATTAAGGAACGTCTTTGACGGATAACCTCCCACCAATCTTGCCCTGACCTTACTGATTAGCTTGTGGTCAAAGTCTATATTATACCTCCTATGGACAGTCTAACCAGTTAGGAGTCGTCTAGGTCAAAGGTCTACTCTAACTTAGGTTAGAATTTTTTTCTTTTTTTGTTTGCTTATTTGTTTGTTTTTTCTTTGTTTGTGTTTTATTGTGTGATATGGCTTATAACAATAATTTTTCCAATTTTAATGGTAATCCATATTACACACCAATCTCTTTTTCGGATATTATCAACCTGGCATATCATAACTTTAACCAACCTAGTGTGCCGGATTGGTCTTATCCGAATCAATATAACCCATGCCCCCAATCTTATAACCATAATTTTCAGAATAATTTCAACTCTTCACAGAGTCAGTGGGGATTCACCTCCCCCAAGTTTAATTTTCAGCCAACTTGTCCTCCTTATCCACCTTGTCCATAATATTTTCAAGATTCATACTCAGTTTCACCAGTCCAAAATAGAAAACCATCAATTTTGGAAATGAGTATGCGTGAGTCCAAACAACAATCACAAAATCTGATGGACTCACAATTTTACCACCAATTTCAAAACAACACTTCATCTTTTCAAGACCAATTGCAACAAAACGATGAACCTATCAACTATAAAAAGATGCTTGAAGCCATGACTCAGGCTCAAAATGCGCGTAATCATGACATAGATATGATGGTCCAAACTCTACGTCTCACCATTTGGCCAGTTCTGATGTCGTTAACTATTCTGTTAGAGCTGAAGAGTCATGTTATTTTGGAAAACAAGGTTCCATTTCAGCACAATCATTTGAACTTGCCCAAATTTTGAAAATGATATTGACAGTCTGGTAAGTTATTCCTTTCCTGAAACAGAACTTGAGAATGAATCTGATCCTGAACCTCAACTTAGTGATTCAATTCTACTTTATGATTCAATAATGACTCCGGTGTCTTCACCTGATTTCAATCTTTTTCCCGAGTCAACATTGGATCCTGTGCATGAAATTGAATCACCCATCTTTAATGATCATCATATTGAACTTGACCAATTTCATACTTTTGAAAGTCCCATTGACAAATGGCAAGTTCTCATCTTTATGAAATTGAACTCAATGAGAAATGTGACCTAGATTCTCAAATTTGTGATCCAGTTCAAATTCCCGAATCAATATTGACTCCTGTTTTATTACCCGACTTGAGTAATATTTTAGAGTCAGTTTTGATTCCCACACCTGTCATTCTTGAACTTGAATCACCAATATTAAGTCACATTCCATTGTGGGAAACTGAATGTGGACTTGAGTTTCAACTTCTTGATTTGGACCCACTTCCTGAGCCAATCTCGACTTCTGAACCTTTACTTGACTTAAGTCACTTTCCTGAGTCGGTATTAGTTCCAGTACTTGCTGAGTCCAAGTCAATCATTCCATCTTTTCAAACTCCATTTTGGGACAAGGCGACTAACAAAATTGACTCCGAAATTAATTATGAAATTTGAAAATTAGATGGGGTTAAATTTGTAATAAAAATAATTTATGTATACATCATTTTAGTGGGTTACATTAGAGATATTTCTGGTGGGTTCCTCCGAACTCCATGCAAAGTTGATTGGGCTGCATTTCGTGGACCAATCAGACCACCACCGGAAGCACCACCTTAAGGTAGTATTTTCCTTCCCTGTTATCTTTTCATGCATCTATGTATTAATTCATACATTGAGGACAATGCATGAGATAGGTGTGGGGGAGGGTTCTAATATAACTTAGGTTTTTCTTTTTATTAAAAAAAATTTAACATTTTCTTTACTTTTAAAAACTTTTTTGAAATAGAAACAATATTTTGACATATTTTTCGTAAGAAATTAAGTCAATTTTAAGGAATAGGAAAATCAAAATTAGTATTTCTTAAACTTGGTCAAAATAATATTATTTGTTTGATTTTTAGAGTTAGGAAGATAATTTGTCAAAGTAATTTAGTCTTGATCTTTACCTTAATGAAATATGCACACTTCACACACTTACACACTTAGGGTTCAAAAAACGAAGATTCTTATGCCTTATAATATATATATATATATATATATATATATATATATATATATATATATATATGAAAGATGAACAAATCTAATTATTGATTAGCTAGGTGTTTTGGCCTAAGTAAGTCTTGGTATTTATGCGAAAGATGATTAGATAAGTTTGAGAAAAAAATATATTAAAAAAATCCTCTGATTAAGCTGGGTATTTGTGCCTAATAAAGCATAAGTATTCACGCCTAAAAGTGGTTCATATAATAAAATCCTTAGTTTTGTGGCCTTGTTTGCTCGAGTCTTAAGTCCTTGGGCTGTTCCCGGTGCCCTAAGACCGTTTGGTTTGGGAGTCATCGATTAAAGGTTCGTTATATGGGCAGATTAGAAAGCTTAATAGAACTAAGGAATAATACCACCAAAAAATATATATAAATAAATAAGGCATAAGAGTTAGAGTTAATGAACCCTTAGTCAAAATTTTCACGGTCATAAGGTGAATATGACTTAGGATAAAGTGTAATAGACTAGATGAGAAGTACAATTTAACTCCTTACTTTGATTGATAACAAATTTTTGAATAGAAGCTAAGTTTAGGAATGAAAAATTCAGTTTTCCTATAACTTATAGATTACTTAAATCTTACAATTATATTTTAAATATTTTTCTCTTTCAGAATGCTTTTTGAAAATACTAACTCTTTGTTTCTCTTTCTTTATGGATTTTGTGGGTGTAATCCACTGAAACCCTCACGAGACAAAACTCGTCCTCTAGGGGTAACCTAGAGGTTTAAAGGCTTGTTGTACAAGCTCAGTGCAATCGCGTGACCTACAAAAGTGGTCAATAATCTTTGGTTTAGTTTTGTTGTTTTGCTCGAGGACGAGCAAAAGATAGGTGTGGGGGTGTGATCGTACACATATTTTACATTCTTTTCATTACACTCCTATATTTATCGTGTAATAAATCTGCTAATTTCTTTGTCTTAAAAATCTATTATGTAGAAGATAATAATGAAGAGAAAGAGGATTAAACCAAATAAATATCAGTTAAAATCAGATTTAACTGAATCTATTTGGTTAGCTGAGGATGATTCCAGATCTAGTTAGAACAAATTAAGGATTGGGGCAAATGTTCAGCTGAAGATCAGAGCAAATCAAAAAGATAACACCAAATGGAAATCAGTAAAATTCAGATTTCTATAAATCCATTTTGGTTAGCTAAAGATCAATCGAGGATAATATCAAATACAGAGAGATAAATGGATAGAGAGAAGATCAACGGATGAGATGAAGCAAGTTTGACTCAGATTCTGACTGGATACATTTCAGTATTTAAATCATAACTTTCGCTACTGAATCTCAAATCTTATGATTCAAGATGATCCAGAAAGAGGACTTAAAGAGATACAACTCTTATGTTGATCACTATTTCTAATTCTGTCATTTGATAAGTGATATTCAGTAATCAATACGCCAACAAACTGCAGATCAGAACTGAATATCCACATCAAATCAAGTTTGGAGATAAGGGAGGATTCAAATTCAGAATAGCAGTTTTCCCTACCTTCATACTCCTCTAACCTCTGCATTTCTTCTATAAATACCTGCAATCTCAAAGGCAAGGGGGAACGACGATGCAGAGATAGGATTTAGTCCAGTTTTGCATTCTTTGTAGTGTAGGTTTTTTTTTTTTTTCATGTAATTTTTATTTCTTTGTAAGTATAATTTAGACTGAGATTCATATAAGTAAGAGAGAGAGGCTTACGTTGAGAGTGACACCGATGTACCTCCTTCTTTCTTCCATCGTTTCTGCAAACAATAAAAGATAACTTTTTTTTTATGTTTATCTTTACTTTTGTTTCCTTCTTCTTCTTTCTACTTTTTCTCTTTTGATTATGATGAGCATTCAAGTGAATCTAGAAGCATCAGTATAACAGTGTTTGTGTGAGTGCTAACGATATTTTATGATGATGTTCTCCTCCTCAAGACTCCGTATCATTTCATTCTTGTTCGACTGATGATGTAATATGAATGGGGACTGAGCTCGATCTTATGGCTTATGTGTTGAACGTCTCCGAAGTAAGGTAGAACATGCAAGGGTTCCAGGTAAGTCATCAACCAAAGAAGGTAAGTATTTATTTAATCTTTTCTTTCTTTTCTTTTATTTCTTTAGTTTAGATCACCAACACCAACAACACCACTTCTTTTATCACTCCTTTTCCATTTCTTTGTACATATCCAATTCTAGTTTCTCCATCTTCCCAATCTCTCATTTTCTGCCTAACTTCATTGTAATTTATTTTTCTTTTCTTTTTAAGAAACTAAAGAAGAACTTTTAACCATTAATTGTAGTTTAAAAGAGAACTTACTAAAAAGCTTTCATCGCTAGTCCCTCCTTGTGGATCACGACCCGCATAGCCACTTACTATCGCGGTAGAATTGAGTACTTACACTCTTTATTTTAAAAGTTTTAAAATTATGTATTTGTGTGCAGGTTCGACCTCAATCAATGCTCTACTTATTGGTCTTCAGCTCGCCCACGGAATGGGGGTACGCTACCTTGAAGCTTACGGCGATTCAAAATTGGTTATCAATCAGGTTAAAGGTGAATATGAGGTCCGTCACGAGGATTTGGTGCCTTATTATCACGCAGTCATCAAAATGGCTAATCTGTTTGATGGCTTTTACATCGGGCACGTATCTCGATCTCAGAATACTAAGGCGGATGCTCTTACTCATTAGCAACAATACTAGCCTTACCAGTCGACACCGAGTATCACCTTACGGTGGTGACTCGACACCTTGTCTGCTCTAAATATATGTTAAGAACCAGAGAATTCTATAATACCTCAATGGATCTCATGCTGAGAGATTGGCGATTTCCTTTCATCGACTATGCTTTACATGGTCTGCTGCCAGACAATCCTAAAGAAGCGGCATCTATCAGACGAAGGTCTCTCCATTTTTACTATGATCTAACTCTGAAGACACTTTACCGTCGTTCATATGACGGTGTCCTCCTCCTTTGCCTTTCTAATTTAGAGGCGCAGGAAGTACTTAAAGAAGCACACGATGGCACATGTGGAGCTCATCAGCCAGGTCTAAAACTCAAAGACAGATTGCATAGGCTTGGATATTATTGGCCGACCATGATAGCCAATGCCATCAATATGCACGAAGGTGTAAAGCATGCCAAATTCATGGGGACTTCATACACCAGCCTCTGGAGTTGCTCCACCCAACTGTTGCTTCATGGCCATTTGAAGCATGGGGAATCGATGTTGTAGGGCCAATCAGCCCCTCTTCAACAAAAGGACACCGGTTTATCCTGGCGATAACCGATTACTTTTCAAAGTGGGCAGAAGCCATACCACTGGTTGAAGTCAAAATTCCAACATGGTTAATTTCATCAAACACCATGTCATCCATCGATTCGGTGTCCCTAGGCAGATCATCCATGATAACGGTCCCCAATTTGCAAGCCAGGTATTCTATCGGTTCTGTGATAAATACCGAATTCAGAATGTGGCTTCAACTGCTTATAATCCCGCCGCTAATGACTTAGCGGAAGCATTCAACAAGACAATCATTAAGTTACTCAAAAGTTCATCTCCTTGAATAAGCGAGATTGGAATAAGAAGCTTAGTGAATGTCTTTGGGCCTACCGAACCACGGTTTGGACGCTGACAAGCAATACGCCTTTTTCTCTGGTATACGGGTGTGAAGCAGTCATACCGTTAGAAATCCAGATGCTGTCATTGCGAGTTGCTTTAATGACTAAGATCACATCAGAGGACAATGACTGGTTGCGTCTTCAAGAGCTTGAAGCCCTAGATGAGAAGCGGTTACAAGCTCAGTAGCACATTAAGTTATATCAAGCTCGGATCTCAAAAGCCTTCAATAAGAAGGTCAAACAAAGAGTCTTCTAGGAAGGAGATTTAGTTTTAGCCGTCAGATGACCAATGATCATGTCGCACAAAACCAAAGGCAAATTTTAGCCTAAATGGGAGGGACCGTTTGTAATAGAAACAGTCTATTCAAATGGAGCATATCGCCTTATGACTTCAGATGGTGATCTACTCATGGATGCCAATCAACGGCAGGTTCTTAAAGAAGTATTATCCTTGATAAGGATCCTTCTCATGATCAAGTTAAATTACACCTCTGATCAAGACCTTCAAATCTAAGATACGCAGAAGGAGCGTCCCTCTCTTCCTCCAAACGAGATCATACAACCATGAACCAGTAGGAAGCTGATCATACACTGGTTGTCTTAAAGAAGAATCAAGGTTACACATGCACTAACCAAATGATCCAACACCTTTAACGGTTAAGGATAGAGGAAAATGTTGGCCTTTAAGCCCAACATAAGTCCTCGACAACTCATCATGCTGAGGGGAATAGCATGGCTAGCCCGACTCAAACGGTAGTTGATAAAGGCATATCAAATCCGTTGATAGCTGAGGATTTGCTAAAATCCTAAGGGACCTGTTTCAATTTGATTCCCTCTCCAAAATCACTTACCAATTCTCATCCATGGTAAGACCACATATAAAGAACGACAAATCCACTCGAGTTCCATGCTATGTTTAACACTACACCTCTGGCATCCATTTCGCTGTTAAGTTAACATTAAATCTATGACAGTAATCTCCTCGATTTTCGTAATGAAAATGAGACATTTCCATGCTATGTTTAACACTACACCTCTGGCATCCATTTCGCTGTTAAGTTAACATTAAACCTATGACAGCGATCTCGATTTTCGCAATGAAAACGAGACATTTCCATGCTATGTTTAACACACACACCTCTGGCATCCATTTCACTGTTAAGTTAACATTTAACCTATGACAGTGATCTCCTCGATTTTTGCAATGAAAACGAGACCTTTCCATGCTATGTCTAACACTACACCTCTGGCATCCATTTTGCTGTTAAGTTAACATTAAACCTATGACAGTGATCTCCTCGATTTTCGCAATGAAAACGAGACCTTCCATGCTATGTTTAACACTACACCTCTGGCATCCATTTCGCTGTTAAGTTAACATTAAACCTATGACAGTGATCTCCTCGATTTTCGCAATGAAAACGAGATCTTTCCATGCTATGTTTAACACTATACCTCTGGCATGCATATCTTTTTGTCAAGTTAACATTACACCTCTGAAAAATCGCTTTCCGAATTCCTACGAAGTTCTTTTTGTCATGTTAACATTACACCTCTGACATATGATCTTCTATGGAATTCATTTCCTAGCTCCCCAGTAAGTTTCTGAGTCCCACTCAATCTTTAGTGGACTTCTCTGGTTGTCACGTTAACAATATACCTCTGACAATTTTTTCCAATTTCATCCAAATTTTGAGCATGGTGGCTTCTCAATCGGTTACGTCATTGCGACCTCTGAACCGGCAGATAGCCAGGTCTCATCTTTCAGTCCGGCAAGGACTATTTCTTTGTCATCATATGATAAAATTTTGAGCTTGGTGGCTTCTCAATCGGTTATGTCATTGCGACCTCTGAACCGGCAGATAACCAAGTCTCATCTTTCAATCCTACAAGGACTATTTCTTTGTCATCATATGACAAAATTTTGAGCTTGGTTACTTCTCAATCGGTTATGTCACTGCGACCTCCGAACCGGCAGATAGCCAAGTCTCATCTTTCAGTCCGGCAAGAACTATTTCTTTATCATTATATGACAAATTTTGAGCTTGGTGGCTTCTCAATCGGTTATATCATTGCGACCTCTGAACCGGCAGATAGCCAAGTCTCATCCTTCAGTCTGGCAAGGACTATTCCTTCGTCATCATACGACAAAATTTTGAGCTTGGTGGTTTCTTAATCGGTTACGTCATTGCTACCTCTGAACAGGTAGATAGCCAAGTCTCATCCTTCAATCCGGTAAGGTCTATTTCTTTGTCATCATATGACAAAATTTTGAGCTTAGTGCCATCTTAATCGGTTACGTCATTGCGACCTCTGAACCGCAGATAGCAAGGTCTCATCTTTTTAGTCTAGTAAGGACTATTTTCTCAAATGGCTGTAATACAACTTGAAAGCGAGAATTCAGAAGATAAAACATGTTGGAAATGCAACGGGGGAGTCAAAATGAAGTCACTTTTTATTGATTCTGAAAGAGGGATACATGAATGCACAAACTACAAGCTACAACGGCGCTTTATAGGATTTGATCTGTTCTTCAAGAGTGGTCAGCCTTGTCTTCCTCTCTTCAACAGCCCTGATAAGCGCCTGCGACCTCAAATCGGCCTCATTAAAGCTCGCCGTCTGGGCTAAACGAGCTTCAATTTCAACCAAGGTTGCCCTCTGTGCTAGCTTCTACCGCAAGACTTCGTCATTTTGGGCCTTAAACTGCTCAAGCCGAGCAGTCTCTTCAAGACACACTGGTGCAGCCTTGGACAAAAGAAGATTAGCCTTCCTGATCATTTCCTTAGCCTTTTCGATTTTATCCTCAGCGTCAAGAAGAGAACTACTAGAAGCGTTTATGGCATCCCCGAGCTCTACTTTTCTTGTCTCCAAGGATTTCAAATCAGAAGAAATTGCCTTAGCAGCTTCTTGAGCGGCGAGATGAGCTTCATGCATCTGAGCAGCAAGATGCGCAAGCTGCTCGTTAACTGAAGACTCCAGATCTGAATGGCTAAGACGCGCCATTCGTCCACATCCCTCTCAAAAGCTCCAATGTGGCGGCCTGGTCATCCCCTCCAAAGTCTCAGATACTGTCAATGCTTCAGGAGAGACCACCTTTAAAGCAGAGAATGAGGTAGCTGAGCCCTTCAAGACCAAAGCAATGGATCGCTTCAAGCTCTTATAAAAGCTGTCGACTAACTCAGCCACGAATTCATTCTCGGCCTCAGTTACTCCTGGCAAATGAGCAGCCCCTGAAGACAGAGCTTGCACTGCCTTCACTGGCCATAACTATAGAGGAAATAATAGAAGCACTGGCTGCAACAACATGAGGGGTCATCGGTGATCTCGGAGGAGTCCTCATTGAGACCAGTACACCAGCCACAACTGAGGTAGGACTAGTGACTATATCTAGGAGGGCTGGCTTAACCACCAATGTTGGAGAAGTAGGACTGGTAATCACTTTCAGCTCCACGCTCGGCAAAATAGGCGGCACCAGCAAAACCGATGGCATCTCACTCACCGATATAGTTGGAAGTGAGGTTAGTTCCATGACTACCGTTCCCTCAATTTCATTTCCTCTGGCTGTTCAGGCTAATAAGAGGGTAACCCGTGATACAAGGCATCCAACTCAGCAACATCCGCCGCGGTGAAGCAATTGCTTCACCCATGGTTCACTCAGGAAGACGGATTGGCTCTCTTGAAGTCGATGCACCCAGAGGTGGAACACCTGCAGCAAGACTTTGTTTAAGCAAGGCATAATAATAGCAGGAGTCAAAAGGTCAAAACACTACAAAAGATGATGTCGCCTCAATCGTCTTGACGGCTGCATCCGTCCCTGCAGGCTCCATTGGAAAATCTTTGGCAAATCAATACGAATGGTCGGCCCACCTTTACTTACTGAACCCTCCGTGGTTACCCAAAGAGCTAGAAGCTACGGGACTCCCTTTTGAAGTCCCAGCACCCGAAGGACCTACATCAGCCGCATCACCTCCAGACTCTTCCGAGACGGCGAAATAGCCAGCTTCATTGCCTTCTCTATAAGTGACAGGGAATCATAATGCTCCCCCTATTCTCTGACAGCCTCAGCTCTCGGGCTTCTCACCGCCTCAGTTCTTAAATCATAAAGTAAACAATGAGCTATATGGAACACACAAGAAGTATATTACAAGAACGAAGCTGGTCTTTCTCGGGTCTGGAGCAACTTTACCAGTAGTCTGCCTAGGAGCTGACAACCTAATGATTAATGGAGCAGGAGGAGGAGGCACTGCAGATGATTCGTCCTCTGCAATAACCGTAGGAGCGTAGCGACGAGGCTTATTCACTATCCTCTTCCTACGAGATCCACCTTCCCGCTTTCGCTTGAAGTGGACGTCAGGATCTTCTTCCTCCACTTCTTCCACATCATGTTCCATGGGGGTCGTGCCTACCCCACCAGAAGCAGCTGCTGGAGCCTCAGCACCTGTATCCGCTTCAAAGCGAGGACTTCCTGCATCCGAGGCTTCGCAATCATCATTGGCAATGAATTCCCCGAGGCCTGGAACGCGGACCCTCTTACCCTCGCTCTTCTCAGTGACCTTTCGCTTCAGCCGCTGAGAGATTAACTTCACACCAAAGGAATTAATAGAAAATCTAGTGGGTGCGGAGTTCGAAGTTCTATACCACTGGCAGAATCCCAGGGTCGTCAGAAGGTTCGGAGTCCTTAGCGGCGTGCACAGTCGCGCCTCAGTACAGCCAGCAATGAAGAACCGCCAGGCATGAGCTCCATCGATGAGGCTCACAATAAAGGCCAGACAGCTATTTGGATTGCCTACATATAGTTGGCCATACCCAAACTAACGGGCAAACCGACTCGGAACATAGAGCTCCAGGTAACAGGTGTCCCCGCTTCTATATAATAAGTGTGATGGCTGGATGCTAACTGATTAGTCTACAATTCTGCATTATTATATCGCATTCTCTCACAGATTTATGAATAAATTGTCGGTCTAAACTGTGTTTTGGTCTTTATTGCAGGTAGATCCAAAGTTTAAGGGTAAAGATGGAATAAGAGCTTAATTAAAACCAATTAAGGGTAATTAACTTCGCATTACTTGGAGGCCAAGAAAGGGAATTATCTAGAAGATACATTGAATCTAGCCTCCTCCTGTCAGACGAATATTCGGGCGAAAGTACCAGAAAAGGGATATACCCTGAACATTCTCGAAGCCAGACGGAGCCACGGACCAAAACCAGGGACCTAAGTCCCTGGTATTGCCGCGGATCTGCGGCAAAGTAGTGGAGCCACGCGTCGATTTTCGACGCGTGGCCCCGTCTCGTTCTTCCAGAGCCTTCTGATGCCTATAAATAGCCCTGCAGTGGCCCAAACGAGAGCAGTCTTCGTTTTTAGGAGTAGGTGCAGATTTTAGGAGTAGTGTAGGTGAGTGTTCTTCATTTCTTGTATTTTCATTTCTTTTTAGATCATTGTAGTAGGGCTGAGTGATTTCTAGAGAAAGAGATAGTGAGGGATTGATGTAATAGAGAGTGACACTTTATGTAAAGATGCCTCCTTTCTCTTCTAATGTAATCTCCTTCACCTTCTACGTGATTTCTTGCTAACTTTTCTTCTCATGGCAATCTAACTACTAACCACTAACCATCTAACCACTTACTTGATAATCCACATGAATCGGGTTGCCTCTACAAGGCCTTGTTCTTGCAAGAGCCATTGATGGCCAAAGATGGTGGGTTCTAACATCTAACTTGCTAACCAAGCTAACTCTCTTTTATTTCATGCTCTTTATGTCATGCTAGTAGTGTAATGAGAGATGCTTGTATTAGCTTGTTCTTGATGCAATGTTTTGAATGTGATGAACCATCCATGAGCCATGCTTTGTATCGTCTCTTGGAGCCAAGGATTGTGATGGCCGAGGATCAAAATGTGAGGCAACTATCTCGAAGAGGTTAGCATGGTTAGTGGAGTATTTAGTAGTTAGTAGCCATGAGGTTTCTTTTTCTTTGTTTTTAAAGGCAACTCTTTTATCTTTTCATCAGTGTTTTTACCATCCTTCTTAGTTCATCTTTGTTCCATTCTATTTTCTATTTTGTTTTCCAAACCACTTCTATTTTGGTTTTCTTTGACGTTTTCATCGCTCTCCTCACCTACCACATTCTGGATTTCCTTTTCTTTTCTTTTTCATTCTTTTTCATTCTTTTAACAAAGAAGAATTGTTAACATACAACGGGAATAGAAACTGTCAATGCTTCTATCGCCTCCCTTCCCTGTGGATTCGACCCGTTAAGCCAATGCTATAACGGAAGTATCGAGGGTACATTAGCACATTCGAGCTTTTCATCGATTTCATAAATACACACTTTTGAGTGCTAGTTCCACCCCGATAATTTTTGGCGCCGTTGCCGGGGAAGGGAATGGTTTTGATATCACGTTTTTGTTAACATTGTCTTCTCTGTTTTGGTGTGCAAGGCAATATTTACAGGTGCTTAACATTGCAGAATAGACCCTAACTTTGCATCTCCCTGCTCTTGAAAGCAGGGCCCCAGATTCTAAAGACAAGCCGCGGAACCGCGACATTTTCCACGAAACCGCGGCAATTTTGTGTACATTGTAAATTTTGTTGTTCTGGGATGTGTGAATTGTAATAGCTAGTGGATTTGTGCTGCTATCTTTCTTGCTTTGATTGCCTACACACCATAATAAATAAAAGAACTAAAATATGGTATTTGGACGCTTTTAAAACGGTTTAGACATTTGCATTTAGGCACGTGTCAATTCATTCTAATATACTGTATTTTGTTCTGTTGTTGTGATCTGGATGGAGATGTACATATGGCATTGCATATAGCATAGGACAAACACGTGGGTGATTTATCGCTTTGTGCTATACTATTGTCTATATTGCACACTTGCACAAATTGAACTTAAGGGCAAAACCCATACAAGATAAGGTGGGGATTTATCACCCTCCTTAGCCCAAAAACCATCTCCCCACTCACACAACCCAAGCCGTAATAAAATATGAATAGACGTTGACCCCTAGGGACATCTAGGTCTAGATCAACCCTCCTATTGGGTTGGTTTTGATTTTTCTTTCTTTTTGTTTGTTGTTTGATTTTTTCTTTTTGTTTGTGATTGTTTGTGAAATGGATTTCAACAAAAATAATTCTTTCAATCCGAACATGAATCCATATTTCACACCGATTCCATTCTATTCGGATAATTCCAACCCGGCGTTTTACAATATGCACCAACCACATACACCGGGTTGGCCTTATCCGAATCAATACAACTCATACCCACATTCTTATGACTATAATTTCCAAAATAATTTCAACTCGTCACAGAGTCAATGGGGATTCAAGTCCCCCGAGTCAAATTTTCAACCTCCTTGTCCACCATATTCACCTTGTCCACAATATTCATTTCCCGAGTTCACTTCCTACACTCCTTTTTCTGGATCTCCCATTAAAGAAAAATCTGAGTTCCAAAAGAGGATAGAAGCCAATATACAAGAGAATGAGCAACAACTTCAAGAAATATTGGCTTCTCTAAAACATATTCAAGAGTCTTGCTCAGCTCCACCTCCTTATAATGAACAACCATTTGCCTTGGAAACGAGTAAAGACTCTTGTGTGAGTCCAAGCTTCAATCTCCACACATTTTTTACTTACATTCTTCACAAAATTTCCAAAACCAAGATTCTTATACTCCCATTCTAGAGCAACCACTTGGAGATACATCAAGTCTAGAAAAGAGTATAGAAATCTTGGAGGAGTTTATGTTACAATATCAAAGATCACATGCAGAGTCTGTCAATAGATTGAAACACAATTGAGTCAATTGGTTAGCATTTATAGGAATGAGGAAACTCTATCTTATCAACCTTTGACCAATTCAGCTATGTCAAACTCTATTGATATGACTCAAGACTCTTGTCATTTTGGAAATCAAGATTCAATTTCAGCACACCCACCTGAACTTGTCCAAACTTCAAATCCCATTGACATTTTGGCAAGTTATCCTTTTCATGAAATTGAACTTGAGCATGAATATGATCATGAACCTCAAATTAGTGATTCAATTCTACTTCCTGATTCAATTATGACTCCGGTATCTTCACCTGATTTCACTCCTTTTCTGGAGTCAGTATTGGATCCAGTGCCAGTTCATTGTGAAATTGAATCACCAATCATTTATGATGATCATATTGAACTTGACCAATTTCATACTTTTGAAAGTTCCATTGATAAATTGGTAAATTCTCATTTTTGTAGATTGAACTAAATGAGGAATGGGACTTTGATCCTCAAATTTGTGATCCAGTTCAAATTCCTGAATCATTATTGACTCCTGTTATGTTACCCAATTTGAGCAACATTTTAGAGTCAGTTTTGATTCCTATACCTGTCATTCCTGAACTTGAATCGCCACTCTTAGAAAGTCACATTCCATTATGGGGAAATGATTGTGGACTTGAGTTGCATTTTCTTGATTTGGACCCACTTCCTGAACCGATCTCGACTCCTGAACCTTTACTTGACTTGAGTCATTTTTCTGAGTCGATATTAGTTCATGTACTTCCTGAATCCAAATCAATCATTCATTCTCTGGACAAGGGCTTTGATAAATTTGCTTCCGAAATTATTTTGAAAATTTGGAAATTAGATTGGGTAAAATTTTTAATAAAAATCATGCATATATACATCTTTCTAGTGGGTTGTATCATGGAGGTTTCTGGTGGGTTCCTCCGGACTCCACGTAAGAATGATTGGGCCGCCTTTCGTGGACCAATCAGACCGCCACCGGAACCACCACCTTGAGATAATTTTTTCCTTCCCTCTCTATTCGTTTCATGCATACATATATCGCGATGCTTGAGGACAATGCATGAGATAAGTATGGGGGAGAGTTTACTAACTTAGAGTTTTTAGATTTTCTTTCTTTTACACTTCTTTTTGGATACTTTTTAGAAATCTTCCTTTTGTATAGGAATTTTTTCTTTCTTTAAAAACTTTTTGAAATAAGAGACAAAGTTTTGATCTATTTTTAAGAAAATTAAGATGATCTTAGAAATTAAGAAAGCCTTAATTATGACATCTTAAACCTAGTTGAAATAATGGATCTTATTTAAAATTATAGGCTAAGTAAGATAAATTGGGGAGATAATTTTATCTTGAATTTTTTGCCTTAGATAGTATGCACATCGCACTTACACAATTTTTGGGATGGAAACAAAGACCTAAAATGCCATAAAGTAAATAAAAAGAAATATATATATATATGAATAAAACATCACTTATTAAGCTGGATAATTATGCCTCAAGAAGCATGATTATTCACGCCTAACGGTGGTCAAAAAAAATCAAATAATCCCCCTTAGTTTTGTGGCCTTGTTTACTCGAGTCCTTTAACCCAAGGGATGTTTTCTCATCTGGTGCCCTAGGACCGTCTGGTTTGGGAGTCATCGGTTATAGGCTCGCTACATGGGTGAACTAGAAAGCCTAAGAAAACTAAGGGAAGAAAAAAAAAAGAAAAAGAAAAAGAAAGAATATATATAAATGGCTAGATGGTTAGAGTTGAAATCCCAAAAATCTTCACTATGACAAGTGCATATTATCTAGGTTTTATGAAAGATAAATTATTCAATCCAATTTTGAATTCTTACCTCAATTGAAGACAAAATCTTGCATAGAGACTAAGTTTAAGGAAGAATGATTTGTGGTGGACTTATGACCTTAGATCACTTATATTTTTGCAAAAATATTTCGTAAACTTATCTCTCCTTCAAATGTGTTTTCAAAATACTAACATTTGTCTTCTTTCTTTATGAATTTTGTGGGTGCAATCCGCTGAAAACCCTCAGGAGACAACACTCCTCCTCTAGGGTAACCTAGAGGTTTAACGGCTTGTTGCACATGCTCAGTGCAATCGCGTCACCTGCGAAAGTGGTGTAATAACCTTTGTAGTATAGTTTTTTTCTTTTCTTGTTTTGCTCGGGACGAGCAAAAGAATAAGTGTGGGGGTGTGATTAGTCTACAATTCTGCATTATTATGTCGCATTCTCTCACAGATTTATGAATAAATTGTCGGTCTAAATCGTGTTTTGGTCTTTATTGTAGGTAGATCCAAAGTTCAAGGGTAAAGATGGAATAAGAGCTTAATTAAAACCAATTAAGGGTAATTAAATCCGCATTACTTGGAGGCCAAGAAAGGGAATTATCTAGAAGATACATCGAATCTAGCCTCCTGCGCTGTCAGACGAATATTCGGGCGAAAGTATCAGAAACGGGATATACCCTGAACATTATCGAAGCCAGACAGAGCCACGGACCAAAACCAGGGACCTAAGTCCCTGGTATTGCCGCGGATCCGCAGAAATCCTTGCGGATCCGCGGCAAAGTAGTGGAGCCACGCGTCGCTTTTCGACGCGTGGCCCCGTCTCGTCTTCCAGAGCCTTCTGATGCCTATAAATAGCCCTGCAGTGGCCCAAAACGAGAGCAGTCTTCGTTTTTAGGAGTAGGTGCAGATTTTAGGAGTAGTGTAGGTGAGTGTTCTTCATTTCTTGTATTTTCATTTCTTTTTAGATCATTGTAGTAGGGCTGAGTGATTTCTAGAGAGAGATAGTGAGGGATTGATGTAATAGAGAGTGACACTCTATGTAAAGATGCCTCCTTTCTCTTCCAATGTAATCTCCTTCACCTTCTACGTGATTTCTTGCTAGTTTTTCTTCTCATGGCAATCTAACTACTAACCACTACCATCTAACCACTTACTTGATAATCCACATGAATCGGGTTGCCTCTACAAGGCCTTGTTCTTGCAAGAGCCATTGATGGCCAAGATGATGGTTCTAACATCTAACTTGCTAACTTGCTAACTTGCTAACCAAGCTAACTCTCTTTTATTTCATGCTCTTTTATGTCATGCTAGTAGTGTAATGAGTGATGCTTGTATTAGCTTGTTCTTGATGCAATGTTTTGAATGTGATGAACCATCCATGAGCCATGCTTTGTATCGTCTCTTGGAGCCAAGGATTGTGATGGCCGAGGATCAAAATGTGAGGCAACTATCTCGAAGAGGTTAGCATGGTTAGTGGAGTATTTAGTAGTTAGTAGCCATGAGGTTTCTTTTTCTTTGTTTTTAAAGGCAACTCTTTTATCTTTTCATCAGTGTTTTTACCATCCTTCTTAGTTCATCTTTGTTCCATTCTATTTTCTATTTTGTTTTCCAAACCACTTCTATTTTGGTTTTCTTCGACGTTTTCATCGCTCTCCTCACCTACCACATTCTGGATTTCCTTTTCTTTTCTTTTTCATTCTTTTTCATTCTTTTAACAAAGAAGAATTGTTAACATACAACGGGAATAGAAACTGTTAATGCTTCTTTCGCCTCCCTTCCCTGTGGATTCGACCCGTTAAGCCAATGCTATAACGGAAGTATCGAGGGTACATTAGCACATTCGAGCTTTTCATCGATTTCATAAATATACACTTTTGAGTGCTAGTTCCACCCGATAACTAACCAGCCATTCGAAGACTCCCCGACTCAATGACGTCTGCCTTCCCCTACATCCTTGAATTCTTCACCATAGCCTGCATCGTGAATGTAGGGAAAGCATTGGAAAAGGCTATAAACGTCATGACGGCACAGCAGTTTATGGACCGCAGCCACATAAGTCTTTGACCATGAACACCCTCGAATCGACGGAGAAGCGCCATGTGAACACCTTCTGGGGCTCCTCTCCGGCCTGGATAATGGAAGGGCAGTGAAGGGCGAACTAGGCCATCAAATAAGTATATGACAAACCTATTCTGGGGTTTGGTCCGTCGCGAGGCAAGATAGTCCCCTTTCCCCGCTTCGTTGATGGGGCCTACAAAAAGCCTCCGTTAATCCACGAAGGCCTCTTTGAATACAGCACACCATGGCTGAAAAAAGTCTAAGAGAACGACCATGGACTAGACGAACGGCAGGCAATAAGACAGTCTGATGAATGACATCACCAGACGAAGATGGCACCACACATCTCTTCAACCAGACCATTAGAAAACCAGCCAGAAGTGCCTTCCGGGACGTCGGTCGATGAGCCTAGTGGTGGAAACTCCGAAGAATATCGCCTTTCTCATAGGGTCCGTCATCTTCTTCCAGAATAAATCCCTTGAGAGTGCTCTTGCATCCGACGAAAGATATCTTTATCTGCAACTCCACAATGAGCTGCTTCAGGAGTACCTTAGAGGTCAGGGAACAAATAATTTTTCCAGCTCTTCAAACTGTATGAAGCTCCCTTATGGCTCCCATGCATTCTGGAGCAAATGTAGAGGTGGCACATCAATTCCCAGTAAGTCTCAAACAAGGCAGGCTCTTGCTTCTCCAGAAGTGCCAATTCTGCCTCGCACGAAAAATATTCTTCATATGGGAGAGACCCCGAAGGTAGAGCAGAGACTTCCCACATTTCATGCAGAGCCATGCCCAATTCGCCAACAGGGGTGAAGAAGGTCCCTGTAGCCGGGCAGTACAACTCAAGATAGTGTAGAAGTTCGCTACGCTCATCTGAATACCATAACAGATCGCCCTGGCGGCCTCGTAGAGTCCCAGCCTCTCCAGATCTTCCTCAAAATGGGTAAGGACATATAGAGTCAAGTCCGTCCATCACGCTTTGGGGGGATGAATCCACCCAGGGGTCCTGAAACCAGTGGCTGGATAATTGCCACAAACCTTAAAGAACTGATTTCCAAAGGTCTGAGCCACCGCGGATTTTTCTCCCACTGGGATATCTGGAAGTACATTCCCAGGGTAGAGACCCAATATGCAGCGAGGAGGACCTGCCCTTGTGTAACCAGGGGATGGAATTATCAACTTCCCTACGTGAATGGAGTCAGTAGTCTGAGTCACTTTCCACTGCATCTTCCGAGCCCTCGTCACACATTGAAAGAAGGACAAGGGAAAATGCCGCTTGCTAGATGGGAGATAGTACTTCTCACCATCCAATCAGAAAATCCACTGCCCCTCTCTGACTAGCAGCGGGTGATCGTTGTCGGCGCTGCATCTCCAAACATGAAGCCGAGCTTTCGATAGATTCTTCGGTTAGAATCTTCAAGGGGATCAGTAGTTAAGATGTTCCTCATGGTGCGCTGATCCCTAGCATGAATAAGTGCATCCCGAGCAGGAGCGCTTCACTCGCTGAATAGTGAAGCCTGCCCTTGAACTGCAGGCTGACGTTGCCATCTAGCCCCCAGGCTGTGCCAAAGAAACTGTTCAGAGGACCGGGAGTATAGTACACTGCAAAAACAAGGAGAGACTATGATTAGTTCATCAGCCAAACGAGAGCTAAAACAAGAATGTAATTTTTGTTGAGGCATAGCTTCGCTCTCCGAGCGAAGCTGGCCTAACAATAGCTTCGCCCCGAAGCTTAGATTCGCAGCTGCAGCTTAACTCCTCACTCCACACGAAGGCAGGATGCAGGAAAATATCTAAGTATTAGTTTCGCTCTGAAAGCTTGGCCTCAATGCGAAGGAGCCCCAAGAGCTAACTTCGCCAGAAGAATACTGCTGCTTAAAAATTATTTCAAGGGCATTAAGGTCCTTTTCCAACCGCATTTCTAAGGCTAACTTTGCATCCTATCATCCAATAGGATGTGAACCGCCTAAGGGATAGCTTCGCCTGGAAGCTTGAAGAAGAGACCCTTCGGTTCTAAGATTCCCAGTGAAGAAATCAAGGGAAATTAAGGGACTTGAACTCCCTGAGATCACTAGATCACAATGGATCGTTCTAGATTCATTATGAAATAGGTGAAAGATTGGCTTTAAGAAGAGATGAAAATCTCTGAACAAAAGGGCAAGATCCCTACCCACGATAGGTCGTTCGATGACCGGAGGAGGAGAAGGACCCTCCGTCGTAGAGGTTGCTACCTTTTTTCCTGCTCATCTTTTGGGAGCCATCGAAAACTGAAGAAGTTCTTAATTCTCAAACGAAGGAGGAAGAACAAGAAGAGAGTCAGAGTTCTCTGAAAATTCAAAGAAAAGTGGTGCCTTCTCTTTCAGCCCGATCAGGCTTTTATAGGCTGATCATTGCCTAAATGTCGCCTCCTCGAAAGGAACGCAGGCAGTCGTTTCAAATTAATTTGAAACGACTGCCTAAAGCGCCTTCCCAAGAAGCGTTACTTCAGCCCCGCTAAGGGCTAACTCTGTTGTGAGTCCAGTGTTGACTTAGCACGACGCTTGAATAACTTCGTGCCTTAGCTCTGCCGAAAGCACATCTCTAGCTTCGCGAAAATTCCGTGCTAGCTTCGCCAAAAACTGGCTCCTGACTTATTTGAAAATCTGTCTTCAGCTTCGCCGGAAGCTTAGCTCGGCTAAGAGTTCTCATTTCCTCCTAGGGAAAAGACTTGCCTAAGTTGGTCCACTTCAGGTGTTCTCGAGTCAAAAGGAGAAAAATAAAGCAGATAAACAGCGAAAAATAGATTTTTTTTATTGATTCAAGGGAAGATACATTGATACTACTACATCAAGGTTGTGTTTCGTACAACCGAATCATTGCTCCAAAGGCATACAAGTGGTCCTATCTACTTCCAAGCCAACTAACTGGACACGAAAGGCCTTCCACCTGCACAAGGCCGTAATCCTTCGCATAATGGTAGATTTTGCCATCTAGAAGCTGGATCTTCTTTGATGAAAATTGGCAAAAGATCGGTTGCCACCAGAAAGCCAGATCTTCTTTGACGAAAATTGGCAAAGGAAGGATCCAAGATCTTACAGGTGACGTCCGCTTTCCTGAAGTGGATCATCTCGGATAATCGACTACCAATCCCTTCTCGAAGTGGATCATCTCGGATAAGCGACTGCCAACCTCTTTTGGGAACACGCATCAGCTGTCCCAATTTGTTCCTCCTGTTTATGGCCAAAGTTTCAACTTGAAAATCAAGAGACAAGTTTCTGGTCTCTTTCATGAAAGACGGGCAAGCACAGTTCACTGCAATGCAAAGTGGAAACAAGTTAGCAGTAAATCAAAGAAAAGCTGCAAAAGTGAAATGCTAAGGCAAATTCTTTGGGGCGAAGCAATTTATATCCGATTCAGTTGCAATTTAAGGATTGATTTCAGTTAAACAGAGGATAGCCTCGCTTGCGCAGTGATGATGCGCTAGCTCAGCATAAGCCAAGTCTTAGCTCCGCCTAAGGCAGTTAGGCTGGAGAAGCCTCAAAAAAGGACCAAGTCCTAGCCTCACCTATATGGCTAAGCCAGACTGATCCAGAGGGACACAGTCTTGACCCCACCTATATGCAAGACTGGCTCAACCTTGAAGAGACTAAGTCCCCAATTCTTGCCTATGTGGCGAACTTAACAGGCAGATTCAACAGATCCAAATCAGTCAGATGCAAAATGAAGAACAAGGAAAATTAATCCCTGAGCCAGCTGATAAAGCTAAATTAAGGGAGATAACTCCCTAAAGTCATTTGTCCATTGGTAAAGTCTCTGGATGACCGAGACTCACCAGTTCTTGGCCGGTTAATGACCAGAGTGGGCACCGCCACTTTTTCAGAGATCTGAGTATACTTCTCTGAACAACCAGGAGATATCATGAACAAATTACTTCTCTACAGAGGACCTCAGGTGTCCTATTTATAGGCCTTATGGCCTGATCGCACCGCCGCTGCTTCAAGCTTAGAAGCGCGAGCGAATTTAAGACATTTACTGAGCCTTGAGAAAGGGAATAGTCTCCTCGGAAATGCACGCATAAGCAATGATCTTCCTTGTTAATGCAAGAGAGGCTACTTTCCAGATTTAAACGATTGATGCAATTGTTGGCCCAAAGGCCTTCCACTCTAGTTTTGATGATGATTAACTCATGTAGTTATGTGTACTAATAATCTTGTGATTTTAGTTTCAGATCATTAACCAAGATATTAGTTGGTGATTAGCTTCAACAAGATGGTTTGGAAGCTTTAACATAATGATTCAAGAGCCCGAGCAACAAGATCATATATAGCACTCATTGGAGTCAAGCTCGGTGGATCACGAAGTTTTGGTTCGAGTCGGCTTGGAGACGGCGCTCTACAAGAAGACATCGGTACCTAATTTAGTTTGAGTTTTAGATCCATTTGTAAAGATTAGAATAGTATGATATGCTCAAGTTCACAACACACACGTTTCATGTTTCCGTTTTGGTTTTTGGTTTGATTGGTTTAACCGATCTTGGTTTTCATGAATAGATAGATTCAAAACAAGTTTACATGATTTAATGTATATAAGATTTGTTCTATATACATGCATGCCTCAACTTCTTAGACAAACTTAGTTTGATAGTCTATTTCATGAGTTTAGTGTTTTGATATTTTTAACAAAACATATTTTGGAATTAAAGTCAAAAACATGGATATGTATATGTTTCTTGTATATTGGATTTCCATCCATATGCAACATGCTACAAAGTGTTTAAATATCATGTTTTTGTATTTAGATGAGTTTTGGGCAAAATGTATTTTCAATTCAAAATCCAAGTTTAGAAAATACAGTTTTTTATTTTTGGTAAAAATGATAAGACACAAAATGTTTCAAAATGTTTGTTATTTGTGATGAAAGTTTTATCACAAGTTTATATTTCAAAATAAAATGATAAAACTATTTTGTGTATTTTTAGAAGATTTATGAGAATTTTTAGGATTAAAAGTAACATGTTTTTTTGACCAGAACTGCCTCTGCCAGGCTAGGTCGGTCGACCGGACGGTCGACCGTACCAAGAAGCCGGTCGACCGTAGCGGTCAACCGACGTGCACGGATACGTGCACGTTGGCTGCCCAATAGGCCGGTCGACCGCACGGTCGACCGACTGAGAGCAGGTTGCTCTCGGGTTGTGCACGGTCGACCGAGCGGTCGACCGGCCAGAGAGCCGTTGCTCTCTGGTTCTGGGACGATCGACCGCCCGGTCGACCGTAGCTGCCAGTGGTCAAATGTGACCGTTGGCCGGTCGACCGGTAGTTCATTTTTGGCAGTTTCTGCTGCCAACGGCTATAATTTTCTGGGGGCTATAAATACCCCATTGGAAGAGATTTTCTCTAAGATTTTTTGTGCTAATTTTTCCTGACTCTCCAGTATTTTCACAGCAATCAAAGAGGTTTTTTGGGCTTTAAATTGAACAATCTATTTGGTGTTTTTGCTAGGGTTTGAAAATTCAAAGAAAAGGGTTTTTGGGAAAAGTGTTTTGATTCAACTTCTTTATCTTGGTTTCTAGTTTTTCCCAAGGATTTTCTTTGAGTTTTTGATTTCCATTCCTTTGGTTTTCTCCACACTTGAGCTACATCTACTATCTCATTCTATAGGATCCTTGTGTGAGAAGAAATTATTTGTGATTGTTTGTTAGACCACCAAGTTGTAAACCCCAAAATTTGCTTGGCTTTGTGCCTTTCCCTCATTGTGTTGAGGAGGTTGTGCAAGTGGGTTGTATCCCTCAAGTTGTGAGGTGATCCTTGTGTTGCTTTGTGCTAATTCCTCAAGTTGTGAGGTGATTGTTTGTTGGCTTGGTGTTGTGCCTCAACGAGGAGGTTGTGTTTGTAAAGAGAGGAGTTGGGTACTCCTTGTAATTGTTATTGCCCCAAATCCTCGGTGGAGGTTCCCTTTGTGGGAGTCCTTTGTGGACAAGCTAGTGGAGTTGAAATCCTTCTGTGTGAAGGCGGGGATGTAGAGCTGGGTGCTCGACCTTGAAACATATCTTGTTGTTTGCGCTTTATCCCTTGGCTCTTACTCTCTCTCTCTATATTGCGCCTTGCATCAATTCATATTGTTCATTCATAATTATTTGCTTGGCTTGTTTGAGTGTGCATCTCTTGTTAATTGCAATTAGTTTTTAATTCCGCATTAAGTTCATTAGATTAGCATTATCACCTATTCACCCCCCTCTAGGTGATTTTCAATTGGTATCAGAGCCTACGCTCCTGATATTAGGTTTAACCACCTAGGAGTGAGATCTTGGTTTGCTAATCTTCATTTGCATTTTTCATTTGCACACATTTAGTTTGCACTCATGGATAGCCCTCCTATGTTTGATTTTTCTAGACATGATATTTTGGAAGGCCAAGATGAGTAGTCATTTAAAAGCCTAGGACATCTAGTTTATCAAGCCACTACTCAAGAATCCTACCCTAATGCTAGCAAGCATAAGAAGGCTAATGCACTTGCACTTAGGACACTTAGAGCATCTCTTAATGAAGATCTTTTACATGTGTTTACTCATTATGACTCGGCTTTTGCAGTTTGGAGCATATTGACTTCTCCCGAGCTACCAAGGATTATCAACAAGTTGAGAAGATCTAGGAGAGACAAGTCCGACGAGCATTGCCTCATGGTCCAAGGGAAAGACTCCCTTGAGGTACAATCGGATTCTCAATTAGATGATAGCTCTAGTTCATATTGCTATGGGTGTTTTGAAGTTCAAATTTTGAATATGGAACTTGCTCAAAAGCTTGAAAATTTTTTGGAAAAATATGATTTGTTGAAAAAGAACAATTTTGAACTAAAAGAAGAATTAAAGGATTTGTGTTCAAATTTTGAATTGATTTTGTAAGAGAAGGAAGAGATTGCAGTGAACGTGACTCACTTAATCTCAACTAGAGCTTGCTCTAAAGGAAAATGAGTTTTTGAAAAGCAAAAAGGATTGTGATGATATTGTGAAAAACATGAGGTTTTATCTTCAAATTAGATTGTGTTTTAAAAGATAACCTTACTTTGAAAATGAAATTGATTTTATTACAAAAGAATTGGATTTTGTTTTAAAGAATAATGAATCTTTGAAAATTGAATTGTCTTCACATGTTTGCCATGCTAGTGTAGCTTCACCTAGCACATCTTTTGAATGCTCCACTTTATCTTCTAGTATTGAAAATGATATAAATGATTTGAAGAAAAGTGTATATTGTTTGGGCTCTAGTTTGAGCCAATGTACTTTAAATCATACACGCTTGGAACCTTGGTTCGCAAGAAACAAGTTCCTTCCTTGCATGCACACCCATCACGGCATACACATGCTCATCACGATCACAAACTTCACACTATGTATGCCCATGTGTACACGTGTACACATTGTGGTCGAAAAGGCCACCTTGCTAGATTTTGCTATGATCGTTTACATGTTGAAAATTTAGCAAATAATCTTGTTTGGGTTAGGAGAGATACTAACCCCTATGGACCCAAAAGGAAATGGGTACCAAAGACCACCCCTAAAATTTTTGATATAGGTGTGGTCTCTCGCATCACGTGAGAGTGGCGGTGCCTTGAAGTGGATGCGTTCCGTGCTTAAAGAAAATAATTTGGATGCATCACTTTCAAGGGGAGTTTGGTGGAAAGGACCACCATTGGTTTGGAGAACTAGAGAGGTGCCTTCATCGATTTTGATATCAATCTCTAACTCCTATTTATATTTGCATGCTTATTATGCTTTCATGTCGTTGATTTATAGCATGTCATGTTTTAAATCTCATTATGAATATATCATGTGATTTAGATTAGTGATATACATGTTTAGTTATTTGAGACACCCATGGACCTATCTTTGTGTTCTCACTTTATTTTTAAACTAATATGTATGTCCTAAATCTAATGCACATGCATACACATAATGATCATATGTGTGTTTATGATTTTTGTTTTGTTTTGATGTTTATAGTTTATTATGTTAAATGCCATGATTCTTAGATCATTGACATGCATGTATAGCTCTTGAGATCACCCATGTTTATATGGACCCATATGTTGTGTTCTCACCATTTGTTTAACTATTATGCACATCATAGCTCTAATAGCATGTGGATTTACATAATGATGATTTATGTCTTATTTCGTGCTTCATGATTTGAATATATGTTTAAATGTTAGTTTTCATTAAGACTAGAATGTATACTTGTACATGTAGTGGGCCACAAATAAATCTTTATATATGTTTATGCTTGGATGCTTATTTGTACCCATTAGATGTTCTAGTATAGTCTAGTTTTGATGATTCATGTATTCTAACTTGTATTCCCTATTTTGGACATGTTTTATGATCATGTGTTTCCGCTTCATGTATAGTCTACTTTGCCAAACTTTAGATATACATGTATACCCCTTGAGTCATTTGCTTTCATGCAAATCTTTATATATAGACTCAATTGTGTTTAGGGATATGTATGTATACTTTTTGTGTTGACAAAACATACATATGCCTTGAAGTATAATTTGTTTTATTAAAATTTTAGATTTTCATGTTTCATGTTTAAAGGAATTTAATCGAGCTTATTGAATATTTTCATGATGATTTGTGTCACATAACACTTGTTCACTCACTTTATTAGGTTTTCTCATGACTGTACGGGCCGAAAATTTGGTGGTCGGAGAAAGTGGTTTTAGCTGTAAAAGATTTCCTTGATTCAAGCGAAACGATTACAACCAAAAGAACTACTCTTCCCTCTTTTCCAGTTACAAGGGAGGGAGGATGTCTGAATCTTCCCTTTGTTTAAGGCTGGGTTTCTTCGTGTGGCGATGGAGAGTGAATCTTGTTCTCCTTGACCAGATGACCGTCCTGGACCGTCGGGGGTCTTCTCTTCGGTCGGTAGAAAGAGTAACTCAGCTCCGTCTACCAAAACTCTCAAAGAGGAGGTAGGCGAAGAGCGGCTAGTACTCAGTAAGCTCGCTGAAGAGTCGTGCTTCTCTCTTGATGATCCTCCTGCCTGGATTCGATCGATTTTTGATGATGCCTTATCTCAAAGCTCTCTCTCTTCAAAACTCCAATCTTCTGCCCAAGCTTCGATCTTCTCAAAGTTCTCTCCCTTCTCCAAAACTCCGATCCTCTCTTCATAGCAAACAAGGCTATTTATAGGGATCTCAGGGGGTGAAGGTGCCTCCTGAAAACGCTCCCGAATGAGGGGCCACTACCCGCTACATGCGCGGTGACTGGCCCCGCAATCAGGGCAGTTGCAACTGAGACGCGGGCGTTGGGCCAAACGCGCCTTGAAGTTTGAGACGCGGGCGCCGAGCCAAACGCGCCTTGAGACGCGGGCTTCGGGCCTTCACGTCTGGATGCTGAGGCGCGGGCGTCGGGCCGATGCGCCTTGATGCTGAGACGCGGGCTTCGGGCCGACGCGTCTTGATGCTGAGACGCAGGCTTCGGCCGACGCGTCTGAACGTTGAGACGCGGGTGTAGAGCCAACGCGTCTTAATGCTGAGACGCGAGCATCGATTTCTCGCGTCTAGAGCTTGAGACTCTGCTTCCTTAATGGCTGGTCTGTTAGTCATTTTTTAGACAGCCTACAGGATCCCCTCCAAAGTTTCTGATATTCCGCAGTTGAATGGGACGGATTTCGGAATACTTTGGATCTTAGCCGTGTTCGCGTTTATGACTGGACTGTTGATGCTTCGGGTTTGATCTTATCTGGAATTGGTCTTCGTGAGTGTACTGTTGAACTCTTTGAAGCCGTCAGAGTTGATCGTGTTGAGTGTCTAGATACACAGTCTAGACCTCCCCGATTGCTTTTTAGTCTGTCACGGGTGCGCTTTTGGCCGGGAGTGGTTGGTTGTCTGTTTGCGTCAGTGTACTGTTGAACTGACTTTGCAGAAGCAGGAGACTGGACGCAGGTTCCTTTTTGAAAAGCAGAGACTGCTTTAAAGACGCGACTTCTTAGCGAGACGCGATGTTTGGCCTGTTTGAGGGAACGCGGACTTTAGAGAGACGCATCTCTTGAAATGCAGACGCGATTTTCTGGGTGCATTTATGATGATGCTGACGGGGCATGTCCACCGAAGAGCCGCGTACTTTGGGGCGCGCGCCTGTGCCATGTCATGATTACGCCGCCAGCTGGCCTGGGGAAACGGCGAGATTTCGCCTTTTGGCGCGCGGATCCCCCGGTTCATTAAATGAACTGCTCCACGTGTCAACTTCTGACTTGCGGCGGGGTCGCGACGCATGATCTTCCCTGTTCAAATAATGATTTGGCTCCACGCGTCAGGCAGCGATTCGCTGCAGCGTTTATTGGGCCAAACGCTGCGTATCTTCGCGAATCTCTGTGCTTATAAAAGGCAACAGTTAGAGAGATGTATCTTCTTCTCCGAACGAACGCATTCTCTGAAAAAAGAACTTCCTTCTCTCTCCAACTATTCATCTCCTCGCTCGGATTTCTTGATCTTCAATGGCTCCCAAGACAAAACCGACTGCATCGACCTCAAGGGCGACCGTCGCCGAGGCTGAGAGAGATGCTTCCTCTGCGCAGGAGGGTTTTTTCCGAGGTAAAAATGTACCTTCGGTGTGGGTTCCGCCATTAAAACATGTTCATAGAACCCTAAGGACCTTTAACACAAGATCGTGTTTGATTCTCGGACGCTGTCCTTGAGATGATAACCGGGGCGCGGGCCTGATAATCCGACGCTGGTGAACTCTGCACTCTGGGTCCTTCACTTAGAATATTTCTAATTGTGAAGGTCTCTGGACGCGATTTGTAGAACGCGGATTTGATCCATGCGTTCTGTGCCGCGTTTTGTGCCATCAGGCGCTGGCGTCCGAGTCCAAGCACTTTGAAATTTCACAAGTCTTGGTTTGCAGAACGCGGATTTGATCCTTGCGTTCTGTGTCTTCAACCGCCGATTTTGTAGAATCTGGTGTTTGAGTCCAAGTACTCGATTTTTCATAAGTCTTGGTTTGTAGAACGCAGCTTTGCAGGTCTGGACGCGGATTCGAAAAATTCCTGCGTTCAGTATCTCTTCTGCGTTTTGGTGCAAGTTCGCAGGTCTGGACGCGGATGATAACTCCTGCGTCCAATGTCTCGGCTGCGTTTTGAATTATGAACATTTAGCGTCTTCCCTTATTTTTGGCAAAGTATCTGACCAAGTGTCTTTTTCTTTTGCAGTGCCGCATGTTTCAGGTTCACTTGCCAAGATGCACCATTTTGGCCGCGTGGGTGGTGCCGACCGGGGCTTGACCTTTGTGCAAAGAATGAGTGTCCCCGTGACTGCTGACCAGTTGCTGGATCGCAGGCTCTCTAATGTTAACAGGAGAACCTTCCGGGCACTTATGACCGATGCCGCGCTCAAAACGGATGACGGTGTCAGGTTGGAGAAGCCTGCCTTCTTCTTTGGGGATCATATCTATGATGATGGCCGTCGTGTGTCTGAGGGGACCTATAAATGGCTCCGTGAGATAAAGGGCGGAAGATTCTTTCTTCCAGACATGGAGAGGATGTTCCCGATGTCCTACTTTCAACACATGTCTGTTCCCCGAAAGATGGAATGGGACATTTCCCAGTATATCCCTGAGATCGCCCTTGGTGACTTTGGCCTCCAAAAGGTAGACCGCCATGATAGTCATGACGGGTCAGTTGTCGGACTGTTCCCTGCGTCGTCCAAGCCTGAAATCCCAATTGGAGAGATCCCGGAGCTTGCTACCACCTTCCTCAATTCCTTCATAGAAGCAGGGGGTGACTATCCTGTCGACTTCCGTGCGTATGGATGGGTCCATTCTCCAGAGAATTACTGGTGGGGTAGGATGGTGGGTTTTGTCCTTACCAATCTTGAGGGGCCGCTGAAGCGTGTGGGGCTGTACCCAGCAGTCAGGGCCGTGCAGTGGGGCGTCCGATGAGTTCCCATAACTTCTTTGGGATTCTGGAGCGCTACAATCCTCGGACGGGGACATTCTTTACTCCGGTTGGAGAGATGGGCCTTGCCCTACACGAATTGTATGAGGTCTCCGGGTTGTCGTCAGGGGATATTCCTTACGAGGAATTTGTCCCAACCACCAGGGAGCTGCGCCTTTTGGAAAAAGAATCTCCTCAAGTGTATGAGACCTACTGGGAGGTAATGTGCCATTTCTACATCTGCGGTCAGACAACTGCCTGGAGGTCAGGAGGCGTCAAGCAACTATCCTGGGCTGATTATCTGTTTAATAATGTCAGCAATAAAGATCTCCCAGTAATCCGACTAGCTCCTAGTTCTGGTGGGGAAGTTGAAGACAGGATCGACGCAGCTTCTGACAAGTTCTACACCACGGAGTCGAATGAGGACGGCTTCGACCCTGACTTGGTCTTTGAGAGCTTTCACCATCAAGCCCGGACCCTATTTCTGATCAGGCGCTGTTGGCGGGCTTCCTGATGTTGTGGCTGAAGAGGTGTGTGGTGCCCACGCTACCACATGAAGTTATTGTGGCAGATGTGGTGTACCCGGCGGTACTCTTGGCTCATGGCCACCCCATAGCCCTTCTTCCCGCCGTGGTGGCTGGTATTCAAAGCGGGCTGCGGGTGTTGACCAAGAGCTTCTGCGGACCCCCAAAGACTGCTAATTCTCGTGGGGAGCCGTATACCGACTCAGAGGGGAACCCGACGGTGAGGCACCCCAACCCGCGAATTGAGCTGCCTTACACGTACCTTATGGCTTGGTACGTGATGCATTGCCCATCTCTAATGACGGCGGCGCGTGGGAGCGTGGATCATATCCCATTTGTGCAGCGGCTGGAACGTTCAGAGTGGCATGACACCTACCTGTATTACATTAGGAAGCGTCTTTCCTGTGCCGCCAATTACCAGCTCAACCGCTGCTTTCCAGAGGTTCAAGGTGCAGCCCCCGGGGAGCTGTTCACGGATGTCGCTGGGCGGGATGACTTCTCGCAATTGCCTGCTGGAGCCTTCTGGTGGTTGATCAATATACGACCAGGATATGTGCTGTTTCGCCAAGGAACTTCCTGCACTATCGAGCCGTATATGCCAAGTCGTTTTGCCCGACAATTTGGCTATGATCAGCTTTACGTCGGGAATCCCAATGCTCAACTTGCCTTTGACGGGAATCTGTTCGAAGGCGCTCGGGCTTGGTATTACAGTGTGGCTGGGACGGAGCAACGTTCCATCTACCCGACGAGGCGCCTAAGTGCCGTATGAGCTTCAGCTTCTGTATTTGGTACTCCCAAGCCGGCCAGACGCCAGATCTTATTCCGGAGTCTTCATGTCTTGAGAGTATCAATGCCAGTCTCGAGGAGAGGTCTGAATCCAGTAAACGTACTAAACTCCTCGACCAGTACCTGAAAGCTCAGAGGGAGGTCGAGAAACGATCGAGGAGGGAGCCCCCAGTAGTGAGGGCGGCACCGCGACCGGCAAGGGCAAAGCCGCAAGCGACGAGGGCGGAGCCACCAGCAATGAGAGTGGAGCCGCGACCGGCAAGGAGGTCGAAGCAATTGGCGAGGAAGCGTCGTCGACGCTCTGCTTCTGTAGTTGAGCCTGCCCCAAAGAAGGCTCGGAGGGACTTAACGGCTGAAGTCTCTCAATCCAGAGCTATCTCTGCTGGAGTTGAGGTTCCTCCTGAAGGTGTCCCTGTTAGAGTTGAGGAACCGCTGGAAGATGAAGATTTTCCAAGCTTGGTCCGTGCTCCTAGGTCACGCAGCGAGACCGTGGAGGAAGGGGAGCTTGTGAGCGCCCCCTTATTGCTGGTGATGCTGAGTCACCGGAGATTGACATAATGGGCGAAGAGGATGTCGAGATTCCAGGAATCTCAACTCAGCCCGAATTTCCTCCTGCTCATGAAGGGAGAGACGAGGTACAGCAGCCGGGGTCTCCTAGCGTCTTTATTTCCAATCCTCGGGCAGTTGACCCTAGTCCTACCACTGGGGTGATTGGGGGTAAGGCTCCTGTTGCGGAGCTTCCTCGTGTGGCGCTATCGTCTTCTTCGTCATCGGGAGAAAGTGACTTTGAAGATAAAGTCGACTACGGCCATGAACCCGCTCTTCCTGATCAGGGCGGATTCTTTGACGTCTCGGAGGAGGAACAACATGAGGGTGAGCCCTCGATGGCGCCATCGTCACTGGCGACAATTGCTCCCACTGACGGTATTCTTTTCTCCTTCTGTTTAATTCTCTTTTTTCATGTTGAAGAGGATGTTCTAACATTCTTCTTTTGTACTGCAGGGTCAGCTGGAGGTACCGGGGCTCAGCCCGAGGGAGTTGAGGCTTCGGTTGCCGAGACAACCTCAGTGGGGGCAGCTGTTGAAGTTGGGGAGCCTTCCCCTTTGCCAGGAGGGGAAACAACCATTGAGGCTGAGGAGGCTCTCACTCCGCCGGTGGAGAAGGCTACTGCTGAAGCTGGGAGACTCCCATTCTACAGGACTCGACGCCTCTGGACCTCGAACCTAGTAAGGCAGCTCTGACTGAGGGGGCTCAGGTGGGGAGTCTGACGATCGGCACCCTTCCAGAAGGCCACACAGCTCAATCCTCGGTGGAAGTTTCTGAAGAGGTTGTGCTTACAACTCCTTCCTTGGTCGTGGAGGCTCCTGCAGAGGCGGCGCTCCAGGAAGCGCCAGTGGGTAGTCTTGCTCTTGCCACATCGACGGCTGGCACGGCTCTTGTGCGAGAAGACCCGCCCTATATCCCTTATCCCGTGACAGAAAAAGGGTCGGGAAGCTTCTTAGGTGGTGAAGACATGGGGGAGCTGGCACGTCAGATGGTGCAACAATTCTTCACCTCGATGGGATCCTGTATTGATCTCATCTTCCGTGGACACAGCACCTTCCAGTTCGCCCAGAGGCTTCTTGAAAATATGGCCGTGAGCGTCGAATTGGCGGGAGGCCCTTCACTTGCCAGGGCATGCCTGCAGGTGGTAGAGCAACTTGGAGATAACCTGCGGGAGCTGAATCTTTGGAAGATGCTGGTTCTTCCGGTGAGGCCCAGGCCATCCTGACTAGGCTCCTAGCTGCTCAGGAACGGGAGCGACAGGAGGCGGAGGCGCAGATCACTGCCGAGGTCCGTGACCTTGAATATTCCAAGGCTGAATTTCAAAAATTAGCCGGAGATTCGAGGGAATCTGAGCTCAGTGTGCAGAGCACGGAGCAGGTCATCCTCAGAACTCGGGACATTATCGCCAAGGCGGAAGCTGTTCTTGCGCTAAATGAGGAGAAACTTGTTTCCCTCAAAAAGGAGCTTGAGGAGCAACGGGCTGCTACGGCGCGTGCTGAAGAGAGTCTATCCCTGCAATCTTCCAGGGTGGAATCTCTGCGGATGCAGCTGGCTGCCAGAAGTTTCTTATCTGAGACGGAGCTGCGGGACCGGGCTATCATGGAGGCTGAGAGGACGCGCCAGCATGAGATTCACCGCCTTAGGGAACAAATCCGTTCCTTGGCGAGCCAGGACATTTAGCCTTCTTTTCTTCTTCTTTTTTTTTTGTAAAGAAAAGGGACACTCTATTTATTAAGAGTGTTTGTATCCACTTCTATCATTTTTTGATATAATAGAAGTTTTCTTTAAAGCTTTTGTCCCAATTTCTTTGTCCTGTTGTGGATGAGTCCAACTCTTGATCACTAGTTGTGATTACTGAACTTAGGTAGGGCTAAGTTCTTTTAATGAGACGCGGTCTTGGCGAGACGCGGCATTAATCCCACAGGGTGAGACGCGGTCATCAGTCTACCGGAACTTAGATTTCACTAAGTCCTTTTACTGAGACGCAGCGTCAATCATAAAGTGAGACGCGGTCATCATTTCATAAGAACTTAGATTCTACTAAGTCCTTTTGATGAGACGCGGCGTCAATCACAAATCGGAACGCGGTCTTCTTGATGAGATGCGGCGTCAATCAAAAGATGAGACGCGGCATTGATCCGTAAAGTAAGACGCGGCTGTCAGTCCCTGAGACGCAGCGTCAATCACAAGGTGAGACGCAGCTCTGAATAACGCAAATCTGTCTTGCGCGATCGGGCAGACGCAAGAGATGCAGCCTTGTCTGCTGAAGGGACGCGGCTTTCCCACCTGCGTCTAATGTGATCTGACTCAAGATTTTAGGAGATCTTTGCTCGTCAGGTCTCCTCTGTCGATTGGGATTCCGAGTCATCCGTTGATTCCCAAAGCAGGTATCCACGCGTCAACTCCTCATTGGACTCAGGAGTTACTGCCCTTAAAGGCAAAACCGACGCGGCGGTTGAAAATCGGTGCTTGCGACGGTTTCCAAAGCGGCGTTCCACGCGTCAATCCTCCACTGGGCTTTGACAATCGTGCGTGATGGTTCCCAAAGCGTCGTTCCACGCGTCAATCCTCCACTGGGCTTTGACAATCGTGCGTGACGGTTCCAATTAACGCCCCATTAATGGCAGTTATTAGGGCCTGCCTATAAATAGGGTGCGCTCCCCTTCTATAATCCAAGCTTGGATTATTTCTCTTTGGATTGCTCTGAGAAATCCCACCTTCTTCAGAAAAGAGTTTCTTGATAGGGACTCCGTCTCCATGGACAAAGGTAATTCCGAGGATGAAGATGACCCAGAGCTCTCACGCTTCGGTTTGGTCTCTTCAAGAAGAACCCCCTCTCGGATCATCTTGGACGCCTGCGTTTGGGTGCAGAGAGGCCAACTCTGGCCAGAGGTCTCTGCTGGTATGTCCCCCGATGATGTGTATAGCCTGAACTTCGGTATGATGATCTGAATGAAGTCCCGGTGCATTCCTCCTCTGGAATTTGTGCCGTGACTTGACTTCTCTGAATGCAGGCGCTTGACGCTGGCTTTGCCCATTGCGTTTTACTGCCTTGGCGCGTTTCAGACCTGAATCTTGCAACTCCTGTTCACCCAACAGAGAGATGGCAATTTTTGGCGTTCTGAAATTCTTTGCGTCTGGTGCATTAGGCGCGGGTACAAACTGAGGCCGCGTTTGAATCTTATGCGTGGTGCAGTTTGACTTGCGTCTGTTTGCCTGTGCGGGTCATTCCGCGTCTGAAGTCTTGAATGGCTGCCGCGTTCTGTTACTCAGTTTCCTTTATAAAAATGTACTGAGTTCCAGATTTCCTGACTCTCTTGCTTATTCTTTGCAGGTAGGCTTGCTTGTCCTTTTTCAGGTTTGCTGGGCCCCAGAAAGAATATACCGGCTGGCGAACTTGCTCCACGTTCGTTTGTGAGAGATTAAATTATGGTCCTCGTCGTTTGTGAGAGATTAAATTATATCTCTGACGAGGACCCAACCCTCGCCAAGGTCTCTTCAGATCTGGTGCAAGAGATGGATAGGCTGAGTATCGGCGAGGGTGGTCCGGCGGTTGCGGTGGCGGAGGGATCCTCTTCCTCTCCCTACCCCAGAAGTGACATCGAGGACATTCCGTTGGACGGCCTGCTGGGGAAAGGGATGGTGATGAATGCAGGACTCTCTGCTGCCGCTGGACCGAGTGGAGGGTGGCATCCTTTGTGATGACTCCGAAACTTCTGCTCTCACCCCAAGAGTGACTTCATTTTTGTTGATGTATGCTAGGGAAAGAGACGCGCCTGAACGAAGGGATGCAGGACCTTCTGTTGCCACCGAACCTCAAGAACACCATTGCTCTTGGCTTGGTCAGCTAGGGCGCTTTCGAAGTTGGCGTCATGCATCAAAGTGCAACCGGTTCCAATTGTGCACCTGGGATCAGATGCAGTTTCAAGGAGTGAGTACGGCCTCAGAGAGAGAGAGGGACTTCTTTGTACTCCTTAATTGTAACACTCAATCTTATTGTATAAGAGAGCGTTTTGTATCACTTTCATGTGTTTGGATATGAATAAAAGTGACACTTTTCTTTTTGCCTCTTTCTATTGTCTTGAACGTTTTTGTTTTAGAAGCAAAAGAATGATTTTGGTGGACCTGCCACTTTATAAAAGAAAGTGACAAGTGGAGCGCGTACCCCCAGAGAAGGTGAACTTTTATCAAGGATATGGGATTAACTTGATTTAAGATCAGCTGGGGATTTTGATGGAAGCATTGTTTTATTGGTGTAATGTTAACCAACACTGCCTCTAAAATGAATTTGATACTCGGTTGGGGAGAATATCAAATGAACTAGACTCGTGGGGAATCTAGTAGGTTTTTACCGTTAGAGGTGTGATATTAACTTAACGGTTTAGAAGTAGTCTTGTCAGAAGTGTAATGTTAACTTGACAAGGATGTGAGTTAGAGGTGTGATATTAACCTAACTCGTCAGCATCTCAGTTTTATTTGGGAGAACTGAGGGTGTCACTGTCATAGGTGTGATGTTTAACTTAACAGTGATAGTAATGCTAGAGGTGTAATGTTGAACTTGGCATTAGTCGTCTCGGCTTAAAGAAGTCGAGAAAGGTCATAGCCATAGGTATATTGTTGAACTTAGCATGACTCGGATGCTAGAAGTGTAGTGTTAACTTGGCATCGTCCATTTCAGCTTCGATATGGAAGTCTGAAGAGGTGACTATCAGAGGTGTGGATATTAACTTGACAGGCACTCGATGTACTGCTTAGAGGTGTAATGTTAACTTAAACAGTAGTTTGTCAGAGTGTGATATTAACTTGACAAGAATTTGCTTGCGATAGGAGCATTTGAGGACCTGTCATTCTATTGA
>JAVJIF010003443.1:0-110802 GCA_038442645.1 Agave tequilana | reverse complement strand
CCGCAGGCTGAGAAAACTCTCTCAGCCTGCAGGCTTAGAAAACTCTCTCAGCCTGCGGGCGTGGCAAACATCACCGCCCACATCTTGTAAAAAAATTTGGCGGACAAAATCCTGTAAAATCCTGCCAATTTAATGCCAGTCACCTCAACATTGTATTTTCTGAAATACCCTCCCTCACAACCTTTTACCTTATTGTAAAAAAATTGTCTTCCAAAAAAATTTACAGCTCTAAAACTTCAACCGGCGGTTCTGATCCAATAGTTCTTTCCTTCAAAAATTGATCAGTTTTTAAAAACATATTTGCAACTGATGGCGCCTAAGAAATCATCCGTCGAAAAAGGTACTACAAAAATGATATTTTCAAATTTTTAGGGTTTGTGTATTTTAATAGTTTTAAATTTTTTTCAAGAATTATTTCTGAAGTCGCATGTTTTTTAATTTTTTTTTAAATATTGGAACCATGGTCGCAATTAAGAAAGAGATTTTCAATCTTTAGACGATAAAGGTCCTATTTTTTGAAAGTTTTTATTATTTACTTCTATTTTACTATGTCGCAGTTCAGATCTGTGCGACTTTGGAATTTTTTTTACCTTTCCTTGTAGACGAATGCGACGTAGGTCACAGTATATGAAACTTATTTTTTTCTACATACTGACGACATGGGTCGCAGTTGTTTAAATAAGAGTTGTAGTCTCAAGTCTTCACCAAGGTCGCAGTTTATTTTAAATAATATGTTTTATCAAACTTGTGTCGTAGTTGTTTCTGTTTGAACTGTAGTCTTATGCGACCTGGTCGCAGTGCGACCTTGGTCGCAGTACATGTAGGTGCGACCCTAGATGCAGTGTAGTCCTGGTTCTAGTTGTTTTTTTTTTTTGCAATGCATGACAGCGACCGAGGTCGCAGTTTATTAAAAACAAATATGCTTTTTATTCCCTTATAATTTTTAAATAATCATTGGTCTAAAGTGTTTAATTTTTCTTCCTACGTAGGTAAACAACAGATACAGGTTCGTCCTCTGAGATCAAGCATAAAACCAATGTGCCAGTTAATGAAGAAATTTAAGAAGTACATACAGGCTGATTTCGTAGAGGCGATGAAGAATACCCCATTTGGCCCAATCTTCATGGCGTTCTACAATGAAGAATTTGGTGCTGAAAAGGTTCTAAAATCAAACGTCGCCGTACTACGTATTTTAGACAAGTATGACAGGAATACAAAGACCTTTACAATTGGGGGCAAAGAGATTGAGTTAACAGTGGAGGATGTTGCCCTAACTTTTGGTCTACCTGTCAATGGGGCAGATTTTGTGATGAATAAGACAAGTACGATGAAAGATAGAGGGGTTAAAATATTTTTTCCCCAATATAAATAAGATCACAAAGTATCTATTGAAGATGCTTTGGATGATCTTCTTGTCAAGAGAAGGAAGAGGGATAATTAGATGTGACACCGGATGAACAATTGAGCAGCAATTGTCTATAAATGAAATTATAAGAGACATAAATAGACTTGCAGCTTAAGACTTTACCACATTAGTCATCCTATACATTTCGGCCACGCTTTTCTTCTCTGGCAGTAAATGCACGGTGCCGTGATATATTGTGGAACAGATTGCCAATATGCAACTGATGAGGACAATATGCTGGGCAAAAGCTGTTTGGCAATTCCTGATTGACTCAATGGACATCTTCAGGTAAACCACGTACGAGCTGCAAGGATGCTTCGTGCAAATTATTGTAAGTAGAAATCTCAAATTTGGCCAACATTGTATGAAAATTACCCATAAATTGAAAAAAATGTGGAAACTAATTTAATTTTCATTTTTGCAGTATTGGCTGTGTGAGAGGGCACCTATTTTGAGCATAGGTCTGGTTTGGAGGAAAAAATCCCACGCGCAGTAAGATGGGACCTCCAAAATATTAGCAGATCTCTACTTGAAGTTGATCTAAAAAAGATTGACAGCAATATTGTAAGTTAAACTTCTTTTTATGTGTAGTACAAATAAAATGCGACCATAGTCGCAGTATTGAGCTGCACCTTTCGCAGTTCGTTTTCTGCCTGACAAATAATGTGCGACCATGCTCGCATTCTCTTGAAAATACCCTTTTCAACAGAATTGCGACCATGGTCGCAGTGTTGAGCTACATGTCTTGGCAGCTAAATTTGTGCACGACAAACATACTGCGACCATGGTCGCATTCTTATCCAAAATATTTCATAAATAAACTGCGACCATGGTCGCAGTATCATTATTTCATTGTTTATTTTTAGCTTACCTTTTTATGTTTATTTTCAGATTTTGAGTCGAATGGCCAACATCTTAATGCTGCTGAAAAAAATATGGTTTGCCTTCCTGTTGAAGGGGAAGAGGATGAGGAAGAAGAAGTAGCAGAAGATGAAGGTGAAGATGAAGAAGAAGAAAAAGAAGAAGAAGAAGGTGAAAGTGAAGGAGATGAAGGAGGCCATACATGTAATGAGGCTGACATCCCGGCGGAAAAGGAGCCAGAACCGGCTGAAACGAGTGAGCAAGAACCAATTTTGAAGGTTATTTGCCACCTCCACCGGATGTTCAAGCAGAAGAAATAAAACAATTGAGGTCTGAAAATCAGCACTTGAGAGATTATGTTTCTCAGCTTGAAAAAAGATTGAAAAATATGGAGACTGAGAAAAGACTCAAGGCTGAATTAAAATTAAAAAGAGAGAAAAAAGAGAGAAGAAAACAAAAAGGCAGCAGAGAAATTAAAGGTTAAAGAAGAGGAAGAAGAAGAGCTGCTGAGAGCAGCTGCTGCTGCGAAGAAGGAGAAGGAGAAGAAGAGGGGAAGAAGAGAAGGAAAAGAGAACAGGAGGAGAGAAGTGGAGGAGAAGGAGAAGGAGAATAGAAAGAGAGGGAAGAGGAGGAGAATGAAAGGAGGAGAGGGAAGAGGAAGAGAAAGAGAAGGAGAAGAAGAGGGAAGAAGACAAGGAAAAGGAGAACAGGAGGAGAGAAGTGGAGGAGAAGGAGAAGGAGAATAGAAGAAGGGAAGAGGAGGAGAATGAAAGGAGAATGAGGGAAGAAGAAGAGGAGAAGGAGAAGAAGAGGAGGGAAAAAGGAGGAGCAGGAGAAGGAGAAGAGGAGGAGGGAAGAGGAGGGGCAGGAGAGGAGGAGGAGGGAAGAGGAAGAGAATGAGAAGAAGAGGAGGAAGGTGCAGATGGAGAACAAAAGAATGAAGGAGCAGATGGAGAAGCAGGCTGAAGAGGAGAAGAAGAAAAAACTGGAAGAGGATAAAATCATGGGTTCTGAGTCTATTTTAATATTACTGGAGAAGATGTGCCAAGTTTTTCTCTGAATATAAGTTAAATGACTCAAGAAATCTAAAGAGATAGAGCTTCTGAAGAAAGAAATTCAAGAACATACTCCGTCTCAGAAGCAATCCTCAAAAGAAACTGTTTTGAAAACCTCTAAAGGAACAATAGAAAGGGGAGTCAAAGAACGCAAGCGCGCTGAAAGAGATCGCGATGACTCCGACTTTGTTTATCCAAAACAGAAGAAGAAAAAAAATGAAAATCCTCTTCCACAGCCTGCGGCTGCGAGTTCTACCGCTGGTTTCGGCGACAAAGAGATTTCCTCTACTGAGCCAAAATCGAGAGAATTGACCGAAACCACATCATACAGAATTCTGCAGCCCCATCAACAAGCTCTTATAAAACATTTCTTCGACAAGTCCTACTCTGAGTAAGTTAATTCATATCAAAAAATTTCTGTTATACCTTTATATAAGAACAATTAAATTACTAACTTTGTTTTGAATATCTTGCAGTTCTACTGCGTATCAGGATACCGATAATGCAATCATCATTTCAAGGAATGACATTGAGGACCTGATGTTCAGTAGAGACTTAGATGCAAATGTCATTCATTTCTACATGCAGCATCTTGAGAAAAGAGAAAGATTAAAAAGCATATTTTTCGAAGCGAAGCTTGGGTAAAAATCTACTTTCTCCTTTACGGTTTAATGTAATATCAACTCTGGAACAGATTACTAATATTCTCTATCTCTGTGTAGGCATAAATCATGTACTGCGACTAAGGTCGCAGTGTATAATTAAAATGTACTGCTACTAACACATGTACTGCGACTAAGGTCGCAATTTATAATTAAAATGTATTGCTACTAACTCAGGTACTGCGACAGCTGCGACCTGCGACCAAGGTTGGAACTGCGACCCGTCGCAGTGTATAATTAAAATGTACTGCTACTAACACATGTACTGCGACAAATGTAACAGCTGCGACCTGTGACCAAGGTCGGAGCTGCGACCAAGGTCGCAGTTTATAATTAAAATGTACTGCTACTAACTCATGTACTGCGACTAAATAATATACTACGACTAAGGTCGCAGTTTATAATTTTTTGTTATATTTTAAATTCATTTTGTATTTGATATAAATTTTTTTTCTTGTCCGCAGCACGGTGTTGTAAATAAAATTGAAGATCTGGAAGGTCATTTCATCAAGCAAAAGCTGTTGAAAAACTGGACAGCTGACGTGCAGTACATGTTCTTCCCGATCAATCACAAACATAGTGCCGACGAGCCGGGATTTTACTGGACCTTGCTGGTATTCGATTGCTCCACAGAAGAGTGGATTTTTTACAACTCTTTGGTCCCAGCTGACAAAAAAGGTAGTATAACAAAGCTTTACCAAAGAGATGCAAGAATAATGGTGAGTTGAAATTTAATATTTTGATTACTGAAAACTTGCAATTAATTTGATTAATACTAATTTTTGTTCCTATTGACATTGCAGAAAGAAAGATTATTAGAGATTTTTGAGATTCATTCCAAAAAATTAATGAGAAAAATTAAAATAAAATATGCAAAATGCCCCCGATAAGCAAACAGGTATATAAATTTTTGACATCTAATTTCATTTCATATTTTCTACTTTTTTTAGTACAAAAACTAATTTCATTTAATGATTGCTCTATGGAAATTTCAGTGTTGATTGCGCTATATATGTATGCAAGTACATGGAAAGCATAGCGTCTGGCTATCATCTATCAGCTACTGATGCTGTTACGGTTGCTGGTGTACAGAAACTAAGAAGTGAGCTTGCATACATGATACTTGCAGATGTAGAGAAGAGTTGGGATGAAGAAACAGACAATATACGACATACGACATATGAAGACTGATCTCCGTGCAAATTATTGAATTAACACAATTTTTTTTTATAAATGAAAAAAATATTTCAAGTGCAATTCATTGCATAATTTTTTGTTGTATTGATTTAATTTATACACAGTTCTATACATTTATATATTATAAGTCTATTGATTATTTACAGTCTTCATTTGTTACAACTTGGCTTTTACTATTGCATACTGATGTTAGAAACAAATATGCCTTCAGTAATTGGTTAATCAACAACAACACTGCGACCTTCGTCGCTATGCGTGTTAATATTAAGGAAACACCTACCTAACGTACAGCGACTTAAGTCTTCACCATCTCAAAATTCTAAAAAGAAGGTTGCGACTTTGGTCGCAGTTGATAGTCGCAGTCTTAATAAAATACAATGCGACCTTGTTCGCAGTTGATGGCGGCAATGTTTTAATCAACAACAACACTGCGACCTTGGTCGCTATGCGTGTTAATATAAAGGAAACACCTACCTAACGTACTGCGACCTAAGTCGCAGTACATGTAGTGCGACCCTAGATTGCAGTTGATGGCCATCTTTATCATTAACAACAATGCGACCTTGGTCGCAATTAACCATGTACACTGCGACCAAAGTCTCTGACTACATTATGTACAAAAAAAATTAAACTATAAAGTAGAATTTTGTAGCATTAAAACTTTAAAGTACAAGTACATACAGAAATAATACAGTAGAAATCAAAGAATGATAATAAATCTGATTATAATTACACGCCAGTGTCAGAATGCGACTTAATCTCTCTACACTGTGCGACCCTGGTCGCACTTCATAAAATTGAAGTCTTTGTTCCTTCGAGATGGAGGCAACCCAAACCTACTTCTTCTGCCAAAAAACAATAAATAGTAAGAATTTTAAAGATTAATCGTTATAAAAAAATGATTAACAGGTTTAATGTAATATACCATTAACGGACAACCAGTCCTGTAATGGCCCAGCTCTTGGCAGTTACCACATCTTCGATGCTTAACTTCCTTCTGATATATAGAATCTTCAAAACCAGACTTAAGCCTGGATGCAGCTCTAGGTCTCCCCTGGTTGGTACAGGACCAATTGGATCACGTATATTCAATTCTTCACCATCTCGCAATATGACAACGGATCCACTGGAACCAACGGCAGTCTTAGGATGTGATGAATGATCATTTCCTGACATTGCTCTGTATTCTCTAGTGGTATCTTGGGCAAAACTTTCCAAAACTCCCTCCAACTTTGAAAGATTTTCATCAGAATCAGCGACCATGTCCAGAATTGCATTAAATTTTGAACGAACTGTCCACAATCTAGCCGTCCGTGGAGTGCCTTGACTGGGAAAAGGCCTCATGCCATTTTCAATTGCAACGTTTTTGTAACGAGCATCCAACCTCCATCTCTGAAGTATATATGATTCCGGTATATGTGTAACGTGATTGCGCCACAAAATACACAGAATATGTCTACATAGGATACCATCTGTTTCAAATAACGAGCAACTGTAAGAAACATGAAGTTCCTATCGCTTATCATAACTGACCTTTTCCCAACTGTCTTTTGATTCTGAAAAATTACCAACCAAATATGTTGATCCAGGTTTGTCATGTTCCACCTCTTCTGAAAACAGTGTCATTACAACTGCCCATTCCTTTTGGAACAACTGAAAAATCTTCGGTGTATACAACTTCGAAACCTGTATCTCATATGGATTGGATGTACAATTGGGCACAGAATTCAAACCCCTAAAATCTTGAAGAGATTCAGATGCACGACGGGAAGCAACGGCTTTATCATATTGGTGAACAAATTCCACTAGTTTAGTGTTTGAGTTAACAAAACATCAAAGAAGGAATTAATACTCTCGGACCTCTGACTGGTTGTCATTCCAGCACAGAAAACATCCTTGAGATATGCATTAACCCAATGTCTACGAAGCCTGTACATCTTCATCAACCAACTGTCATCTTCTTCTTCTAACTGATATTTTTCACTCATCAGACGCCATCGTTCCTGACAAGTGCTTATCGCGGGAGGTGTACCAAGCATGAAAATCGGAGACCATATCTTCTCCATACTTGTTAGCCATTGGGATTTGTTGCTCGGCAATATGTTTCCGTACATGCCAGAAACAGTAACGGTGCCGAGACGTCGGGAAAAACATCTTGATGGCCTCACCAATCTGCGCATCCTGATCAGTAATAATCAGCTTCGGTTTAACTCCATGCATGCACTTGAGCCATTTTTGGAATAACCAAACAAAAGTATCCCTCTGCTCATCAGCAAGCATTGCACAGCCGAACAAAATTGACTGCCGGTGATAATTTACTCCAGTGAATTGAGCAAATGGCAAGCTCAAGTTATTAGTTCTGTATGTGGTGTCAAAAACGATCACATCACAGAAGCTCAGATACGAGAAAATAGCTCTTCCATCAGCCCAAAAAATGCTTCTAAGTGTGCCTGCGTTATCAACTTCACTTGAAAAGAAGAATTCTGGATCGGTCTCGGCTTTCTCTTGAAATATTTGATAATAGCAATAAACTCATGACCGCAGTTATTTCTACGTTGACGAGTGAAATCAATAACTTGTTGAGGGCGCACTTCTTCACAGCCTTCTCCCTGGCTCATTGCATTAACAACGCGGGAAATATTTGAAGGCAGCATTCCAACATCAACCAGATTGCTCATAATGCTTCTGCTAATTGTTGAACGATGAGTCTGATGAGAGTAATGGTGATGTACCTTATCCGGGCTAGACAATTCATGTGAATGAGTATCAACAAATTTTGTGATAACCCAATATCGAGTTGAGTCCAAAAATAAACGAAGACGGATATGCATCTCAGCAGGACAAGCTACTCTAGTGTTAACTCGACGATGCACTGTAAGCCCCTCTTGTCTTTTGTCACACAACTTCTTCAGACCTTCCTTCTTGCAGCAAAATTTTCTGCAAATAATCTCATGAGGAGGCTTCCGTGACTTATCTGTACTTTTCTTCTCACGCTAAAACCTCTATTCCTTGCAAAACAATTGTAGAAATTGTATGCTTCCATATGTGACAGGAACTGTTTCCCTATAAACTTATCTGAGCTTCCAGACATTTCTGTATGTGCATTCATATCCTACAAAAAGAATTTACACAAATTAAATGAATATAAATATTTATTAGATATCACTGTATTCTAAAATATAAGTTATATAAATGCGACCAAGGTCGCATAAGAGATGAAAACAATATACTTATCAGCTGTTGCGACCAAGGTCGCAGTTATCCGTATGAGAAGAAATCTATATTACTTCTTACTAAAGACTGCGACCTAAGTCGCAGTAAATAAAAATAAGATTTCACATACGACATGAAATCTATAATACTCCTTATTGAAGACTGCGACCTAAGTCGCAGTAATCAGTATGTGAATAAATTTATATTATTCCTTACTAAAGACTGCAATCTAAGTCGCAGTTATCCGCATGTGAAGAAATCTATATTACTCCTTACTAAAGACTATGACCTAAGTCGCAGTTATCCGTATGTGAAGAAATATATATTACTCCTTACTAAAGACTACGACCTAAGACGCATACCCTAGAAAAAAAGAATTCACAGCCGGAGATTATTTTCAAATAAGATTGCGACCGAATATTAAAACGGTCGCAGTACCTCGTAGTCTAAAGAGAAAACATTAAATATTTAAGAAATTGTTTTTAAATATATATAAACAATTAAAACCTGTTGATCGGCATGCAGAGATGTCAACCCTTCAAGATTTTCAATATTCTGAGAGAAAGTAGAACCAGATGCAATATCTTCCATATTAAGATCGCCGGTATACTGCTCAGACGTCGACATTAAATATTTTACAGAAAAAAATTGATCTGAAAAGATTTTATATTTTCAGAAAAAAGCTTATCGCAGACTGAAAAGGTGAAACTAGATCTTTCAAAAAGAGGTCAAGAAATAGGGTGAAAAGTAATTTATATAGAATATCCTATAAAGAGCGGCAAAAAAAAGGGGGGAAAAATAATAATAAAAAATAAGGAAGGGAACCAAAAGAGTTGCTTTTCATAAGGGGTATTTGGTAATTTAACAGTCACCTAAAAGCGTGCCGCGAGTCAGTGAGGTGATAATTTGAGCCACGTCACCGCAGGCTGAGAGAGTACTCTCAGCCCGCGGGCTGATATACATTTCTCTCTCTCTCTCTCTCTCTCTCTCTCTCTATATATATATATATATATATATATATATATATATAATATATATATATATATATAATATATATAATATATATATATATATATATATATATATATATATATAATATATATATATATATATATGCATAATACTCTGCCTTCCTCCACCACCGGTTATCGCACGACCTCTTCCTCCAACATGTATTCACATGTCACAATATATAATATACAAAGTACCTCATCTTTCCCCACCATTGGCTCTCGCTTGGTCCATACAAATACACACAAATATGTATATACAAATGTCATACACATCACATTCATAGAAATTCACGCAATAATGACAATCAGTATTTGTCACACGTTTACTCAATTATAGGATAATTTTCAAGAGTTCTTATAATATCATTTAGCTTATATACATGCCATGTGTTCATACAATCACATTCGTATATTTCAAGTTCATATATGTTATTAAGTTTAATTATTGGGAAAAGTATTAATACTTAGTCACATGCTCGGTGAACAAGTTATGTGAACAAGTTATAATTATTAGTACCGGTATCTGATTTCGACCTAATATTCACATGCTAGCTTTCAATTAGGATTCATGATACATTCACATCAATTTCATTTGCATAAATATAGTTTACAAATAATCGCCACACATATACATGTATAGATCAATCAAGTTGTAAACTATGTTATAATATTATCAGTTTATAACCATCACCACTTGATTAGGGTTAATGTAGTTAATTAACTTCTTAATAGCACCTTAATTAAGGTTCATAATTCTTCATGTTTGCTACTAATCATCACTTAGTAAGTTCTCATCTCATTCTACATAAGTTTCATAAATCGGAGGACGTTACTCACCGATTCTGTCACGCCCCGCGTCCCAAAATACATGGAAACGGAAGAGTAGTCGCGACGAAGGTCAGTGTATATACGCGAGAAAATACCCCACGCATACACGCTAAGCCAAAGTAACCTGAACAAGCTACAAAATCTACTACGATAAATCAATATCACTGCAATATGACATATAAATATCTAACATAATGATGACAGATGAATAAAGGAAAGTAAATGGCAACTGGATGCGATAAAGATAGAATCAGGAAATAACATGAATAAAATAGCAAGAACACCTATAATCAAGAAAAGAGAGACTCCAGCTTCTCGTAACGCGTACGATCACACGAACACCTAAACAATATAAGAAGGTGTCCAAAAATCCCTGGACGTGCGAATCCAGGGTCATCAGAAGTGACCTAATGAGTGTGTGTGTAAAGAGAAAGGTGCTCGTGCATAAAAAATAATGTGCACAGAGTAATAACAAGATAAACTGCAAACGTAAGATAACTAGATAACATGATAAACAAACAACTGAATAACAATAACATGAATAAGTGTGCAGATAAAAGACAAGTAAAACAACTGTAAACGAACAACTGATGTCAAAATGTATAACCTAGCATATGTCACTAGTTTGATGTACAATCCTAAATCTATCATACTTTATACATATATATATAGTCGGGTGATCACAGTTAGTCATAATTCATTAATAGTTTATCATTATTAATTATGTCAGCGAACACCAATTGCCACATGTAATAAACGCATCCCATACTACGCCTACCACACATGCCAATCGAGGTCCTCAGTTATTCAAACTGATCGGTTGGAGACATTGTCTCTGTTTTTAGGTGGGTCCAGAGCATACCCGGGACCACGGCCCAGACCTGGCGCTGAACTAGGACCTACCGCAAGGTAGTCAAGAACATGTATAACAGGAACAGGTACATGTATAACATGTATAACAGGAACAGGACGGGTACTAGTCACCCCACGGTAACCCTGCAGTGGAACCCTCTTTCGGCTGCGCAACCTAAATCCTAGGTCCACCCAAAATACAGACGCGATCTCCTCCATCAATCTCCCCAATCCCAATATAAGTTGTTTAATATCATATTATTAGTTATCAAGATTACTTAATATGCATGTTACTTGAATCACTGGGATAACCCGGTGGTAGTTAAGGTAACAATATCAAACATGTAATCAGGATACCGGTATAACAGGAATATATAATATCAATGAACAGGATACCAGTATAACAGGAATATGTAACAAGTATAACATGATGGTATTGTTACCGTGTAATAATATTTTCCCAGCAATTAAGTAACATGGACAATAGTATCAGATAGATATCATGTATAAACAATCAAGTTTCTCATGTAAATCAAGATATTCAGGATGAGTAATAACCAAATGCATGAATATCAAATCTGATAACTAATACCAATTATATCAACCTCAAGATCAAGCTGAGTCAAGTCACAGTCTAAGGGGTATCAAAACTAGACCTAAGCAAACAACGATAAATACCAATGAAATGGCACAGATACAAGCTCCTATTAACTACGTAAATAAAGTGAATAATGATGGATGTCTCATGAAGTAGTACAAGGAATCAAACTGCTAAAACTTAAAAGAAAGTCACATGAAATGATAAGTGTAACAGGTAAATGCATACCGACAACGGTAAATGTTAAGGGGTCTCCCAGGGTTTGAGTTCTGGTTTTATCTGGGTTGGATTTGCAGTTTAGCTCTGAGATTTTGAAGAAATAGCCGTTGATCTTTGCTTCATCGATCGATTCTGAGAGGATTCTTCTCAACCGGTTTTCAACCTCTTGATTTTGCCCTGATTCAGTGAGCTCGAATTAATTCTGATTTAATTCAGAATTTTGGTGGGCTTTTGGGCTCATTTCTCTTCATCTCCTGAAAGAATGGCCTACAAATAAATTAAACATTTAATTAGGACAATGCAGATTTTATTCTATAATAAGTATGGAAAATGATACTAAATATGCAATATTAGCGACCAATCAGTGCACACATGCACGCACCCAGTGTCAGAACTCTGGTCGACTGAGCGGTCGACCGTTCTGACCTGAACTAGTGTCGGTCGACCGGCACAGGCCAAAAACTGAGATTGAAACAGGATTTTGAGGAGATTTGAAATTTTTCCAAAATAGTTTTGATTAGAGATATATATAAAACATAAAATAGAGTTTGTAGGCAAAAGATTGTATTTAAAAATATTTGTACATATTTATAGGAAATATTTTTAGGAAAGACATGTGCACAAAAACGTGTGTGTTGGATTATAGAGCTTCAAACCTTTTCACTATTCTTTAACAAAACTATAAAAATGAAGTCTTCTTGAGTCTTGAGCCTTACAAGTCTTGCTAGAGCCTTCTCTTCTATGTTACTTTCTTGTTGTGCCATATGCCTTATTTGCTCCATGAACCTAGAAATCTTGCAAAAGCTAAGCAATGCCCTCCAAACATGGTACTAACCTGAAACTTATCTTGAACAAACTTATTAGTACAAAATAGCTCTTGTTTATTTTGTTATCATCAAAACTCTAAACAAATGGAGAGTGTAACCTTTGGGCCAACAGATTTGTGGCGCACTGACGGAGGCTCCGGCGGAGCCGTCCAGGGCGCGGAGGGGATCGTTGGATAGAGCATCTCGCCATGAATGGCGTGGGTGCATTCGCGCCCGCCTACGGCGATCCACGGCGATTCACGGAGAGCCGAAAAAATGGCTCGGAGTAAGATGTTTCCCACACAATATATACACTACACTTGCACAACCAAATACCCATGCATCCTGTGACAACACCCACTCATAAATTATAGTACATGCATATATATTTCTACACCAACCAATCAAAATCACTCACACACATTATTCAAACACAGTGCATACAAATAATTAAGGATAGAGAGTGAATTGAGAGAGAGGGGACTCACGCACCAAGGAGACGCGGTCGTGGCAGGGGTGCGCGTGTACGGGGTTGCCGACGCTATGAAGATGTCCAGGGGGAGAGCTTCGGCCATCAAAGGGAAGCTCGGGTTGCCAATGCCAGTGTGCAGCCAGGGAGAGGGAGCAAGGGGCTATCGTCGGAGATCACGAGCTACCGAAGGGAGAAGATCGCGCTCTGACGGGCTGCTGGGGACTGCTGTGGCCTGGTGGTGCGACCATGCTGCGGTGGGATCTCGCCAAGGAGAGGAGGCAAGGGGGAGATCTGGTTGCTGGGGTTCTGCCGTGGGTTGTCGGAGACCGGGGAAGTGTTGGCCGGGGTGCGGGAAGGTGGAGACGGCCAGCAAGGAGAAGTTACAGCCTAAGGAGAATGAGAAGGTTGTCGTGGGCTTGGGGATGTCGTCTGATCCGATGGAGGAGGTGTCGCAGAGTTCCGACGAAGGGTTGCGCAAGCCTGGGGGAGGTAAGGCGGCTGTGAGGTTGGGAGATGGAGGATGAGTTAATTAGGGTTGATATTAGGTTAAGAAGATGATTTACATAGGGTATAGTTGTGTTGTGGGTTTCGGGTTTGGCCTAGCGGGTCTGGGTCTTGGATTAGATAATGGGTATTGGCTGTGAGGGTATGGAATGGGAAATAGGGAAGGAAGAATACCACAAATAATAATAAATAAATACAAACTATAATAATATTAATTAACAATAACAATAACCATAATAATGATATCTCTAATATATCAATAAGAAATAATAATAATCTTAATAAAATAATAATAGCAATAAGTAATTAGTATAGATATGAAATAATGGTAATGATATATATGCCAAATTACCATTTACCATTCCAAAAAAATAAGTTATTTATTTAATAATGTAATAAATCATAAATCAATTTAATTATAATAATAATAAATTTAATCAGTAATTAAATTAAATACTTTAGAAAATAAAGTACAGTATTTCTGACTAGGGATATTACAGATTCTAACGATCACTGGAGTTCGATCAATCGTCCAATTCTCTGAATGCACCTCTATTCAGGAATACATATTCAAATCAAGATATACTCTATAATTATTTTTAAAATAAATTTTCAGTTGGTTTGTGACTGAATTCATTTTGATATTAAACAAAATCCAACACAAAATCCCTCCAGCACGTGCACCGCTCCTCGCCGATGAATTCTCGCGCGAGCTTGAGCCTTGACCGGCCCCCTTCTAGCCCTCACTTCAGGCCGCCGCCTTACCCCCATTGATCGCCGCCCGCCGCCACCAGTCGTGAACAAGAAGATTGAGCAAAAGAGAGTGAGTAGAGAAGGAGCTAGGAGAAAGACAACCAGAATGAGAAAGAAGAAGATCAAAAGAGTGGTATGGTGTGAATGAGGGATTTTTTTCCCCTCTTATTTTCACCTTATAAATTTTGTAAGTAATTTTTTCATAAAGCCACCTAGCAAGTCCTAGTTCCTATGACACCTCATGCTTCACCACGCACACCCTTGACTAAGCCACTTCATTTCTCCACTAACCTCTACCTTATGGTTATTAATTTGAAATGGTAGTGGAGAATAATACATGATAGGGTATAAATACTTGTATACAATTAGTGTATACAACCATACATATGTATATATAAGTAATCATACATATATACACACAAACTCACCCACTAAGTATACCTATCCTCCTGTGCATATAATTAATTTAGGGATTATCAGTTAATTACACAAAAGTTATAATCACAAGGATCACTGCATTAATTATAATCATGAACCAAAATTTGAAAATTAGAAAATTATTCCATGGCAAAAAAAAAAAAATTGAGCGTCATCAAAGTTATGTAGAATAGAATTAGAAAAAAAGTGAAGAAAATTGAGAAGAAAATAAAAAACTGAAAACATAAAATTATAAGGAAACAAAAGACTACTCAAAGAATACATAAAAAATTAAAATGAATACTACATTAAAAATAAATTATATATGAATAAATACTTTTCTATTAATGATAAAAATAGAATAGAAGAAAAAATTAAACAAAGGAAAGGAAAGAGTTTGAAAAATAGAATAAATTCAGAAAAATATAAAATAATAAATCAAAATATGAAAGAGAATAAAAAATTAAATAAGAAGAAACAATATAGAAAATAAATAACTAAAATAATAAGAAATAATAAAATAAAATTTAACAAAAGTAGAATATTATCTGAAAAAAGTAAGAAAACTTTGAAAAGAAAAAATAAAAAACTATAGTATTAGTCAACAAAAGAAAACGAAAAAGAGAATTGAAAAGTAGAAATGCAAAAAATCAGAACAAAATGCAATGATAAATTTTAAGACTTGTACAGTAGAACTAAAAAAAAAGTCAAAAAAATATGTAGGAAAATTAAAAAATATAATAACTAAAAAAAAAGAAGAAAACCTAAAGGAAACAAAAGACTAATAAAGAAAAAACAAAGAAACTTTGAAAGAAAAAATTATGTATGACAAGAAACAAATTAATATTAAGAAAACATCATTTAATCAAAATTAAAGAAGGAAAAAAAGATAATAAAAATAAATTTTAAAAGGAGATAATAAAAGTTTAAAATAGGAAAACTTTAGAATAATAAATAAATAAATTAAAACTATATAAAGAGAATTAAAAGCTAAAAGAAAAGGAAAAAAAATCTAGAAAGTAAAGATGTGAAAGAATATGGAATAATAAAAAATAAAGTATAAAAGAAAATGAAAGAAAATAAGTAGAATAACATCTGAAAACTAAATGAATAAAATTTTAGAAACAAGAAGAAAATTAAAAAAAACTCTGGAATAAAAAATAAAAAATTTAATAAAAATAATAAATGTTAAAAATATGGTGAAAATACACCAATAATAAATTATTAAAGTAAAGTGTAAAATCAGAAAAAAAAAGTCAAGAAAAATATGGAGAAAAGTCAGAAAACAAAAGGTAATAAGAAATAAAGAAACAAAAATGTCAAATTGATAAAACAGTAAATTATGGAAATTTCAAAAGAAAATATCTACAAAAAGGAAAAAATAATGGATAGGAAAAATAAAGTAAAAAGAATAGGTAGAAGAAAAAGAAAACAGGAAAAAGTTAAAAATACAAAAAGTAGAACAAACTCCTAAAACAGGGGAAAAGAGAATGAAAGGAATCGTAAATAAAATACAAAGGAAGAAAAAGAATCTGAAAAGAAAAAAAAATCTTAAAAAAGGAAAATAAAGAATTTATAATATGGATAGGAATTAAAAGTCAAAACAAAAAAATTTAGTTTGAAAAAAACAAAAGAGAAAAAAAGAAAAGAAAATTATTGAAGAAAAAAAATAGAAATGAAAATTTTATAAAAAATAAAATAAAAAATCTTTTAAAATAAAAGAAAGAATAAAAATGTAAGTTGATATCAAAACGAAAGAAAATAAATAAGTAACATAAAGAGTAAAAATATAATACAAACTTCTTTGTAAGCCAACCACACGTATTTCCCAGCCTATAATAAATTTTATTCTTAAAAAATAAAATAAATCCACAAAAAAAAAATCAATACTAGCAAAAAATTTAAGTGGGACACAACAAATTGAGACCTTTCCATCAACAATCTTAACAACAGTCGAGCATTCGATCATTAGGATATTTCTCAATAGTCAATCTAAACCTAAAAGAATTAGAAAAAATATAAACTAATCAAAAAATAAAGACATTTGCTAATGATAATGAGGGGGGAAAAAGGTAAAAAGGACACTTTAAACAGCCAAACTCAACTATGCAAAAGTTAAAACTTAGATTAGAGATACCTTAAGATTTTGCTGTGAATTTACTGAGGATTTGCAAGGAATAGGATAGGTTTTATGTTTTTTATAGTGAACTTTTGAAGAAGTTTGAATATTATATTGTTTTTGTGGGTTCTTGAGATTAGAGAAGTCTGATTAAAAGTAAGAATTCTCAAGAGAGGAGGGAGCAGAGAGAGAGAGAGAGAGTAAAGAGCGAGCAGAGAGAGAGAGAGAGAGAGTAGAGAATATGAATTCAAAAGAAGGGAGTGCAAAAGGGGAGAGAGAGAGAGCAAAGACCTTTTTTTCTTTTTTCTTTAGAGATGATGCACGCGCAGGTGGCAACAGCCAAGAGAAACCCCAACGAATAGAGAGAGATGCACCTAAAAAGTACTCAAAAGACAAGAATAATAAACAAGAGAGAAAAGTTAAACACAATATTTAATGAGGTTCGGTAATTTGCCTACGTCCTCGGGGCAAGAGAGAGATCTTATTGATTCAACAATCAGTTATAGGTTACAATTAATAGGGCTCTACCCCTTTATTTATAACCAGATAATCTTAAAGTTTTAGGAAACTATAATTGGATCTGACTCCTGATCGGAAATGAAGTCCGAATCCTAATAGGAGAAGCAGATTCGTTTATCGGTCGATTGGACGGTCGACCGACCCATCTTTGGTCGATCGGTCGGTCGACTGTCGCCAACAGAAAGTTGGTGCATGACAGTCGGTCGACCGCTCCGATTGACCGTAGCTTACTTCCGTCGATCGGACGGTCGATCGAGCTGCTGCTGTGCATGCTGTGCATGCCGGTCGACTGAGCGGTCCACCGCCTCTGTTCTGGCATGCTGTGGACTGCATTCTCGCTCCTTTTGGGCTCTGATTTCTGCACTATCTCTTCTGATGAGTAAAAAAACTCTTCCAGCAAGCTTTTATCTCCTTTCTCCCTATAATTCTCCACCTCGGTGAAGATTTCTCAAATTTGAGTCGAACTCAACACAGTACAAGTCTACTCGAATGGGGTTGCACCTATGTGGCTGCCTATGTACCTTGCCCAAGGGATCAAACCATCTATATTTCATCCAAACAAGCTTCATCAAGCTCAAGCAAATGAAGGATATAGAGCATCTCTTTATAATGTATAAATTTCATTTCCTAAACCACCTTGGTAAGTATATTGGCGAGATTCTCCTTTGTGTGAATCTTTAGTACCTCAGTGTCACCTTCATCAAGAATCTCCTGAATAAAGTGAAACCTGACGTAAATGTGCATCATCCTTGCATGATACACCTAGTTCTTTATCAAATAGAGAGCACTCATGCTATCACAGTTGATCTACAATAGATCCTGATCAGTCCCCCAAGTAATCGAGCAATTCTTGAAGCCATATTGCCTCTTTCATAGCCTCCATCATGGCCATGTACTCGGCCTCTCTAGTAGACAATGCAATGACAGACTATAGAATAAAGCGCCAACTCACCGATGCTTGAGATAATGTGAACACATATCCAGTTGTAGACCAGCATTTGTCGAGGTCTCTTGCATAGTCGGAATCAACATATCCGGCACACTCCTGCTTACCTATAAAATCCTTCTCAAATACTAAACCAACGTCTATGGTACCCTTGATGTACTGTAGAACCCATTTTACTGCCTCCAATAACCCCTCCTGGGATCATGCATATATTTGTTAATCATCAAGACAGCTTATGACAAATCAGACCTTGTACACACCATTGCATACATTAAGCTACCAAATACGCTAGCGTACGGCATACGAGTCATGTACTCACGTTCGTCAACAGTAGTAGGAGATATAAGGGTTTTTAAATTGAAATGAGAAGCCAATGGTATACTTACAGATTTCGTATTACCGTTGATGTTGAACCTCTAAAGTACCTTCTGCAAATACCCCTTCTATGTTAAGCTAACCTTGCCACTCTTTCTGTCTCGCTTAATCTCCATGTCTAGCACCTTCTTTGCTTCACCAAGATCCTTTATCTCAAACTCGGAAGACAAGTCTTTCTTCAATTTATCTATTGCGGATCTGTTATTAGAAGCGATGAGCGTATCCTCTACATATAACAGTAAATAGATGTACTCTCTATCGGGTAGCTTATTGTAATACACACAGGGTCATAATGGCTAGTGTGTATCTTTTTCTTTTATGAAGCTATCGAAATGCTTGTACCACTGCCTAGAAGATTGCTTTAATCTATACAATAATTTCTTCAGCTTACATACTATATTCTCTTTTCTTGCAGTTTTGAACCCATCGGCTGAGACATATAGATCTCCTCTTCAAGATCCCATGGAGAAAGGTGGTCTTCACATCGAGCTGATCAAGGTCTAACTCATATTGTGCTACCAGCGCCGCAAAATCTAAATCGACGAGTGCTTTACAATAGGTAAGAATACCTCATTGTAGTTAATGCCTTCTCGCTGTGTATAACCTTTATCTATGAATATGGCTTTATAGCGTACAACATCATCTTTAAGAGATCCTTATTTCTTTGCATATACCCACTTACAACCAATTGCCTTCTTTTCCTTGGGCAACTTTGTCAGTTCCCAAGTATCATTCTTGCATAGAGAACTCATCTCTTCCACGATGGCATCCTTCTATATCTTGGACTCTGAACTGATTTTAGCTTCCCTATATGTTTACGAGATTGCCTGTTCAATGACTGGAAGAGCATAAGCCATAATTATATCTATAGTGAGCCAACTAGGATTACCCGAATTTCTTCTGATTTTTCCAACTGCAATGGATTCATGGACATCAACCATAGCCTGTCCTTGATCATCATCATTATCAATATCCTCATCGGCTACATGATCACTACCCTATGTATCCGTGGGTGTGATCTCCAATGATACTGACTTTTTTAGAGATGGTGAAGTAGCATCACTCTCCACCTGCTACTATACCCTTTTGGTCTTCTCAATCTCCACCTACTAAGAGATTGTAAGCTTCAACATTGAAGCCTCATCGAACGCGACATCTCTGCTGAGGACAAACTTCTTGTCCTTAGGATCAAATCTTATAGCCTTTTACTCCTTTCTTGAATCCTACTAACACACCTTTCTTCGCTCTTGGGTCTAATGTGTCTTTCTTAACATGGCAGTAGGCCGGCACCCTAATACTCTTAGCGAATTATAATCCTGCGCAGCTTTCCCTGACTAAAATTTCAGAGAAATTTACTTCCTATCGCAGACAAAGGCAACCTGTTAACGAGATAGCAAGCATATGCCAAAGCTACAGCCTAAAAACTCTTTGATAATCCAGTATTGGATAATATACATTGGACTTTTTCTAGCAAAGACTTATTCATCCACTCGGTTACCCCGTTTTGTTGCAGCGTTTTTCTTAGTGTAAAGTACCTTACTATGCCCTCATCACGACATAATTTTAGGAAAGGATCACTCTTATACTCACCTCCGTTATCTGATCAGAGCACTTTGATCTTCCTTCTCATGCTTTTCTCCATATTCTTCTTCCACTCCACAAACAATTTTAGGACTTTCCTTTTGTGCTTCATGGTATTAGTCAACATCCACCTAGTATGTTGGCCCAGAGGCCTTCAGCTCTAGTTTTGATGATGATTAACTCATGTAGTTATAGTTTACTAATAATCTTGTGATGTTTAGTTTCAGATACTTAACCAAGATATTAGTAGGTGATTAGTTTCAATAAAGGTGTTTTGAAGCTTTCACATGGTGATTTAAGAGCCCGAGCGTCAAAGTTCATATCTAGCATTCATTGGAGTCAAGCTCAGTGGATCACGTTGGATCGAGTCGACTTGGAGACGCACTCTACAAGAAGACTTCGGTACAGTGTTTAGTTTATAGTTTAGATCCATTTGTTAAAGATTAGATAGTGTGATATGCTCAAGTTCACAACACACACATGTTTCATGTTTTGGTTTCGGGTTTAATCGATCTTGGTTTTCATGAATAGATAGAATCAAACAAGTTTACATGGTTTAATGTATATTAGATTTGTTCTATATACATCTATGCTTCAACTATTTAAACAAACTTAGTTTGATAGTCTATTTCATGAGTTTGGTATTTTGGTATTTTAACAAAACGTATTTTTGGATTTTAAGTCAAAAACAATGATATATATATATATATTTCATGTATATTGGATTATATCCATATACAACATGCTTCAAGTCATTTCAATATCATATTTTGTATTTGGATGAGTTTTGGACAAAACAATTTTTCATCTCAAAAATCCAAGTTTTGGAAAATACGGAATTTAGTTTTCAGTAAAATTTTCATAACACAAAAAGAGTTCAAAATGTTTGTAACTTGGTTTGATTTTTACTCAAACAAGTTTGTATTTCAAAGAGAATATAAGAACTTATTTTTGTGGATTTTTAGAGATTTTATGAGATTTATTTGACAATTAAGAACCCAGTTTTCAAATCCCTTATACAGCCCTGCCAGGCTCTGGCAGTCGACCAGGCCGGTCTGAAGGTACACCTAGAGGGGGGGTGAATAAGTGTACGGCTAATCTAATAAAATAAATGCGGAAATTAAAACTTAATTACAACTACACTTAATGCAACCAACGAGTGTAGCCGAATTCCCGGTGAAGGGCTCTGGACTAACTCCTCTTGATTCCTCTAAATAAGAGTTGAGGCGCTATATGAAGCTCTCGTGGCTAAGCACAAGTGAGACACACACCAACAAGCCAAGCATATAATATGAATGAGCAATATGAAATGATGCGATGGCACAAATAAAGAGAGAGAGAGTTAGAGTCAATGGATCAAACGCAAACAACGAGATTTGTTTCGAGGTTCGAGCACCCAGCTCTATGTCCCCGCCTTCACCTAGAAGGATTTTCAATCCACCAACTTGTCCACACAGGACTCCCACACAGGGAACCTCCACTGAGGATTTAGGGCAAATATAATATGGAGTACACAACTCCTCTCTCAACCAAAACAACCTCTCACTAGAGGCTAGGCACAGAGCCACAACAAACACCACCTCACACAAGAGGGGTAGGCACTTAGCCAAAACAATCACAATTCACCTCTTCAATAAGAGGGATACCAACACAACCTCCACTATCAACCTCTCACTAGAGGGATACCCACAATCACCTCTCACTAGAGGGATATCACAAATAAAAGAGGGGTACAATACTTGGTGATTTCCACAACCACAAACTATCTCTTCTCACAAAAACAAAGATCCTAATAGATAGGATAGTATGTAAGCTCAAGTGTGAGAAATCAAGGTGTTTGGAAATCAAATAACAAAGAAAAATACTTGGGAAAACACTTTGAATTTGATAGAAATGAAGAACAACACAAATATCCCAAATCTCTATTTTCTTTGATTTTTTCCAACCCTTGAAAACAAATGAAGATAGATCTTTTTGGCTTAAAAACTCTTTTAAAAACTTGTGTTAAAACACTTGTAAATGGGAGAAATTTTGCTCTTAAAAATCTTGGAGAAAACCTCTCTCAAATGGGGTATTTATAACCCCCAAAGGAATCTGCCCGTTGGCAGCAGACTAGGCCAATAATGGCCTTCCGGTCGACCGGCCAATGGTCAAATTTCTGACCGTTGAGCCTTCCGGTCGACCGCCCGGTCACCCCGGCCCTAAACCAGAGAGCAATGGCTCTGGCCGGTCGACCACCCGGTCGACCGGGGCAACCCGAGAGTGGGTTGCCTTCAGTCGGTCGACCGCTCGGTCGACCGGCCAACTGATACGGCCAAGTGTACATCCTTGTGTACGTACGGTCGATCGCTACGGTCGACAGGCTCCTGGTCGGTCGACCGGAACGGTCGACCGCCAGAGCCTGGCAGGGGATTTTCAGAACTGAAAAACTTGGTTTTTAAATACAAATTAAATCCCATAAAATCTTCTAAAAATCCACAAAAATAAGTTCAGTATAATACTTTGATATACATACATGTGTGAAAAGTTTCAACACATATTTTAAACTTTTTGAACCATTTTTGTGACTTATAAATTTTGCTGAAAACCAAAAACTGTATTTTCTAAAACTTGAATTTTTCAAATGGAAATCCGATTTTTTCAAAACTCATCCAAATACAAAAACATGATATTAAACAACTTTTAGGCATGTAGTATATGGATATACTCTAATATACATATAAAGATATATATATATATATATATATATATATAATATATATATATATATATATAATATATATATATCAATGTTTTGATATTAAATCCGAAAATATGTTTTGTTAAAACACAAAACTCCAAACACATGAATAGGCATATCAAAATAAGTTTGTCTAATATATGAAGCATACATGTATATAGAACAAATCTAATATACATTAAACCATGTAAACTTGTTTTGAATCTATCTATACATGAAAACCAAGATCGGTTAAACCAAAAACTGAAAACCAATAAACATGAAAACTTAAACAAGTATGTGTGTTGTGAACTTGAGCATATCACACTATCTAATCTTTACACATGGATCTAAAACACAAAACTAAACTATGTACTGAAGTCTTCTTGACGAACTCCGTCTTCAAGCCGACTCGATCCAAACCGTGATCCACCGAGCTTGACTCCAACGAGTGCTATATATGATCTTTGACACTCGTGCTCTTGAATCACCATGTGAAAGGCTTCAAAACTCCTTTGTTCAAGCTAATCACCTACTAATATCTTGGTTAAGGATCTGAAACTAAACATCACAAGATTATTAGTAAACATAACTTCATGAGTTAATCATCATCAAAATTATAGTGGAAGGCCTCTGGGCCAACAATCTCTCCCTTTTTGATGATGACAAAACTCATGGAGTTATATATGCATGGATAAAGTAAAGCTTCAAAGAAGCTCCCCCTTAACTCATGCATCACAATAAATAATAATATATGGCAATGAAGCACATGAATCTAAACAAAAATGTATGCAAATATAAGGAGATAAACATGCATAAACAAGCATGAAACACATCAAATTCTTTTCTTTTTGCAAAACAAAACAATATGCATAAACAAGAAATCTTTTCCAAAACATGCATATATCTTTTCCAAAACATGCATATATACTGAAATACTTTTCCCCCTTTTTGTCAATCATCAACAAAGGGGTTAAAGTAAACACAAAAATAATGTTCTCCCCCACAAAGAGGTGAACTCAAATCAATCAATAAAGAATTATATGAGATATACATTCATGAAGAGGAAGACGCTAAGTTAACTTCCCTACATACATGCATTACATAAAGAAAGGATGACAAGCCCTAATTCACATAACACATAATATGCAATGCATAAGAGGAGATGTGAAGCTCCCCCTACACGTGTACCGCATAAAGAAGAGTTGTCAAGCTCCTCAATATAAGATACACTCGACATGAATCTATATGTAGAAGAGATGTTAAACTCCCCTTGCATATAGGCAATATAAATCAAAACATTTTTAATTTTCTTATTAAAATAAAATTTTGAGATATCTTAGTAAATCAAATTTTAAGATATCAAATGTAAATAAATATTATAAATTTTGAATTTTAATCAAAAATAGAATCATATTGATACTAATAAAGATATTGAGGATTATTTTACATTTTTGATACCAATAAAAATACAAATTTTAAAAATAATGCATAAACTTATTAAAACATCAATTGAGATACCAATTGAAAATAAGGGTTTGATTCAAGCTTAGAATAAACAAACTTTGTGCTTTAAACAAGTAAATATCTTTGAGAATCAAGCACAAATAAATCATATATATATGTATGAAAATAGAATACCAATAGAAATTGATATTATTTGAAGTGTAAGCATACATATATATAAACATATATATGAGTATACAAAAAGAGTGTCAATATTGATACCAATTGAAACAATCCAATGATACCAATTGAAACATAATATGATCAAGTGTATAACTCATATTACCTACCACCCATTTCATGCACAAGTTTAAAAAGATTTTCAATAATAAGCATACAAGGCATGGTCGCCCAACCAACCGCCCTTTAAATGGGTAGGGGTTTTCAAAAATAGGATTGAAGATAAAGTATGTTTGAAAACTCTACCATATGAAGAATACGAACTAGTTATATGAAAATTTTGAAAACTAGTATGAAATCCTTCGAGCAAGGAATAAAACAAATTATATTTCATGAAAAATATGTAAATTACATGATCATTAAACACTCAATAGTCTATAAAGCACAAATTGTACTCATGAAAACAAAATCATGAGAAAATATTTAAATGAAGTGAGTGTACAAGTTATGTGAAACACATTATCATGAAAATAGTCAATTAAGCTCAAAATTCTTAAAACATAAAAATCATCAAAACTAGAATTCTTCAAGGTATATGTATGTCATGTACAAACTAAAGTATACATACATATCCAAAAATAAACAAGTCCACAAATGTATATGCATGAAGGCAAGTGGCTCAAGGATGTATATGTATGACTAATAGTTTGGACAAGATGGACATATACATGAAGTTAAAACACAAACATAAAAAAATATGTACAAAATGGGAATACAAGTCAAATGTATGAATCATCAAAACTAGATTATACTAGTACATCTAATGGGTACAAATGAGCATTCAAGCACAAAACATATAATGATCTATTTGTGGCTCACTAGTTGTACAAGTATATATCCTAGTTTTAATGAAAAAAACATCCAATCATGTAATCATAACATGAAACATAGAAGTTAAAAATAAAACTCATAAACATCCATATGATCAATATGTATATACACATGCATTAGATCTAGGACATACACATTAGTTAAAAACAAAGTGAGATCACTAAATATAAATTCATATAAAACACGGGTGTCTCAAATAACTGAACATGTATATCACTAATCTAAATCTCATGGCATATAACATACTAATCATAAAACATCAAGACATGCTAAAAATGAATAATATGAAAGCATGTAAACATAAATGGGAGTTAGAGATCGTTACTAAAACAATGAAGGTAACTCTCCAAGTCTCCAAAACAAAGTGGTCCTCCCACCAAACTCCCCTTGAACGTGATGCATCCAAAATGTCCTCATAAAGCTCGGAACGCATCCACTTCAAGGCATCATTGCTCTCACGTCATGCGAGAGCCCACATCTACATCAAAAACAATAGGGGTGGTCTTTGGTACCCACACTCTTTTGGGTCCATGGGGTTAGTTCCTTTCCTAACCCAAACAAATTTAGTTGCTAAATTTACATCATGAACTTTATCATAGCAAAATTTAGCAAGGTGGTCCTTACGTTCACAATGTGTACAAGTGTACACATGAGCATACAATGTGTGATGTGCATGAGCGTGCGAAGCATGTGTATGCCGTGTATGGTGTGCATGCATAGATGGAACTTGTTTCTTTCGAAACATAGATTCCAACCGTGTATGGTTCATGGCACAATGGCTCAAAGTGGAGCCCAAACAATTAACACTTTTCTTCAAATATTTATATCATTTTTAATACTTGAAGACAAAGTGGAGCATGCAATTTGTGAGCTAGATGGTGACTCTACACTAGTATGGCAAACATGTGTATCTAAATCATTTTTCAAAGAAACATTTTTCTTTAAATAATCTTTCAATTCTTGTGAAATCAAACTTATTTTATTTTTTAAAGAATTATTCTCTTTTAATACAAAATCAAATTTGAAGTTAAATCCTCATTTTTCTTCAAAATATATTCACAATCATTTTTACTTTTCAAAATTTTGTTTTCATTAAGTGCAATATCAAGTGGGATTTAAGCGAGTCACTTTCACTTGAAATCTCATCCCTTTATTGCAAAACAATCTCAAGTCTAGAAGATAAATTTTTATTTTCTTTTTTAAACCAAGACTTTCCTTTTCAAAAGTTTGTATTTTGAAATCAAATTTTCACATTTTTAGCAAGTTCACCATTCATGGCTTGTGCCTCTAAACACTCATTGCAATAGGAAACTAGTGCTGGCATCTAGTTGAGTTTCTGATTGTACCTCAAGGGAGTCATTCCCTTAGACCATGAAGCAACATTCATTGGACTCGTCTCTCCTAAATCTCCTCATCTTATCGATAATTTTTGGTAGCTCGAGAGAAGTCAAAAATGCTCCATACTGCAAAAGCCGAATCATAGTGAGAAAACACATGTAAATATTCTTTATGAAGATATACTCTTAGTGCCTTTAGGGCTATTGCATTGGCCTCTATATGCTTGTTATCTTTAGGTAGGATTCCTTAGTGATGGCTAGGTAAACATGCAAACCTAGGGCATTTAAATGCCAACTCATCAAAATCTTTCATGTGTCAATTTTAGAGAAATCAAACACGGGAGGGCTATCCATTGCAAACTATATGTGTGCAAAGCAAATGCAAATGATAGATTAGCTAACCAAGATCACACTCCTAGATGGTTAAACCTAATATCAGGAGCATAGGCTCTGATACCAATTGAAGGTACACCTAGAGGGGGTGAATAGGTGTACGGCTAATCTGATGAACTAAATGCAAAAATTAAAACTTAATTGTAACTACACTTAATGCAACCAACGAGTGTAGCCGAATTTCCGGTGAAGGGCTCTGGACTAACTCCTTTTGATTCCTCTGAATAAGAGTTGAGGTGCTATATGAAGCTCTCGTTGTTAAGCACAAGTGAGGTACACACCAACAAGCCAAGCATATAATATGAATGAGCAATATGAAATGATGCAATGACACAATATAAAGAGAGAGTTATAGTCAATGGATCAAACGCAAACAACGAGATTTGTTTCGAGGTTCGAGCACCCAGCTCTACGTCCCCGCCTTCACCCAGAAGGATTTCCAATCCACTAACTTGTCCACACAGGACTCCCACTCAGGGAACCTCCACTGAGAATTTGGGGTAAATACAATATGGAGTACACAACTCCTCTCTCAACCAAAACAACCTCTCACTAGAGGCTAAGCACAAAGCCACATCAAACGCCACCTCACACAAGAGGGGTAGGCACTTAGCCAAAACAACCACAATCTACCTCTTCACTAAGAGGATACCAACACAACCTCCACTACAACCTCTCACTAGAGAGATACCCACAATCACCTCTCACTAGAGGGATATCACAAATAAAAGAGGGGTACAACACTTGGTGGTTTCCACAACCACAAACTATCTCTTTCTCACAAAAACAAAGATCCTAATAGATAGGATAGTATGTAAGCTCAAGTGTGTGAAATCAAGGTGTTTGGAAATCAAATAACAAAGAAAAATACTTGGGAAAATACTTTGAAATATGATAGAAATAAAGAACAACACAAATATCTCAAATCTCTATTTTTCTTTGATTTTCCAACCCTTGAAAACATATGAAGATAGATCTTTTTGGCTTAAAAACTCTTTGAAAACTTGTGTTAAAACACTTATAAATGGGAGAAATTTTTCTCTTAAAAATCTTGGAGAAAACCTCTCTCAAATGGGGTATTTATAACCCCCAAAGGAATCTGCCCGTTGGCAGTAGACTAGGCCAATAATGGCCTTCGGTTGACCGGCCGGTCGACCGGCCAACGGTCAAGTTTCTGACCGTAGAGCCTTCCAGTCGACCACCCGGTCGGCCGGCCCTGAAGCAGAGAGCAACGGCTCTCTGGCCGGTCGACCGCCCGGTCGACCGGGGCAACCCGAGAGTGGGTTGCCTTCAGTCGGTCGACCGCTCGGTCGACCGGCCAACTGATACGGCTAAGTGCACATCCTTGTGCACGTCTGGTCGACCGCTAGGTCGACCGGCTCCTGGTCAGGTCGACCGGAACGGTCGACCGCCAGAGCCTGGCAGGGGATTTTTCAGAACTGAAAAACTTGGTTTTTAAATACAAATTAAATCCCATAAAATCTTCTAAAAATCCACAAAAATAAGTTCAGTATAATACTTTGATATACATACATGTGTGAAAAGTTTCAACACATATTTCATACTTTTTGAAGCATTTTTGTGACTTACAAATTTTGCCGAAAACCAAAAACTGTATTTTTAAAACTTGGATTTTCAAATGGAAATCCGATTTTTCCAAAACTCATCCAAATACAAAAACATGATTTTAAACAACTTTTAGGCATGTAGTATATGGATATACTCCAATATACATATATATATATATATATATATATATATATATATAATATATATATATATATATATATATATATCAATGTTTTTGATATTAAATCCGAAAATATGTTTTATTAAAATATAAAATTCTAAACACATGAATAGGCATATCAAAATAAGTTTGTCTAAGATATGAAGCATACATGTATATAGAATAAACCTAATATACATTAAACCATGTAAACTTGTTTTGAATCTATCTATTCATGAAAAACCAAGATCGGTTAAACCAAAAACTGAAAACCAATAAACATGAAAACTTAAACAAGTGTGTGTGTTGTGAACTTGAGCATATCACACTATCTAATCTTTACACATGGATCTAAAATACAAAACTAAACTATGTACCGAAGTCTTCTTGACGAACTCCGTCTTCAAGCCGACTCGATCCAAACCGTGATCCACCGAGCTTGACTCCAATGAGTGCTATATATGATCTTTGACGCTCGGGCTCTTGAATCACCATGTGAAAGGCTTCAAAACTCCTTTGTTGAAGCTAATTAGCTACTAATATCTTGGTTAAGGATCTGAAACTAAACATCACAAGATTATTAGTAAACATAACTTCATGAGCTAATATATATCAAAACTAGAGTGGAAGGCCTCTGGGCCAACACGGTCGACCGACGTGCACAAGAACGTGCACGTTGACCAGCCACTTAGGCCGGGCGATCGAGCGGTCGACGACTGAAAGTGCCCCACTCACGGGTGGGGGTGGTCGACCGGACGGTCGACTGTGAGGCTTGGCACGGTCGACCGAGCGGTCGACTGGCCAGAGAGCAACTACTCTCTGAAATTGGCGCGGTCGACCGGGCGGTCGACCGGCAGGCTCAATGGTCACTTTTTTGATCGTTGGCCGGTCGACCGGCCGGTCGATCGGAAGGTCCATTTTGACCTTTCTGCCAGCCAATGGGAAGATTCATTTGGGGCCTATTTATACCCCATCTCTTGGCTGTTTGGCTAAGATTTTCAAGGAGAAAAATTTCATACTTTTCTAGTATTTTCAGCAAAAAGTTTTGGGTTCAAAATTTTCATTCTCTATTTGTTTTTAAAGTGTTTTTAATTCAAAGAAAATAGTCTTTTGGGAATTTGTTTTTGGTCTAAAAATTTTCTCACACTTGAGCTTATTATTCTATCCTCTCTATAGGATCTTTGTTTTTTTGGAAAAAGAAGTTGGTTTGTTGTCTTTTGATCACTAAGTTGTAAACTCTCCTACTTTGTGTTATCCCTCTTGTGTATAGGGTGATTTTGGAGTGGTGGCTTTGTGCCCTATCCCTCTAGTAAGAGGTTGATTGGTGTTTGGCTTTGTGTCCATCCCTCAAGTGTGAGGTGATTGATTTGTGGTGGCTTTGTGCCTACCTCTAAGTATAGAGGTTGTGTTTGTAATTGAGAGAGAAGTTGTGTACTCCCGGTTGTATTGCCCCAAATCCTCAGTGGAGGTTCCCTGTATGGGAGTCCTGTGTAGACAAGTTAGTGAAAATCCTTCTGTGTGAAGGCGGGGACGTAGAGCTGTGTGCTCGAACCTCGAAACATATCTGTGTGTTAGCGATTGATCCACTTTCTCTTAACTCTCTCTTTATTACTTTGTGCATCTATTCATATTGTCATATCATATACGTGCTTGTGTTGTTTGTGTGTGTCTCACTTGTGTTTAACTACGAGAGCTTCATATAGCACCTCAACTCTTATTCAGAGGAATCAAGAGGAGTTAGTCCAGAGCCCTTCACCGGGATTTGGCTACACTCGTTGGTTACATTAAGTGTTTTGGAATTTAGTTTTAATTTTTGCATTTTGTTCATTAGATTAGCCGTACACCTATTCACCCCTCCAGGTGTACTTACAATTGGTATCAGAGCCTACGCTCCAGATATTAGGTTTAACCACCTAGGAGTGTGATCTTAGTTTTGTTAATCTACATTTGCATTTTCATTTGTATTTGCACACATATAGTTTGCACTCATGGATAGCCCTCCCATGTTTGATATCTCTAGACTTGAATATGGAAGGTTATGATGAGTTGTCATTTGAAAGCCCTAGGTTATAAAGTTTACCTTACCATTATCAAGGAATCCTACCTTAGTGATAGCAAACATATAGAGGCTAATGCACAAGCACTTAAGGCACTTAGAGCATCTCTTGATAAAAAGTATTTACATGTGTTTTCTCACTATGATTCTGCTTTTGCAGTGTGGAACATTTTGACATCTCCCGATCTACCAACGCTTATCAATAAGAAGAGGAGATCTAGTCGAGACGAGTCTGACGAATGTTACTTCATGGTCCAAGGGAATGACTCCCTTGAGGTACATTCGGACACTCAACTAGATGTTAGTACTAGTTCTCATTGCAATGAGTGTATGAATGCACAAGCGTTGAATGATGAACTTGCTAAAAATTGTGAAAATTTGATTTCAAAATACAAACTTTTGAAAAAGGATAACTTTGGTTTAAAAGAAGAAAATAAAAATTTATCTTCTAGACTTGAGATTGCTTTGTAAGAGAGGGATGAGATTTCAAGTGAACTTGACTCACTTAAATCCCAACTTGAACTTGCACTTAATAAAAACAAATTTTGGAAACCAAAAATGATTGTGAAAATGTTTTAAAGAAAAATGAGGATTTATCTTCAAAAGTTGATTTTATTGTAAAAGAAAATGTTTCTTTGAAAAACAAAATTGATTTGATTTCACAAGAATTGGAAGATTGTTTAAAGAAAAATGTTTCTTTGAAAATGATATAGATTCACATGTTTGCCATGCTAGTGTAGCTTCACATTCTAGATTACCTATTGCATGCACCTCTTCTTCCATTATTGAAAATGATATATCTATGCTTAAGAAGAGTGTTGATTGTTTGGGCTCCACTTTGAGCCATTGTGTCATGAACCATACACGTTTGGAATCTATGTTTCGAAAGAAACAAGTTCCTTCTATGCATACACACCATTCACGGCATACACATGCTTCCCACGCTCACTCCCATAACACGATGTATGCTCATGTGTACACTTGTACACATTGTGGACGTAAGGGCCACCTTGCTAAGTTTGTTATGATTGTATACATGATTCAAATTTAGCAACTAAATTTGTTTGTGTTAGGAAAGGAGCTAACCCCATGAACCCAAAAGAGTGTGAGTAACAAAGACCACCCCTATTGTATTTGATGTAGGTGTGGGCTCTCACATGACGTGAGAGTGATGATGCCTTGAGGTGGATGGGTTCCGAGCTTAAAAAGGACAATTTGGATGCATCACTTTCAAGGGGAGTTCGGTGGGAGGACCACCATGGTTTGGAGATATGGAGAGTTGTCCTCATGGTTTTTGATAACGATCTCTTACTCCTCATTATGTTTGCATGTTTTTAGATCATTCATTTATAGCATGTCTTGTTTTTAATGTTCATTATGCCATATGCCATGTTTATTAGTCCTATGATATGCATGATTAGTATTTGAGACACCCATATTTATATGGACCCATATTTAGTGTTCTCACTTTAGTTTAACTAATGTGTATGTCCTAAATCTAATGCATGTGCATTTGCCAAAATGATCATATGAGTTTTTGTTTTGATTTCTATGCTTCATGTTTAGATGTTAGTTTCATTAAAACTTGGATATATACTTGTACAACTAGTGAGCCACAAATAGACTATTATATGTTTATGCTTAAACGCTCATTTGTACTTATTAGATGTACTAGTATAGCCTAGTTTGATGATTCATACATTTTGACTTGTATTCCCATTTTGTATATGTTTTTCATGTTGTGTTTTAACTTCATGTATATGTCTATTTTGTCCAAATTAATAGCTATACATATACATCCTTGAGCCACTTGCCTTCATGCATATACTTTTGTGGACTCGTTATATTTGGATATGTATGTATACTTTAGTTTGTACATGACATACATATACCTTTGAAGAATTCTAGTGTTGATGACTTTCATGTTTTAAGAAATTTCTTATTAAGCTTGATTGCCTTTTCATGACTATGTCCTTCACATAACTCTTATACACTCACGTTATTTGAGTTTTTCTCATGATTTTTGTTTTCATGAGTCCTATATGAGCTTATATCTTTTGAGTGTAAATTGTTGAGCGATTTTCATGTTTCATATAATATATTTTTTTATTCCTTGCTTGAAGGATTTCGTTCTAGTTTTTCAAAATTTTCATATAACTAGTTCGTATTCTTCATATGGTAAAGTTTTCAAACATACTATATTTTCAAATTTATTTTTGAAAACCCCTACCATTAAGGGCGGTTGGTTGGGTGACCATACCTTGTATGCTTATTATTGAAAATCCTTTTAAACATGTGCATGAAATGGGTGGTAGGAAGTATGAGTTATACACTTGATCTTATTATGTTTTCAATTGGTATCATTGGATCTTTTCAATTGGTATTACTATTGATATTCTTTTTGTATACTCATATATATTTTTATATATGTATGCTTCAATTTCAAATAGTATCAATTTCGATTGGTATTCAATTTTTCATACATATATATATGCTTTATTTGTGCTTACTATATCTCTATATCTTTGAGCATAAATTTTAATTATGCTAAGCTTGATTTCTTAAATGACTATTATATTTCAATTGATTATATTTCAATTGGTATCTTATATAAGCTTATGCATCATTTTGTTTGGTATTTCATAAAGGGGGAGAAAATTCATATTTCACCTTTTAATTGGTTTTGTTTACCTTTCGTATTTTACTCCCACACTTTATGAAAAATGATTGAAAAAGGATATTGATTATTGTTGATATCATATGCTTCTAATGAAAATTACTTTCAATTGGTACTAATCTTTACAATTGATATCAAAATTATCTATATATCTTTAATTGATATTAAAATTTTTTGGTTGGATTCGTCAAAATGATTTATTTACTTACAATTGGTATTTAAATTTATGTTAAAAATATTTGTTTTATGTACTTTCAATTGGTATGATTAATTGATATCATGATGCACGAAATTGATATATATTTTTTAATTGGTATCATAAAGTTTTGATTTGATTTCACCCCTTATTGATATTTTTTTGTTTAATATAAAAAGGGGGAGAACATTGTTTTATTGTTTTCTTTGACCCCTTTGTTGATAATTGACAAAAAGGGGAGAAGTATTTGTGAGTTTATATGCATGTTTATTAGTTATTTGAGTTTCAATTTGGTATCAAGAGCTTTTATTGTTTCATGCTTTGTTGTTTTGTTTTGTTGATGTCAAGAAACTTTTGAGTTAAAATTTTTATTATCGGTATCAAGAGCTTGAATTGATTATCTTTCAGTTGGTATCAAGAATTTTTTTATTGATTGGTATCAAAAGCTTTCAAGAGTTTTTTTATTGATTGGTATCAAGAGCTTTGTTATTGATAAAGTTTTCAAATTGAAATTTTTATTGGTATCAAGAACAATTATTTAAGAACATATTTATTTCAAAAGGAAAAGGAATTATTTTAAAAGTTTGGCATCAAGAGCATGTTCATTTCATTATTTTATGCATGTTGATGCATATTCATGTTTAGTATTCATTGCATATATTTATTGTTTATTGCTATGCATGAGTTAAGGGAGAGCTTCTTTGAAGCTTAACTTTAATCCATGCATATATAACTCCATGAGTTTTGTCATAATCAAAAACGGGGAGATTGTTGCCCAGAGGCCTTCCACTCTAATTTTGATGATGAATAACTCAAGTAGTTATAGTTTACTAATAATCTTGTGATGTTTACTTTCAGATATTTAACCAAGATATTAGTAGGTGATTAGCTTCAACAAAGGTGTTTTAAAGCTTTCACATGGTGATTCAAGAGCCGAGCGTCAAAGTTCATATCTAGCACTCATTGGAGTCAAGCTCGGTGGATCACGTTGGATCTAGTCGACTTGGAGACGACACTCTACAAGAAAACTTTAGTACAGTGTTTAGTTTATAGTTTAGATCCATTTGTTAAAGATTAGATAGTCTGATATGCTCAAGTTAACAACACACATGTTTCATATTTTGATTTTGGTTTTCGGTTTTTGGTTTAACCGATCTTGGTTTTCATGAATAAATAGAATCAAAATAAGTTTACATGATTTAATGTATATTAGATTTGTTCTATATACATCTATGCTTCAACTATTTAAACAAACTTAGTTTGATAGTCTATTTCATGAGTTTGGTGTTTTGGTATTTTAACAAAAACATATTTTGGATTTTAAGTCAAAAACAATGATATATATATCTTTCGTGTATATTAGATAATATCCATATACAATATGCTTCAAGTCGTTTCAATATCATGTTTTGTATTTGGATGAGTTTTGGACAAAGCGATTTTCATCTCAAAAATCCATGTTTTAGAAAATACGGAATTTAGTTTTCGGTAAAATTTTCATAACACAAAAAGAGTTCAAAATTTTTGTAACTTGGTTTGATTTTTACTCAAACAAGTTTGTATTTCAAAGAGAATATAAGAACTTATTTTTGTGAATTTTTAGAGATTTTATGGGATTTATTTGATAATTAAAAATTCAGTTTTCAAATCCCTTAAACAGCCCTGCTGTCACGCCCCGCTTCCCAAAATACGCGAAAACGGGGTCGCGACGAGAGTCGGCGACGCATATACGCAAGGAAAATACCCTAAGCCTAAAGTAACATGAACAAGCTATAAATCCAAACCAAAATCAATCAATAATCACTGCAATAATACATATAAGATTACACATGATCTCAAATGAAATAAGGAATAGAATTGAAGCTAAGTGTGATATATATGAATCCAAAAATAATAGCAGGAATAAAGAAAGGAATAAATATCAGAATCGAATAGGAAGAAGCTCCAGCTCTTCATGAAGTGTACAGTCTCATCGAACACCTGACAATAGAAACAAGCGTCCAATATCTGGACGTGCAAATCCAGGGTCGTCAGAAAGTGACCTGATGAGTGTTTGTGTGTAAAGAGGAGAACTCGTGCATACAGACAATGTGCATAAAATAATAATAAGAATAACTACAGACATAAGATTACTAAATAACATGATAAACAAGCAACTGAATAATCATAACATGAATAAGCACGTAGATAAAGACAAGTAAAATAACTGTAAACAACTGATGTCATGATAACGGGGAACGACTAATGTCTAGATGAGTAACATAGCATGTCACTAGTTTGGTATATAATCCGGTCATAGTTATAGTCATATGTCTATCACAGTGATATATATGTACAGTCAGGTGATTATAGTCAGTTACAATATGCTATAAACAATTTATTATTATTTATTATATCAGCGAACACCAATTGCCACCTGTAATAGACGCATCCCATACTACGCCTACCACACGTGTCAATCGATATCCTAAATTTGTTGAAATTAATAGAAGAGATATTGTCCATGTTTTAGGTGGGTCCCGTACATACCCGGAACCACGGCCCAGATGCCTGGCGCTGAACCAGGCCCTACCGCCAGGTAGTCAGTAACAGTAACAGTACTCACAGTATCACTTTGGAACAATAACAGATGGGATGTCAGTCATCCCTCGGAATCCTGCAGTGGAACCGTAAGTTGGCTGCGCAACCTGTATCCTAGGTCCACCAAAAATACAGACGATGTCTCCTCCATCAATTTTCCCAATCCCAATGTAAGTTGTCCATTTATATTATTATTTATTCAATTTAGTTAAATCAGTCAATGTCCATATTACCTGGAATACTGGGATGACATGGTGACGGTCATAGTACAGTAACAGTGATCGTATACACGGTGAACAATATCAGTAACAATGAACGGTAACAGTAACCGTGTATACGATGAATAGAGTTGTACCGAGTGTTACGGTCTAACAATATATTTTCCCAATAACTTCTAGTAAATGAACAGTATGTTTATCAGGTATGTATTTTATATAATCAGTGAGGTTACTTAAGTGGTATCATGATGTCTAGGACCAAGAATATTATGCAAGGTTCTTAAAAGAGATAAAAACATTCACAAGATAATTTATTTTGTATTTAATACATGTAGGCATGGACTAGTAACTAACAGGCATAAAACATAATTGAGTTTGAACAATTATTTAAATGTATAATAATGTTTATTGAAAAAGACAGGACAAAACAGTCACGTGAAATAATTCTAAAATACTCAATGAGAAAACAAAGAACACTCACTAAAATGATGTGTTTTAGAACCGATTCGGTGTCTGGTCTTCACAGCATGAACCGGTACTAATCTCCGATCATCCCATAGGTCAGTTTTTTTCAAATCGCCTGGCTATCAGGTCCATAACGAGCACAACTTCGAATTTTCTGTTATGGGTCCGGATTTCACCAAATAGGTTTAAAATGCTGCAACATGCAACCCAACCCACACATGAACTCACACGAATATAAACCCGTACACATACACACACCGCATACATAAACGGGTACCCAGCCACATATAATTTGTAATAATAAATAAATGTACATGTACATATTAAAATACCAGTATATTTTATTTAAACACTGTATTTCAAAGTAGGGATATTACAAAAACAATCAGATAAATCATCAAACTAACCTCCAGAAGGAGAGGCTTCCATGTAAAGATTACTTAGAATTTCACTTCTGCTTGCCACAACAAGAACACAACTATCTGAAATTTCACTTGAAGTGGATCACTTATAAAAACACACAGCATATTATGCTTCATTTTTTTTTTCTAGGCACTTGACAAGAAGTGCCAACAATGCATACATCACATGTCCAATTATAATTTTAATGTAATGAAAAATATTTCAGTTAAGTAATAGTTTTAATATGGTATGCCATTCGTATACAACATGACAAAAAGCAATAACCCAAATTAGGAATTAACAATTATAAAACTTATGAGAAGCGAACATACTATCATGGATCAGAACATATGAATCACAGTTCACAGACAATAAAAATATAGCATTAGTTAACATGATGTGAATAGCATGATCCATGCCTTGACAGGGGTAAGTCGACTAACCAAATGTGAATATTAGGAGGGAAATCAGGATAAGGTTCTCATTATAATCAAAACATATAAATTGTACACAGTAGAGCTGTGATTATAACTGCTAGTCAATAATGTAAGATATAGATAAAATTGAAACACGGGTCACTTCTAAAAGATCTGGCTCTATTAACTTGAAATATGAATACAATGAGAAAACCTTTGAATGAACTATAGGAGGGAGGTGGATAGAGTAAAGTGATACGCATTAAGTAATCATGAAGTTGATACATATAAACTGTGAATGAGACTCAAGGGTAACAACTAACAAGTATATCACGATTATAGGCAAGCAAACATTGAATCATAGCAAACCATTAATAGTCTAAGGCTTAAAAAGGGAATCAGATGAGAGTAGAATAGCAAAGTTGAGAAAAATGACTGTTCATTAAGATAACAAACAATAAAAATGATAGCTGAAGCCTGAGCTTAACCAATGATGATATCTAACAAACTAAGAGGTGAACCAATCGGATTCCACTAACATGAGCAATAAAAGAAATGAACCAATTGTCAACAGCAATTATGTTCTGGTGGTACAAAAGAAAGTAAATTAACCTTACATTAAGGTGGCTACAAAGAGAATGGAAAATGGGTACAACATAATCTATATGTTAATCGAGAAGCATATCATATAATCTAATAAAATGGTGGAATAATGACTCATTAAACTAAGCAGAAAAGGTTTTGATGCGGATTATTAGTGATTTTACAGTTATCACTATGAACCCATTACTAGATATAATACAATCCAGACAAGATCATACTAGCATATCAAGAAACGAAGGGTTCAAAGACATGAACAGATAGTAGGTACCAAATGTATTGAAAGATATGGTTCACGGATCAAGGTTTAATGAAACCAGCATGCCCTATCCATCATTCAAGTGAGAGATATCTGCTCCTTAAGGAGGTATTCGGGGAATAGGCATTTATCTACAGTTGGAGAATCTTGCCTGAGAGAGAGGGAGTCCGGGGATGGTGCACCGGGGGCTGCTCACTCCCGGATGTTACTAAAGATGCCCCGCCGTGGGGGAGAAAAGAGGGGCTCGGGTGTGTGCCGATGAAGTGGTGCTTGGTGAAAGGACAATGGCCTGGGGAAGGCTCGGCCAGACTCCAGCATGGTGGAGGGGAAGATGGCTCGGTCATGGTTTGTGGAGTCCGGGGTTGGGGTGTTCGGCTGTGGGTTGCATAGGCTGAAGATGGGGAGATGTTGTGCACATGCGAAGGGGAAGAAATAATTGGTTGGGATATAAGATTTAGATAGGGTTATTTGGTTAGGATTTGGTTAGTTAAAATGGGATTTGTATTTAGCATTGCATGGGTTAACGGGTATGGGTTAGGTTTGGGTAAGGAATGGAATAGATATAGATAAAGGGTATTTGGGTTTGGGCCTAAGAAAATAGTAAAAAAAATGAATTAGAATTGAAATGTAAGTGGGCTTGGGCTAATGCTAAAAGAAAATAAAAAGAAGAACAAAATGGAATAAGGGAGATGGTTTTGATCTCAATAGGTTGGGCCCAAAAATAAATAAATGAAAGAAGATAGGAAAATAAAAGGAAAGGAAGTGAGAGTTCTGGGCTTGGGCCTGGCTAGGAAAAATTTGAGAAGCATTGGAAAAGAAGATAAGGAAAGGAATAATATCAACCTAATTAATAAAAATTAATTAAAATTCATACTAAAACCATCATATTCACTAGTGTTAACATTAAATTATTAGCAAATAGAAATAATATGTCACACCAGATAATGATTTAGGATTATTACAAGAAAAATGCATTTTTTTTAAACCTGGTATTATAAAACAGAGATATTACACCTGCAAGGCTCTGGCGGTCGATCGGGTCGGTCGACCGGACCCAGAGTCGGTCGACCGACGTGCACAAGAACGTGCACGTTGACCAGCCACTTAGGCCGGTCGACCGAGCGGTCGACCGACTGAAAATGCCCCACTCTCGGGTGGGGGCGGTCGACCGGACGGTCGACCATGAGGCTTGGCACGGTCGACCGAGCGGTCGACCGGCCAGAGAGCAGCTGCTCTTTAGAATTGGCGCGGTCGACTGGGCGGTCAACCGCAGGCTCAACGGTCACTTTTTTGACCGTTGGCCGGTCGACTGGAAGGTGAATTTTGACCTTTCTGCCAGCCAACGGGCAGATTTGTTTGGGGCCTATTTATACCTCATCTCTTGGCTGTTTTGGCTAAGATTTTCAAGGAGAAAAATTTCATACTCTTCTAGTGTTTTTCAGCAAAAAGTTTTGAGTTCAAAATTCTCATTCTATTTTTTTTTAAAGTGTTTTTAATTCAAAGAAAATAGTCTTTTGGGAATTTGTTTTTGGTCTAAAAATTCTATACCTATTTAGAGTTTTCTCAAGTGATTTTCTTTGATCAAAACACTTTGTTTTCTCATACTTGAGCTTATCATTCTATCATCTCTATAGGATCTTTGTTTTTGTGGGAAAAGAAGGTTGTTTGTGGTCTTTTGATCACTAAGTTGTAAACCCTCCTACTTTGTGTTATCCCTCTTGTGTAGAGGTTGATTTTGGAGTGGTGGCTTTGTGCCCTATCCCTCTAGTGAGAGGTTGATTGTTGTTTGGTTTGTGCCCATCCCTCAAGTGTGAGGTGATTGATTTGTGGTGGCTTTGTGCCTAACCTCTAAGTGTAGAGGTTGTGTTTGTAATTGAGAGAGGAGTTGTATACTCCCGGTTGTATTGCCCCAAATCCTCAGTGGAGGTTTCCTGTGTGGGAGTCCTGTGTGGACAAGTTAGTAGAAATCCTTCTGTGTGAAGGCGGGGACATAAAGTTGTGTGCTCGAACCTCGAAACATATCCGTGTGTTAGTGATTGATCCACTTTCTCTTAACTCTCTCTATTACTTTGTGTATCTATTCATATTGCCATATCATATACATGCTTGTATTGTTTGTGTGTGCCTCACTTGTGTTTAACCACGAGAGCTTCATATAGCACCTCAACTCTTATTCAGAGGAATCAAGAGGAGTTAGTCCAGAGCCCTTCACCGGAAATTCGGCTACACTCGTTGGTTACATTAAGTGTGTTGCAATTTAGTTTTAATTTTCGCATTTTGTTCATTAAATTAGCCGTACATCTATTCACCCCTCTAGGTGTACTTACAGAATAATCATCTATAAAAGTCATAAAGTAATGGTTACCTCCAATTGATGCCGTATTGGTAGGTCCCCAAACATCGGTGTGAATATAATCCAGAATCCCCTCGGTGCAGTGAGTCCCTGTGCCAAATTTCACCTTGGTCTTCTTTTCGATACTCAATGTTCACAAAATTCTAATTTGCAGGTTCTGACGCCTTTCAACAGACCTTACTTTACAAGAGCTTGCAAAAACTTTTCACCTGTATGTCCGAGCCTTATATGCCACAGCCTGGTAAAATCATCATCTGAATCAGTAGAAGTCGGCACTTGACGTGTAACTATACTACTCTTCAAGTAGTAGAGATTATTTCGGCGAACGCCCTTCAACACCACCATTGAGCTTTTAATCATCTTGAGAACGTCATCTCTTATAGATACCTCAAGACCTAATGTTTTTAAAATACCAACTGAGATGTACATACCTCACTTTCTTTAATTCTCCCACCATCCCATCAAACATCTAATCTGAACTGTACATATTCCTTCCTGAAAAACACCTAAAGGGGGGTGAATAGGTGTAAGTGCTAATCTAGGAACTAAGTGCGCTAAATGCGGAAGCTAATGCAAATTATTGCAAACACACTTAATACAATCAACAAGTGTAGCCGAATTCCCCGTGAAGGGCTCTGGACTAACTCCTCTTGATTCCCCTTGAATGGGTTGAGGTGTTATGTGAAGCTCTTGTTGATTAAGTACAAGTGAGGCACACACAAACAACCAAGCATATAAGATGATATATCAATATGAATATATGCAAGGCACAAATGCAAGCAATGTATGATATGAATGAAGTATGATGCTTTGCACAAATGTAAAGAGAGAGAGAGTTGAGAGATAAGTGGATCAAACGCTAACAACAAGATATGTTTCGAGGTTCGAGCCCCTAGCTCTACATCCCCGCCTACACCACCGTGTAGGATTTCCAATCCACTATAGGAGTACCGAACTCCTCTCTCAATGCCACCGAGGCAATACAACCACAATCCACCTCTACCGAAGAGGGATAAGGCCCCGTAGCCAATACAAACACAATCACCTCTACAAAAGAGGGATCCAAACCAATACCACTCCGATCAACCTCTACCAAAGAGGGATACAACAAAAGTAAGGAGGGTTTACAATCTTGGAGGCTTAACCTCAAACAATCTCTTTTTTCCACAAAAACAAGATCCTAATAGAATAGGATAGATGATAGCTCAAGTGTGGAAACAAGGTGTTTTTGGAAACAAGCAACAAAGAAAAACTACTTGGGAAATCTTATAGATGATAGAAAATGAAAACCAATACAATATCCCAAAAACCTAGTTTTCTTTGATTTTTCAAAAACCCAAAACAACACAAAGATAAATCTCTTTGGCACAAAACTCTTTTTTAAAACTCTTTAAAAATAGTAGAGAAAGTCTGAAAATTTTGGCTCTTAAAATCTTAACTAAAACCCCCAAGAGTTGGGGTATTTATAGCCCAAACAGAAAACTAGCCGTTAGGCTGAGCTGGCAGCCTGACAGGCTACCGTCGACCGGCCCGGTCGACCGCCAACGGTCAGAAATGTGACCGTTGGACAACCACGGTCGACCGGCACGGTCGACCCAAACAAACAGAGAGCTCTGCTCTCAGACCCGGTCGACCCTGGCGGTCGACCGTCCCAGTGTCTGCCAAACGTGCACAATCTGTGCACGTCGGTCGACCGGCCCGGTCGACCGACTTCATCACAAGTCGACTTGTTCAGTTTGACTAGTTGACTGGTTGAAGCCTAGAACAGAAATCTGGGTTAGAAAACACTGTAAAATATTTTTCTAAAAATCTTTTAACACTTCTAAAAATCACCAAAACTTGTTTTAACATTTTATATTAAAACACAAACAAGTGATAAAAATTTCAAGACATATATCAATCATATCAATTCATTTTTGAGTCTTGCAAATTTTATCAAAACCAACACTTGTATTTTTATCAAACTTGATTTTTCAATACATGAATAGGGAAGTCAAAATAAGTTTGTATAAGTCATTTAAACATGTATGTATAACTAGAATACATCTACTATACATATAAACCATGTAAACTTGTTTTGATCAATCTATTCATGAAAACCAAAAAAAACCAAACATAAAACGTGTGTGTTTGTGCACTTGAGCATATCAACTATACTTATCTTTACAAATGGATCTAAAACACACTAAACTATGGATACCTAAGTCTTCTTGACGATCTTCATCTTCAAGGTGACTCGATCCACAAACATCGTGATTCATGAGCTAGGCAAGGTATGATCTTGATGCTTTGGCCCTGGAATCACCATGAAAAGCTTCTAAACTCCTTGTTGAAGCTAATCACCAACTAATATCTTGGTTAATGATCTGAAACTTAAACAACACAAGATTATTAGTGAACATAACTACATGAGTTAATCATCATCAAAACTAGGGTGGAAGGCCTTTGGGCCAACAATCTCTCCCTTTTGATGATGACAAAACTCATGGAGTTATATATGCATGGATTAAAGTTAAGCTTCAGAGAAGCTCCCCCTTAACTCATGCATAAACAAATAAACAAAAGATATGCAATGAATGTACATAAACATGTATGCATCAACATGCATAAAACACATAAACATGTTCTAGAAGCTCTAGATACCAATTAAATTAATAAAATATTAACAAAAACACTAGATGCTCTTGATCCCAATTAAACTTAATATATGCAAAAACATAAGTATGCATATAAAACACAAATTATTCTCCCCCTTTTTGTCAATCATCAACAAAGGGGTAAACAATCAAAACAATAAAATGAGGGTAAAAATCTTTCTCCCCCTTTTGTCAATCAAAACAATAAAATAATGTTCTCCCCCTTTTGTCTAAAAACAAAAACAAGGTCAATAAGGGGCGACAATCAATTAGGATATCAATTGAAAATATGTCAATGAAGCATCTTGATACCAATTGAAAGTAAACAAAGATCAATAAATGTTATATGCTATATACATTCATGAAGAGGAAGACGCTAAGTTAGCTTCCCTACACATATGCATTACATGAAGGAGGGATGTTAAGCCCTTATTCACATAACACACATTATGTAATGCATAAGAGGAGATGTGAAGCTCCCCCTACACACGTGTATCACATAAAGAAGAGATGTTAAGCTCCTCAATATAAGATACACTCAACATGAATCTATATGTGGAAGAGATGTTAAGCTTTCCTTGCATATAGTCAATACAAATCAAAACTTTTGTATTTTTCTTTAAACAAAAATTTTAGATACCAATTTAAAACACAAGATATCTTGATATCAAAAGATAGTATTTTTCTTTTTAAGCCAAATAAACAATTGAAATGACTATTTTCTATCATAAAGTAAGGAGTGAAAATACAAGTACCAATTGAAATATAAAGAACGAATTTTCTCTCCCTTTATGAAATATCAACAAAAACTATGCGTAGGCTTGTAATAAGATACCAATTGAAAACTAAATCAATTGAAATAAAGTTGAAACTCAAGCTCTAGCATAAACAAAATTTGTGAAAATTTATATCTTGAGCACAAATAAAACAAGTATATGTGTATGAAATAGAATGAGTACCAATCACCAATAGATGATACCAATTGAAAATATACATACACAATAAACATATGAGTATACAAAAAGATCAAAATGATACCAATTGAAAGAGTTCAATGATACCAATTGACATAACAACAATAGCATGTGTATACTTCATATTACTATACCTCCCAATCATGGTTCAAGTTTTAAATGATTTTCATTTTAAAGCATATATGAACATGATCTCCCATCCATCCTCCCATAGAGGGTAGGGGTTTTCAAAAATAGGTTTGAAAATAGAGTACGTTTGAAAAACTCTACCAAAAGAAGAATACGAACTAGTTAAATGAGAAATCTTGTTAACTAGTACGAAATCCTTCAAGTAAGGAATAAACTAAAAATAATTTTCATAAAACACATGTAGATCACATAGCACTTAAAAACACTCAATATTCAATAAAGTCCATGCATGCTCATGAAAACATACTCATGAGAAATATTTAAAAATGGTGAGTGTACAAGTAATGTGTGACATGGCATTATGAAATTTCCAATTAAGCTCAAAATTCTTTGAAACAAGAAAATCATCAAAACTTATTTAATCTTCAAGGTATATGTATGTCTTATACAAACTAAAGTATACATACATATCCAAACACAACGAGTCCACTAAGATATATGCATTAAGGCACGTGGCTCAAAAGGATAAACATGTATATCTAATAGTTTGGACAAGATAGACATATACATGAAGTTAAACAATTAAACACAAAATCAAGAAAAACTAAATCTTCACCAAAACAAATTTCATTTCAAGGTATATGTATGAATTGTCAACACAATAAGTATACATACATATCCCTAAACATAATTGAGTCCATATATAGATTTGCATGAAAGGCAAATGACTCAAGGGGTATACATGTATATCTTAAAGTTTGGCAATACAAACATATACATGAAGTGAAACAATCATAAAACAAATCCAAAAATAGGAATACGAGTTTAAAATGCATGAATCATCAAAACTAGACTATACTAGCACATCTAATGGGTTCAAATAAGCGTTCAAGCTCTAACATATATAGATTTATTTGTGGCTCACTATATGCACAAGTATATACCTAGTCTTAATGAAAACTAACATCTAAACATGTAATCAACACATGAAGCATAAAACACAATAAAAATCAACATGATTAACATAAACATGATTATTATGAATATCCATATGTTATTAGATTTATGATGTACATGATAGCTAATCAAATATGAGAACACAAAATAATAATCCATATTAAACATGGGTGTCTTAAATACTATACATGTATGTCAAGAATCTAATTATCATGGTATTTTCATACTAATCACTAAACAATGAAACATACTATAAACAATGAATATTAAAAGCATGTAAATAAAAATAAGGAGTTAGGAATCGTTACCCAAACCTAGAAGGCAACTTCTCTTGTCTCCAAAACATGGTGATCCTCTCCACCAAACCTTCCCTTGAAAGTAATGCATCCAATTGATTTCCTTTAAGTACGGAACGCATCCACTCCAAGGTGTCATCACTCTCACGTCATGTGAGAGCCCACACCTACATCAAAAACTCTAGGGGTTGTCTTTGGTACCCATATCTTATTGGGTCCATGGGGGTAGTCCCTTCTCTAACCCAAACAAATTTCTTTGCTAAATTTGAAACATTATGTAATCTATCAAAGCAAAATTTAGCAAGGTGACCCTTACGTCCACAATGTGTACAAGTGTACACATGAGCATACATGTGATGGGTGTGTTCGTGAGGAGCATGTGTATGCCGTGGAGGGTGTGCATGCATAGAAGATGGAACTTGTTTCTTTCGAACCAAGGTTTCCAAACGTGAGTGGTTCATGGCACATTGGCTCATAGTGGAGCCCAAACAATCCATTTTCTTCTTAATTAAATTTATATCATTTTCAATCAAGGAAGAAGTGGAGCATGCAAGGGTGATCTAGGTGAAACTACCCTAGCATGGCAAACATGTGAATCAATCTTATTTTGCAAAATAATATTTTTCTTTAAACAAACATTTAAATCATTTGAAATAGAAATAATTTTGTTTTTCAAAGCAACATTCTCTTTTAAAACAAAATCAATTTTTGAAGACAAATTTTCATTTTTCTTCAAAAGAGTTTCACAATCATTATTGTTTTTCAAAAACTCATTTTCTTTTAGAACAAGATCAAGTTGAGATTTTAATGAATCCCTCTCATTAGAAATCTCCTCCTTCTCTTGCAAAACACAATCAAGTTTAGAAGACAATTTTTCATTTTCTTTAGTTAAAGCAAAAGTCTTCTTTTTCAACAAATTATATTTTTCAATTAATTTTCACAAACTATAGATAGTTCTTCATTTAAAGCATGGGGATCAACATAATCATTTGAAGAACTAGCACAATCATCACAATCTAAGTGGGGTTCCGAATGTACCTCAAGGGAGTCATTCCCTTGGATCATTAAGCATTGAGACTCGGATTCTCCACTAGACTCCTCCGGTTGATTTGGCAATTGAAGCTTGGAGGTGGTGGTTGTTGTCAATTTGTTCCACACTACAAAAGCGGAATCAAAGTTAGAAACACACAAAAGATAATCTTTAGGTAATGTGCTTCTAATGGCCTCAAGGGCTTGTGCATTGGCCCCTATATGATTGCGATCTCCAAGATAGCATTTCTTGGTGGCCGCATGAAAGACATGCAAACCTAGGGTCTTTAGGTACATGGACATCCTATACTTCCAAACAACAATGTTGGAAGGGTCAAAGCTAGGTGGGGTCATGAAGTCCATGGTAAACTATATGAGTGTGCAAACAAGCAAATGCAAACAATAGATTAGCAACCAAATGGATCTCACTCCTAGGATGTTAAGCCTAAGTATCAGGAGCACTAGCTCTGATACCAATTGAAAAACACCTAGAGGGGGGTGAATAGGTGTAAGTGCTAATCTAGAAACTAAGTGCGCTAAATGCGGAAGCTAATGCAAATTATTGCAAACACACTTAATACAATCAACAAGTGTAGCCGAATTCCCCGTGAAGGGCTCTGGACTAACTCCTCTTGATTCCCCTTGAATGGGTTGAGGTGCTATGTGAAGCTCTTGTTGATTAAGTACAAGTGAGGCACACACAAATAACCAAGCATATAAGATGATATATCAATATGAATATATGCAAGGCACAAATGCAAGCAATGTATGATATGAATGAAGTATGATGCTTTGCACAAATGTAAAGAGAGAGAGAGTTGAGAGACAAGTGGATCAAACGCTAACAACAAGATATGTTTCGAGTTTCGAGCCCCTAGCTCTACATCCCCGCCTACACCACCGTGTAGGATTTTCAATCCACTATAGGAGTACCGAACTCCTCTCTCAATGCCACCGAGGCAATACAACCACAATCCACCTCTACCGAAGAGGGATAAGGCCCCGTAGCTAATACAAACACAATCATCTCTACCAAAGAGGGATCCAAACCAATACCACTCCGATCAACCTCTACCAAAGAGGGATATAACAAAAGTAAGGAGGGTTTACAATCTTGGAGGCTTAACCTCAAACAATCTCTTTTTTCCCACAAAAACAAGATCCTAATAGAATAGGATAGATGATAGCTCAAGTGTGGAAACAAGGTATTTTTGGAAACAAGCAACAAAGAAAAACTACTTGGGAAATCTCTTATAGATGATAGAAAATGAAAACCAATACAATATCCCAAAAACCTAGTTTTCTTTGATTTTTCAAAAACCCAAAACAACACAAAGATAAATCTCTTTGGCACAAAACTCTTTTTAAAACTCTTTTAAAACAGTAGAGAAAGTCTGAAAATTTTGGCTCTTAAAATCTTAGCTAAAACCCCCAAGAGTTGGGGTATTTATAGCCCAAATAGAAAACTAGCCGTTAGGCTGAGCTGGCAGCCTGACAGGCTACCGGTCGACCGGCCCGGTCGACCGCCAACGGTCAGAAATGTGACCGTTGGTCAACCACGTCGACCGGCACGGTCGACCCAAACAAACAGAGAGCTCTGCTCTCAGACCCGGTCGACCCTGGCGGTCGACCGTCCCAGTGTCTGCCAAACGTGCACAATCTGTGCACGTCGGTCGACCGGCCCGGTCGACCGACTTCATCACAAGTCGACTTGTTCAGTTTGACTAGTCGACTGGTTGAAGCCTGGAACAGAAATCTGGGTCAGAAAATACTGTAAAATATTTTTCTAAAAATCTTTTAACACTTCTAAAATCACCAAACTTGTTTTTAACATTTTATATTAAAACACAAACAAGTGATAAAAATTTCAAGACATATGTCAATCATATTAATTCATTTTTTAACTTTGCAAATTTTATCAAAACCAACACTTGTATTTTTATCAAACTTGATTTTTCAATACATGAATAGGGAAGTCAAAATAAGTTTGTATAAGTCATTTAAGCATGTATGTATAACTAGAAAACATCTACTATACATATAAACCATGTAAACTTGTTTTGATCAATCTATTCATGAAAACCAAAAAAATCAAACATAAAACGTGTGTTTTGTGCACTTGAGCATATCAACTATATTTATCTTTACAAATGGATCTAAAACACACTAAACTATGGATACCTAAGTCTTCTTGACGATCTTCATCTTCAAGGTGACTCGATCCACAAACACCGTGATCCATGAGCTAGGCAAGGTATGATCTTGATGCTTTGGCCCTGGAATCACTATGAAAAGCTTCTAAACTCCTTATTGAAGCTAATCACCAACTAATATCTTGGTTAATGATCTGAAACTTAAACAACACAAGATTATTAGTGAACATAACTACATGAGTTAATCATCATCAAAACTAGGGTGGAAGGTTTTTGGGCCAACACTTCCATGTTACATGGGTGATCATCACTCATGATAACAGAGCATCCATTTAGCTTTTCAAAGCTAGAAAACTAATCCCTATTTGGGCATACATAATATGTAGCTTTAGTATCTAAGATCCACTCAGAGTCTCCTGAGTAACCTGTTGCCCAAAGGCCCATCACTCTAGTTCTGATGATGATCAACTCATGTAGTTATAGCACTAATGATCTTATGTTTATTTAGTCTCAGATTTGTGATCAAGATCTTAGTTGGTGAGTAGCTTCAACAAAGGATTTAAAGTCAAGTTTTGGAGCTAACACGGTTTGATTCAAGAGCCTATGCATCAAGGCCACATCAAGTACTCAAGAGGAGTCTAGCTCTTTGGATCAAATTTGAACCAAGTCAAGAAGATGAGAAGACTTCAAGTGAAGACCTTCAGATCAAGACTTGTGTCTAGATTTGTTTTATTAAGATTGTGTTTTAGATTAAAATGTTAAGGATAGAATAGTTGGTGGATTGCTCGAGTATACCATATACACACATACACTTGATTTAGATGAGTTTTCATAAAAGGATTTTCATTTTTGAAAATACCGGTTTGGTTTTTGGAGTTTATTATATACATGTGTTTTTTAACCAAAACCAGTTTAGTGTTTTATTATCAAAACATAAATATTTCATCATGTATGTGTAGTGGATCATATCCATACACTTTATGCTTTAAAGTGTTTAAAATAACTTATTTTTGTATTTGGAGAAGTCTTGGAAAAACCAATTTGAATACGGTTTTTGTTTCAAGTCAAAATTTCTATGTTACAAAAATAGTTCAAAATGTTTGTAACATGTCTTGATTTTACTCAAACATGTTTGATTATTAAAGTATAATATTAAAACTATTTTTGTAGAATTTTGGAGATTTTATGGGATTTTATCAAAGTCAAAATGCCAAGTTTTTCAATCCCTAAAAGTTGTTTTCTGGCTTCTGCCGGTCGACCGAGTTAGGAGTCAGTCGACCGAGTCGGTCGACCGACGTGCACAAATGTGCATGCCAGTTTTGGCTGGAGGGCCGATCGATCAACCCGGGCGACCGCCAGAGAGCTTCTGCTCTATGGAATGCCCCAGTCGACCGGCAGAGAGCTCTACTCTGTGTTCCAGGCCACGGTCGACCGGGCCGGTCGACTGAGGCTACAACAGTCAGAAATCTGACCGTTGGCGGTCGACCGGGCCAGTCGACCGACAGCCGTCTGGGCTGCAAATTTGCCCCAACGGCTAGTTTTTCTAGCCTATAAAGAGGGGGCTTTGTGGGACTGTTTTTAACAAGTTTTCAAGTGATTTTTGGAGCTAGTTTTTCCTATTCTTTTAAGAGGTTTCTCCACTTTTTAAGAGCCTAATACTTCCATTTAAAAAGGAGAGTTTATCAAGAGTTTTCAAAAGTGATTTTCTTGTGTTTTCCTCTTCAACTTCCATCCTTATTTTTCTCACAAACACTTGAGCTATCCATTGATATATTCATCCTATAGGAGTGTTATTGTGAGATTGTTTTTAGGTAATCAAAGTGTTGTGATCACAATAGACTTCTTCTTGTATTATGAGGAGACGGACGTGTGTGTTCGCATTATTTCGGGTTCTAGTGTGAACTCGGTGTTTGAGGTGCGGCCTCGGCGAGCTAGTGGGCTTGCGGTGTGTTCTTGCGGGAACGAGTGAAGGGACTAGAGAGTCCAAGGAGTTCAAGTGTGAACTCGTCTTGTAGGTGTTGCGGCACCGAGTGATCTGGTGGGATCGGTTTATAGTGAAAATCCTTCAAGCGTTAAAGGCGGAGACGTAGAGCAAGTGTGCTCGAACCTCGAAATAAATCTCCCGTATTTACGATTGCTCTCTCTATCTCTTACTTGTCTTTATATCTTGCATGCTAATATTATCTTTATCTTTATATGCTTGATATATTGTGTGCTCACATTGTTATATGCTTTGGGTTTGTTTGTTAACACTAGTATTCAACCAAGAGAGCCAACGCGGCACCTCAACTCTTATTTAGAGGAACCTTGAGGAGTTAGTCCAGAGCCCTTCACGGGGAATCCGGCTACACTCGTTGGTTACATTAAGTGTGTTGCAGTTTAAGTTTTAATCATTTTGTTCATTAGATTAGCCGTACACCTATTCACCCCCCTCTAGGTGTACTTACAATTGGTATCAGAGCCACGTGCTCTTGATTTGGGTCTTACAACCTAGAGTTAAAGATCCTCATTTATAGCTAATCACAATATTTATTTACACACACCATGGATTTCATGTCACCTCCTACCTTTGACATTTTTAACATCCAAACTTGGAAGGTTAAGTTGTCTATGTACCGCAAAGGCCTAGGCATTCATGTTTATCTTACTACTACTAAAGATTCATATGTTAACAATAGCAAGTATATTGAGGCTAACTCAAAAGCCATTCATGCTTTGAAGAGTACCCTAAACAATGATTATTTATATAGGGTTGCTAATCTTGATTCGGCTTTTGTAGTTTGGAATACCATACTCTCCCTTGGCGAAAAAGAACAATATTATGCGGGGAGCGACTCGGATGTTAGAAGTGACGCCTCCAATATGTGCTACATGGTCCAAGGGGATAACCTTCTTGAGGTAAATACCGAATCCGATGTAGATGAAGATGTTGATATGTCATATGATGAGCTTGAATCATTTTGTCAACAACTTCTAGAAAAATATGACATGCTTAAAAAAGATAATAAGAAAATGAAAAACAAATTTGATTGCATGTTAAAAGAAAAAATTCTTTACAAGAAAGATTGGAATGTTTTTCAAAAGAAAATGAAAATTTGAAAAATGAAAATATTTCCTTGCTTTCTAAATTGAATGATTTGTGTGAAGGAAATAATGCTTTGAAAAATAAAATTGTTTTGGTGGAAAAACAAAAGGAAGTTGCTTTGAATGAAAACACTTCTTTGAAAAGAAAAATTGTTGAAAAAGAAAAAATAAATGTTTCTAAAAAGAAGAAGATTGTTGATCATGCTCTTCATGCCACAACCATTGATAAAAATGAAGTTAAATTTTTGAAAAATAAAATTGATTGTTTGAGCTCAACCTTGAGCAAATGTAATCATAAGAGATTGGAATCCTTATTTCAAAAGAAACAAGTTCCCCACGTTCATGCACATTACCCACATCATGCATATGCATACTTTGCACGTCATGATCACACTCATACACATATGCATCCTAGAGTGTACAAGTGTACACATTGTGGCCGCAAAGGCCATTTAGCAAAGTTTTATTTTAATAAGATACATCATATTAATTTTGCCAAGAAAAATGTTTGGGTTCCATTAGATGTTAACCCCCGTGGACCCAAAGAAAATGGGTACCAAAATCCCCACCTTTTGTATTTGATGTAGGTGCGGGCTCTCACAAAACGTGAGAGAGTTAGTGCCTTCGTAGTGGATGCACATGGACTTGATGGACACACGTTTGATGCACCGCTATCAAGGAGGTTTGGTGGGACAACCACCATGTTTTGGAGATTTGGAGTATAGTTCTTATGTTTTGAGAACTATCTCTAAACTCTTATTTTTAAGTTTTACATGCTTTTGACATATATGATACTTTTAGCATGTCCATGTTTTATGTTTTATGCTTCATGTGGTAAATACTAGTTTAGATATAGTTTTTGTCAAAACTTGAAAATATACTTGTACAAGTAGTGAGCAACATTTGATTCATATGCGTTTGCACTTCATTGTTCATTTGTACTCACTACATGCACATGTATAGCCTAGTTTTGATGATTCTCTCATTTACTCTTGTTTTGCCTATTTTCATGTTTTGCTTCATGTATATGCAATTTTTATTCAAATCTAATAAATATACATATATGCCTCTTGAGTCTCTTGCCCTCATGCAAATTATATCATAGACTCTTTTTATGTTTGGGATATGTATGAATATTATTAGTTTTGGATAAAAACATATATATACCTAGAAGTTTGTTTTTAGATGAAAAAAAAATCTTTATGATTTTCATGATTTTTAATTTGATAAAATGAGATTCATGTTTGCTTTGAGCCCTATTGATTATTTTTATAAAAATGCTAATTACATGATTCTTGTGCACTCATACTTTATTTGTTTATTCATGACTATGTTTCATGATCATTTTGAGCTTTATGGACCTTGAGTGTCAAACTTTATATATTTAGTATGCTCCATGATATACATATGATTTGGTTTCATGTTTTTGAAGGATCTTTAACTAGTTTTTTAAAAATTACTTTTAACTAGTTATTTTTCTTCATTTGGTAGTGATTTTCAATGCTAAAAATATTTTCAAACACCTATTTTTTTGAAAACCCCTACCTACTATTTTAAGGGAGGACGGATGGGCGAGTATGCCTTGTAAGCCTTATTGAAAATCTTTTATCTTGTGCATAAAAAGGGTGATAATTATGAGTTATATACTTGATTTACATTGTTATTTTCAATTGGTATCTCAATTGATATTTATTTTGTATATACTCATATTTTCTATATATGTATGCTTCACATTTCAAATAATATCAATTTCTATTGGTATTCTCTTTTCATACATATATATGATTTGTTTGTGCTTGATTTTCAAGATATTTATATGTTAATAGCACAAAGTATGTTTATGCTAAGCTTAATTCAAATCTTAATTTTCAATTGATTTCTCAATTGGTACTTTTTATATAAGCTTATGCATTATCTTCAATTGGTATTTTTTTTTTTTACAATTGGTATTTCTTTGATATCATATGTATAATATATTTCAATTGGTATCCATTGAACTATTTACTTCAATTGGTATCCATGAAAATTTAAATTGGTATCAAAATATACAATACTTTCCTTCATTGGTATCAACATTTCATTGCATTTCAATTGGTAAAATGTTTCAATTACAATTAAAATTCAAAATTTGTAATGATTATTTCCAATTGGTATCTTAAAATTTGATTTACTAAGATATCTCAAAATTTATTTTATTGAGAAAATTAAAAATGTTTTGATATTTATTGCCTATATGCAAGGAGAGCTTAACATCTTTTCTACATATAGATTCATGTTGAGTGTATCTTATATTGAGGAGCTTGACAACTCTTTTTTATGTGATACACGTGTGTAGGGGTGCTTTACATCTCCTCTTATGCATTGTATATTATGCGTTATGTGAGTTAGGGCTTGTCATCCCTTCTTCATGTAATGCATATATGTAGGGAAGTTAACTTAGCGTCTTCCTCTTCTTGAATGTATATCATATACATCTTTATTGGTTGATTTGATTTCACCCCTTTGTTGATTTGTGTTTTGACAAAAAGGGGGAAACAATGTTTTATTTTTACTTTAACCCCTTTGTTGATGATTGACAAAAAGGGGGAGAAGTATTTTAGTATAAATGAAGTATTTTAGTATATATTCATGTTTTCCTTGCTTTATACATAAAAAGGGAGAAAAATTTTTTGTTTATGCATATTTGTTTTGTTTTGCAAAAAGGGAGAGAAGAATTTGATAAGAATTTGATGAGTTTTATGCTTGATTAGCATGTTTATCTCCTTATATTTGCATACATGTTTGTTTAGTATCATATGCTTCATTGAATATCTTATTGTTTATTGAGATGAATGAGTTAAGGGGAGCTTCTTTGAAGCTTTACTTTAATCCATGCATATATAACTCCATGATTTTTATCATCATCAAAAAGAGGGAGATTGTTGGCCCAAAGGCCCATCACTCTAGTTTTAATGATGATCAACTCATATAGTTATAGTACTAATGATCTTGTGTTTATTTAGTCTCAGATTTGTGATCAAGATCTTAGTTGGTGTGTAGCTTCAACAAAGGATTTAAAGTCAAGTTTTGGAGCTAATACGGTTTGATTCAAGTGCTTATACATCAAGACCACATCAAGTACTCAAGAGGAGTCTAACTCTTTGGATCAAGTTTGGACCAAGTCAAGAAGATGAGAAGACTTCAAGTGAAGACCTCCAAGATCAAGACTTGTGTCTAAGTTTGTTTTTATTAAGATTGTGTTTTAGATTAAAATGTAAAGGATAGAATAGTTGGTAGACTGCTCAAGTATACCATATACACACACACTCTTGATTTAGATGAGTTTTCATAAAAGGATTTTTATTTTTGAAAAATACCGGTTTGGTTTTTGGAGTTTATTATATACATGTGTTTTTTAACCAAAACCAGTTTAGTGTTTTATTGTCAAAAACATAAATATTTCATCATGTATGTGTAGTGGATCATATCCATACACTTTATGCTTTAAAAGTGTTTAAAATATCTTGTTTTTGTATTTGGTGAAGTTTTGGAAAAACCAATTTGAAAAATACGATTTTTGTTTCAAGTCAAAATTTCTAAGTTACAAAAATAGTTTAAAATGTTTGTAACATATCTTGATTTTACTCAAACATATTTGATTATCAAAGTATAATACTAAAACTGGTTTTGTAGAATTTTGGAGATTTTATGGGATTTTATAAAAGTCAAAATGCCAAGTTTTTCAATCCCTAAAAGTTATTTTCTGGCTTCTGCCGGTCGACGGGCCGGTCGACCGAGCTAGGAGTCAGTCGACAGAGTCGGTTGACCGACTGCACAAACATGCACGCCAGTTTTGACTGGAGGGCCGGTCGACCGACCCGGTCGACCGCCAATGAGCTTCTGCTCTCTGGAAAGCCCCGGTCGACCGGGCCGGTCGACCGATAGAGAGCTCTGCTCTCTGTTCCAGGCCACGGTCGACCGAGCCGGTCGACCGAGGCTCCAACGGTCAGAAATCTGACCGTTGGCTGTCGACCGGGCCGGTCGACCGACAGCCGTCTGGGCTGTAAATTTGCCCCAACGGCTAGTTTTTCTAGCCTATAAAGAGGGGGCTTTGTGGGACTGTTTTTAACAAGTTTTCAAGTGATTTTTGGGGCTAGTTTTTCCTACTCTTTTAAGAGGTTTCTCCACTTATTTAAGAGCTTAATACTTCCATTCAAAAAGGAGAGTTTATCAAGAGTTTTCAAAAGTGATTTTCTTGTGTTTTCCTCCACAGCTTCCATCCTTGTTTTTCTCACAAACACTTGAGCTATCCATTGATATATTCATCCTATAGGAGTGTTATTGTGAGATTGTTTTTAGGTGATCAAAGTGTTGTGATCACCAAAGACTTCTTCTTGTACTTTGAGGAGGCGGACGTGTGTGTTCGCATTGTTTCGGGTTCTAGTGTGAACTCGGTGTTTGAGGTGCGGCCTCGGCGAGCTAGTGGGCTTGCGGTGTGTTCTTGCAGGAACGAGTGAAGGGACTAGAGAGTCCAAGGAGTTCAAGTGTGAACTCTCCTTGTAGGTGTTGCAGCACTGAGTGATCTGGTGGGATCGGTTTATAGTGGAAATCCTTCAAGTGTTGAAGGTGGGGACGTAGAGCAAGTGTGCTCGAACCTTGAAACAAATCTCCCGTGTTTGTGATTGCTCTCTCTCTCTTACTTGTCTTTATCTTGCATGCTAATATTGTCTTTATCTTTATATGCTTGATATATTGTGTGCTCACATTGTTATATGCTTAGGGTTTGTTTGCTAACACTAGTATTCAACCAAGAGAGCCAACGCAGCACCTCAACTCTTATTTAGAGGAATCTTGAGGAGTTAGTCCAGAGCCCTTCACGGGGTATCCGGCTACACTCTAGTGTTATACTTGGTGTTTAGTTTAAGAAGTTTTAGTCTGCATTAAATAAGTTTTAATTCCGCATTTATTGACCATTAGATTAGCTCATCACCTATTAACCCCCCTCTAGGTGTTTACATAACCAACAATAGGAGTAGTATCAGATAAAGAGAAACCGATGAGTCTGAATTCGATTCACTTGCCTGTAAAGTACCAGCGTGAGTGCTGACTATCTGTGCGGGATTTGTCTCGGTATTTAACTTCTTCTTACCATTGGTCTTTGAACAATCAATCTTCTAGTGCCCTAACTCTTTGCAGAAGGCGCACTAGTTCTTCTTCAAATCTCTGAAACCTGATCTGGACTTTGATCTCCCACGATCACCTTTGCCCTTCCGATTGGAACTCCTGCCTCTTATCGCCAACGCCTCTGCTGATATGCACCCAGAAGAAGACAGCTTGTCCTACTTCTTTACTTCATAATTTACAAGAGTAGCCGACGCCTCACTTTAGTTAAGTGTTTGTCTACCATTGATCAAAGTTCGGGTAAAGGTCACATACTCTTCGTTAGGAAGAGAATCAGTAGAATCACCACCTTATCCTCTTCTTCGATCTTTATATCCACGTTAACTAAGTCTGTAAGAAGCTTGGCATAATTATTCATATGTTCATCAATGGAGAGTCCTTTTTTCATTTGGAAGCGATAAAGCCTCCTCTTCAATTGCAAACATGACTCGATGCTCTTTGTCAGATATTTCTTCTCCAAGATATCCCAGAACTGCCTTGCAGATGTTTCATGTAAACTCAAAGAGAGGCCGAGAGGGAGTGAGGAATAAGGAGATAGCGCCACTTTTTCTTTTTTCACTCATAGATGAGGGGGGAGTTTAATTAAAAGTATTTTTTAACAAAATAAATGATAAGTAAAATTACGTGATAGAATAAGGAGGGTGAACACAGTTCAGTTATAGAATAAGACGGGGAATGAGACATAATTGTGTGTAAGTACACCTAGAGGGGGGAGAATAGGTGTACGGCTAATCTAATGAGCAAAATGTGGAAATTAGAACTTAAATGCAACACACTTAGTGTAACCAACGAGTGTAACCGAATTCTCGGTGAAGGGCTTTGGACTAACTCCTCTTGATTCCTCTGAATAAGAGTTGAGGTGCTATGTGAAGCTCTCGTGGTTTGACACAAGTGAGGCACACAAACAATCCCAACTAAGCATATAAGTATGATATGACAATATGAATGATGCAAGGCACAATGTAAAAGAGAGAGATAAGAGTCAATGGATCAAACGCAAACACTGAGATTTGTTTCGAGGTTCGAGCACCCAGTTCTACGTCCCCGCCTTCACACAGAAGGATTTCTACTAACTTGTCCACACAGGGAACCTCCACTGAGGATTTGGGGCAAATACAATCGGGAGAACACAACTCCTCTCTCAATCGAATACAACCTCTCACTAGAGGCAATGCACAACCAAAACAAAAATAACCTCACACAAGAGGGGTAGGCACTTAGCCAATACAAATCAATCACCTCACACTTGAGGGATTCCAACACAAACTCCACTTCTCACTAGAGGGAGCTAAACACAATCTCTACCTCTCACTAGAGGGAGCTAACCACAACTTCCACAATCACCTCACAATAGAGGGGTACCAAATCAATCTCCTCTCATTAGAGGGATATCACAATGAAGGAAGTTTACAACTTGATAGTCTATCTCAACCACAAACTAATTTTCCCACAAAAATAAAGATCCTATAGATAGGATAGCAAGATAGGCTCAAGTGCGAGAAAACAAAGTGTTTTGAATAAAGAAAATCACTTGGAAAAATCTCCAAATAGATATAGAATTTTTAGACCAAAAACAAATTCCCAAAAGACTATTTTTTTTGAATTTACAAACACTTTAAAAAACAAATGAAGATTGATCTTTTAAACCAAAAAACTCTTTTGAAAAATAAGTGTTAAAACACTTAAGAAGATCAGGAATTTTTCTTTCTAAAAACTTGCGGAGAAACCTCTCTCAAATGGGGTATAAATAGGCCCCATAAAAATTTGCCCGTTGGCTGGCAGAAAGGTCTGTTTTGACCTTCCGGTCGACCGCCCGGTCGATCGTGCCCAGAACAAGAGAACAACGGCTCTCTGGCTGGTCAACCGCCCAGTCGATCGGGACAACCCGAGAGTGGGTTGCCTTTAGTCGGTCGACCGGCCCAATGGGCTGGCCTGCGTGCACGTTCTTGTGCACGTCGGTTGACCGGTCCGGTCGACTGACTCTGGGTCCGGTCGACCGGCCCGGTCGACCGCCAGAGCCTGGCAGGGCTGATTATAGGACTTGAAAACTGGGTATTTAATTATCAAATAAATCTCATAAAATCTCTAAAAATCCACAAAAATAAGTTCAGTATAATACTTTGATATACAAACATGTGTGAAAAATTCAACACATATTTCAAACAATTTGAACTATTTTTGTAACTTAGAAATTTTGCCGAAACCAAAACCCGTATTTTCCAAAACTTGGATTTTTAAGATGGAAAATCGTTTTGTCCAAAACTCATCCAAATACAAAAACATGATACTTAAACAACTTGAAGCATGTTGTATATGGATATAATTCAATATACATGAAAGATATATATCAATGTTTTTGACTTAAAATCCAAAAATACGTTTTGTTAAAAAACCAAAACTTCAAACTCATGAAATAGACTATCAAACTAAGTTTGTTTAAATAGTTGAAGCATAGATGTATATAGAACAAATCTAATGTACATTAAACCATGTAAACTTGTTTTATTCTATCTATTCATGAAAACCAAGATCAGTTAAACCAAAAATCGAAAACCGAAACATGAAACTTTAAATAAGTGTGTGTTGTGAACTTGAGCATATCACACTATCTAATCTTTAACAATGAATCTAAAACATAAACTAAACAAGGTACCGAAGTCTTCTTGTAGAGCGCCGTCTCCAAGTCGACTCGATCCAAACGTGATCCACCGAGCTTGACTCCAACGAGTGCTAGATATGAACTTGACGCTCATGCTCTTGAATCACTTTGTGAAAGCTCCAAAACACTTTTTGTTGAAGCGAATCACCTACTAATATCTTGGTTAAGTATCTGAAACTAAACATCACAAGATTATTAGAAAACTATAACTACACGAGTTAATCATCATCAAAACTAGAGTGGAAGGCCTCTGGGCCAACAATCTCCCCCTTTATGATGATGACAAAACTTATAGAGTTATATATGCATGGATTAAAGTTAAGCTTCAAAGAAGCTCCCCCTTAACTCATGCATAGCAATAAATAATAAGATATGCAATGAATATTAAATATGAATATGCATAATGAAATAAACATGCTCTTGATACCAAACTTTTAAAATAAATTCCTTTTCCTTTTTGAAATAAACATGTTCTTAAATAATTGCTCTTGATACCATTTGAAAATTTTTATCAATAAAAGCAATAAAAGCTTTTGATACCAATCAATAAAAACTCTTGATACCAATTGAAAGATAATCAATAAAAACTCTTGATACCAACAATAAAAATTTTAACAAAAGTACTTGATACCAATAAAACAAAACAACAAAATATATTCTCTTGATACCAATATCAACAAAATATCAAAACATGAAACAAACTCTCTTGATATCAGTATGAAACAAACTTTGATATAAACTTACAAATAAACAATAAACACATGCATATAAACTCAAATACTTCTCCCCCTTTTTGTCAATCATCAACAAAGGGGTCAAAGAAAACAATAAAATAATGTTCTCCCTTTTTTTTTGTCTTAACAAAAAATATCAATAAGAGGTGAAATCAAATCAAAACATTATGATACCAATTGAAAAAAATATATCAATTTTGTGCATCATGATATCAGTAAACTATACCAATTGAAAGTACATAAAACAAATATTTTTAATTTAAATAAACATATCTATATTATACCAATTGAAAGTATATAAAACATGTTGAAGAATTCAACCAAAAATTTTAATATTAATTGAAGGATGTAAACATATAGACAATCTTGATATCAATTGTAAAGATTAGTACCAATTGAAAGTAATTTTTCATTAGGAGTATATGATACCAAAAATAATCAATATCATTTTTCAATCATTTTTCAACATAAAGTGTGGGAGTAAAATACGAAAGGTAAACAAAACCAATAAAAAAGTGAAATACGAATTTTCTCCCCCTTTATGAAATACCAAACAAAATGATGCGTAAGCTTGTATAAGATACCAATTAAAACATAATCAATTGAAATATAATAGTCATTTAAGAAATCAAGCTTAGCATAACTAAAATTTGTGCTCAAAGACATAGAGATATAGTAAGCACAAATAAAGCATATATATATGTAGAAAATTAAATACCAATCGAGATTGATACTATTTGAAGTGTAAGCATACATATATAAAAAAACATATATGAGTATACAAAAAAGAATGTCAATAGTGATATCAATTGAAAAGATCTAATGATACCAATTGAAAACATAATCAAGTGTATAACTCATATTTCCTACCACCCATTTCATGCACATGTTTTAAATGAATTTTCAATAATAAGCATACAAGGCATGATCGCCCAACCAATCGCCCTTAGATGGGTAAGGGTTTTCAAAAATAAGTTTGAAAATATAATATGTTTGAAAACTCTACTATATGAAGAATACGAACTAATTATATGAAAAAAATTGAAACTAGTATGAAATCCTTCAAGTAAGGAATAAAACAAGAATATATATTCCATAAAACATGAAAATCACTAAACCAATGTTACTCAAAATCAATATAGCACATATAATACTCATGAAAGCAAAATAATGAGAAAACATCAAGTAATATGAGTGTACAAGTTTTGTGAATGACAAGTCATGGAAATAGGCAATCAAGTTCAATAAGAAATTCCTTAAAACATGAAAGTCATCAACACCAGAAATCCTTCAAGGTATATGTATGATTTGTCTAAACTAGAAGTATACATACATATCCCTAAACACAATTGAGTCCATAATAAAGATTTGCATGAAAGGCAAAAAGACTCAAAGGGGTATACATGTATATCTTAAGTTTTGACAAAATAGGTATATGCATGAAGCTAAACATATACACATAAAAAATATGTACAATATGAGAATACAAGTCAAATGCATGAATCATCAAAATTAGGCTATACTGGTACATCTAATAAGTACAAATGAGCATTTAAGCACAAACAAATAATAATCTATTTGTGGCTCACTAGTTGTACAAGTATATATATCTAAGTTTTAATGAAAACTAACATCTAAATATGTAATCAAAGCATGAAGCATGGAAATCAAAACAAAAACTCATAAACATATATATATGATCATTATGTACATGCACATGCATAGATCTAGAACATACACATTAGTTAAAACAAATGTGAGAACACAAAGGTATAAATCCATATTAAACATGGGTGATCTCAAACAACTAATCATGTATATCACTAATCAAAATATCATGGCATATAACATAATGAACATTAAAATATGACATGCTAGAAATCAACAATATGAAAAGCATGTAAACATAATGAGGAATAAGAGATCGTTATCAAAACCATGAGGGCAACTCTCCATGTCTCCAAAACAAGGTGGTCCTCCTACCAAACTCCCCTTGAAAGTGATACATCCAAATAGTCCTCTTTAAGCTCGGAACGCATCCACCTCAAGGCACCAACGCTCTCACATCATGCGAGAGCCCACACCTACATCAAATACAATAGGAGTGGTCTTTGGTACCCACACTCTTTTGGGTCCATAGGGGTTAGCTCCTTTCTTAACCCAAACAAACTTAGTTGCTAAATTTGAATCATGTATACGATCATAACAAAACTTAACAAGGTGGCCCTTACGTCCACAATGTGTACAAGTGTACACATGAGCATACATCGTGTTATGGGAGTGAACGTGGGAAGCATGTGTATACCGTGATTTGTGTGCATGCATAAGAGGAACTTGTTTCTTTCGAAACATAGATTCCAACCGTGTATGATTCAAAACACAATGGCTCAAAGTGGAGCCCAAATAATCCACACTCTTCTTTAACAAACAAATATCATTATCAAACCTAGAAGAGTAGGTGCATGCAATAGGTAAGCTAGATGAAGAAGCTATACTAGTATGGAAAACATGAGAATCTAAATCATTTTTCAAAGAAATATTTTTCTTAGAAACCAAATCCAAATCCTTTGAGATAGAAATAATTTTGTTTTTCAAAGATTCATTCTCGTTTAAACCAAAGTCAAGTTTTAAAGTTAAAGATTCATTTTTCTTCAAAATATTTTCACAATCATTTTTATTTTTCAAAAACTTGTTTTCATTAAGGACAAGATCAAGCTTAAATTTCAATGAATCTCTTTCATTAGAAATCTCAACCTTCTCTTGCAAAGCTAACTCAAGTTTTGAACACAAATCCTTATTTTCTTTATTAAGTTCAAAACTCTTCTTTTTCAAAAGATTATATTTTTCAAGTAATTTTTCACAAACAATTGAAAGTTCTTCATTCAAAGCATTGGCATCAATATAATCATTACTAGAAGAAGTAGCATCATTATCATCTAATTGAGATTCTGAATATACCTCAAGGGAGTCATTCCCTTGGACCATGTAGCATTGTTGCTCGGATTCTCCACTAGATTTATCCTCTGTTTGGATTGGCAATTGAAGCTTGGAGGAGGTCAACGTGTTTCACACTGCAAAGGCGGAACACAGTTAGAAACCAACATAAGATATTCTTTGTTTAGCGTGCTTCTAAGTGCCTCAATGGCTTGTGCATTGGCATCTATATGCTTGTTATTACCAAGATTGGATTTCTTGGTAGCGGCAAGGAAAACATACAAGCTTAGGGTTTCAAGTACATGGACATCCTAAATTTCCACATGTCAATGTTGGAAACATCAAACATGGGAGGTGTCAAGCAATCCATGAGTGTGCGTAAACAATATACGTGTGCAAATGCTAATAATAGATTAGCAAAACCGAGATCACACTCATAGGTGGTTAAACCTAATATCAGGAGCGTAGGCTCTGATACCAATTGTAAGTACACCTAGAGGGGGGTGAATAGGTGTACGGCTAATCTAATGAGCAAAATGCGGAAATTAAAACTTAAATGCAACACACTTAGTGTAACCAACGAGTGTAGCTGAATTCCCAATGAAGGGCTCTGGACTAACTCCTCTTGATTCCTCTGAATAAGAGTTGAGGTGCTATATGAAGCTCTCGTGGTTAGACACAAGTGAGGCACACAAACAATCACAACCAAGCATATAAGTATGATATGACAATATGAATGATGCAAGGCACAATGTAAAAGAGAGAGAGATAAGAGTCAATGGATCAAACGCAAACACTGAGATTTGTTTCGAGGTCCGAGCACCCAGCTCTACGTCCCCGCCTTCACATAGAAGGATTTCCACTAACTCATCCATACAGGACTCCCACACAGGGAACCTTCACTGAGGATTTGGGGCAAATATAATCGGGAGTACACAACTCCTCTCTCAACCGAATACAACCTCTCACTAGAGGCAATGCACTACCAACACAAAAACTACCTCACAAAAGAGGGGTAGGCACTTAGCCAATACAAATCAATCACCTCACACTTGAGGGATTCCAACACAAACTCCACCTCTCACTAGAGGGAGCTAAACACAATCTCTACCTCTCACTAGAGGGAGCTAACCACAACTTTCAAAATCACCTCACAATAGAGGGATACCAAATCAATCTCCTCTCACTAGAGGGATATCACAATGAAGGAAGTTTACAACTTGGTGGTCTATCTCAACCACAAACTAATTTTCCCACAAAAATAAAGATCCTATAGATAGGATAGCAAGATAAGCTCAAGTGTGAGAAAATGAAGTGTTTTGAACAAATAAAATCACTTGGGAAAATCTCCAAATAGATATAGAATTTTTAGACCAAAAACAAATTCCCAAAAGACAATTTTCTTTGAATTTACAAACACTTTAAAAAACAAATAAAGATTGATCTTTTAAACCAAAAAACTCTTTTGAAAAACAAGTGTTAAAACACTTAAGAAGATCAGGAATTTTTCTCTCTAAAACTTGTGGAAAAACCTCTCTCAAATGGGGTATAAATAGGCCCCATAAAAATTTGCCCGTTGGCTAGCAGAAAGGTCTATTTTGACCTTCCGGTCGACCGTGCCTAGAACCAGAGAGCAACGGCTCTCTGGCCGGTCGACCGCCCGGTCGACCGGGACAACCCGAGAGTGGGTTGCCTTCAGTCGGTCGACCGGCCCAAGGGGCTGGCCTGCATGCACGTTCTTGTGCACGTCGGTCGACCGGTCCGGTCGACCGACTCTGGGTCCGGTCGACCGGCCCGGTCGACCGCCAGAGCCTGGCAGGGCTGATTATAGGACTTGAAAACTGGGTATTTAATTATCAAATAAATCTCATAAAATCTCTAAAAATCCACAAAAATAAGTTCAGTATAATACTTTGATATACAAACATGTGTGAAAAATTTCAACACATATTTCAAACAATTTGAACTATTTTTGTAACTTAGAAATTTTACCGAAAACCAAAACCCGTATTTTCCAAAACTTGGATTTTTAAGATGGAAAATCGTTTTGTCCAAAACTCATCCAAATACAAAAACATGATACTTAAACAACTTGAAGCATGTTGTATATGGATATAATTCAATATACATGAAATATATATATATATATATATATATATATCAATGTTTTTGACTTAAACCCAAAAATACTTTTGTTAAAATACCAAAACTCCAAACTCATGAAATAGACTACCAACTAAGTTCGTTTAAATAGTTGAAGTATAGATGTATATAGAACAAATCTAATATACATTAAACCACGTAAACTTGTTTTGATTCTATCTATTCATGAAAACCAAGATCGGTTAAACCAAAAACCGAAAATCGAAACATGAAACTTTAAACAAGTGTGTGTGTTGTGAACTTAAGCATATCACAATATCTAATCTTTAACAATGGATCTAAAACATAAACTAAAAAATGTACCGAAGTCTTCTTGTAGAGCGCCGTCTCCAAGTCGACTCGATCCAAACGTGATTCACCGAGCTTGACTCCAACGAGTGCTAGATATGAACTTGACGCTCGGGCTCTTGAATCACCATGTGAAAGCTCCAAAACACCTTTGTTGAAGCTAATCACCTACTAATATCTTGATTAAGTATCTAAAACTAAACATCACAAGATTATTAGTAAACTATAACTACATGAGTTAATCATCATCAAAACTAGAGTGGAAGGCCTCTGGGCCAACATTGTGCACGTGTTTTATATTATTTGTTTTTAAGAGTAGTAAATAGATAAGCTATTGTTAGAATTTCTTGCGTTTTCAACCATTTGGAAATGCCTTTTTTCTTAGATCTTTGATGATGTACGTTATGGTTTTTTCGTCCTCTATTTTCCTCAAACGAGCAAAAAAAAATAAAAAGTTGTAAAAGATTTCTGCAAGGGCCCACAAGTCTCACTTTTCTCTCTTTTCCTGCCAACTGTAAGGGCATGTTTGGCTTCGAACTTGCATAAACTGTAGTTTGTTTTAAGTCATAATTACAGATTTATAAACTGCTTTTACAAATCTTTAACTATAGTTTTATAGTCTGTAGTTTCACTAATTTAATGTTCTATTTGGATACGAATAGAGTTATCTCTACACTCTTTAACTTTTCTCTTTCATCGAGAAAAAACATATACTTATTGGAAATATAATAATGGAGTGATAAGTATACTTATTATACTTGATTACTTTTCGTATACTCTTTCTATGCGGATATGGAGTGAATTCAAATATTTCAGATGTTTGCTTACAACCTTAATTAACTCTATTGAGCCTCTTGTTCAATCCTAGTCATTTACTAAAAATGAGCTTGTGAGACAGAAAAATAGCAAGTGTTAGGATTTTTTTTCTTGTTTTCAAGGAGAGATGATGGTCCAAGAAGATCCAATCGAGTTGCAAAGATAAAAGCTTGAAGTAGAAAAAGCAAAACAAATGGGTGCGGATTTGTCGACTTATAAACTGTATAAATCGACTATATAGTCAACTAGACAAATACAAAGAATGATTGGTTATACAGTAGTCGATTTATAAATAATAAGTCGACTAATGGGAGGGATTAGTCGACTATCTACATGATAAGTTGACTAATTGAGGTGTTTTCTGAAGCGTGAATCGGTTTCCTTTTCAGGCACAAGTCTTTTTTTTTAGTGGAATATGAATAAGATTCAATTCCTATTCAATGAGGGCTTGTTTTTAATGATTAAAGAGTTTAAAATTCTTTTAGATCAAGAAGATAAACTTCTAATAAGATTAACCAAGAATCTTCAAGCATCTAACAGTCAAGATCATCTCATAGACCAAATAGGAGTTGTACTTTAAAATTCTATAAATAAAAGTTGTAATCAGTCATTGTAATTGTCTCGAACAAGAAAAAAATTTCAAGTAAAGGAGATAGAAGAAGCTAAGAAAGAAAAGGAGTAAGGTGAAAGTGCATATAGAGAAGGTATATTTTTGTAATTTAAGTCTAGATTCAAGAGAAATTTAAATACTCTTGCCGGATCAAGAGGAATGTTATATCTTTTTGCATCAAGTTTATTAATAAAGCTCTCTCAAGTTCTCTCCTCGTGAACGTAGGCTAAATTTGGGCCGAACAATATTAAATCATCGTGTTATTTCTTATTACTCTTTTATCTAGGTATTACTAGCTTGCTTTACAATAGTTTTTTTTTTTTTGTTGCAAGTATCATCGTATTGCAATGTTCCACAAACGTCAATCTCGAGAGTAATAATTGGCATCATAGCGCTGATTTGTTACAATAGTAATCGACTAATCAACTCCAAGTTAGATCCCAACTAAATCTTCATCTCATAGTACTTCACATTTTATTAAATGGGTTATTAGCTCATAGGTAACTTTTTTTAAATTATAAATTCATCAAAACTGATAGTTCTAGTACAAAATACTAATGGTCTACTACTCATTTAGAAACAAGAACCATTTTTATAATGACTGTATATCTTTTTATTACTATATAGATAGTACATATCAAAGCGGAGCTTCCACAATATCCGTATCCGTTCAGTTTATGAGTGGATATTAAATAGACAGATATTGATTATTGATCTCTATATATACCTATATAAATGTGGAAACGGTGTGAATTAAGCTATTTCAGATATCCATTTAAACTCCTAATAAATTATAGTTAGCTGCCTTCAAAAGTTATGTTTAACTACAATTTAAAAGAATCTAGTCAGATTAAATTTTCTTAACTTCAAATTTGAAGTAAAAAAAATAAGTCTGAACTAACATCCATCGAAACAAAACAAAAATTTAGCAAACTAGAATTTAAAAAAATTAAAAGTTAAAGATTTGTAATTAAAGTTTGCAAACTTATAACAACAATGTAAAATAGGTAATAGTTTAAAAAACTTCAAATCCCAATAGACTGTTAGCTTCAGAAAATTGCACTTAAGTTTCTGCTGGCAGAAAATTGCGGTTATGAAAACTTAACCACAACGAAGTGGGGTAGTTCTTTTAAACAGGATAGTTTTGGAATATAAATATTAAAAAAATCATCCAAAAAACATAATTTTTCTTTAAAAGAAGAGAAATTTTCAAAAAAACTCTCAATATAAAAAATTTCAAAAAATCGACCTCCCTAAAAATATTTTCAAAAATCGACTTCTGACATGTCATGTCAACGATGTGTCGTTTCGGCCCGCCAACATGGCGCTGGTGCTGGCCAGGAGCGATTTTTTGTTTGGTTGGGTTTGCCAGTCCCAATCAAACCCCACACACACACACACACACACACACACACACACATATATTGATTTTCTACCCGGTAAAGACAAATTTCAAATTTTTTAAAAATTTGTCTCCAAGCCATACTTGGGCGATAAAATTGCCCAAATTTGTTCATCATGCATGCAAAATGCATCAAGAGCATAATGAATATGCATGCATATTTAATTTTTAATTTATATAAATAGTGTAGTAGAGTATGCAAGATGAACATGCATGCATACGTGAATGCATCATGAGCATGCACCATTAATAAAGTTGATATCAACAAAGCATTGCACCATTAGAATGAATTGCATGGACCAACGTTAGCTTCGCCCAGATTGGCAACCTCGGTTGAGCCAAAATTTAAAATATATATATATATATATCTCTCGCTTGACCGGGTTGCCAATATCAATTGAGCAAATACAGTGTAAAAAAAAAAAAAATGGTTCAGCCGGAGATGCCAACCCGATCGAATCAAAAACTGTCCCCCCATCATCACCATCGTCATAATGGCTGGTCGTACCGACATGACATGTCAGAGTTCAATTTTTGAAAATACTTTTTAGAGTGATCTATTCTTAAAATTATTTTTAGAGAGAGGGTTTGTTTTGAAAAATTGCCCTTAAAAGAAAATTACCCTTCTTCAAAACCTGAGAGGCCACGTAATTCTTAGCTGCTTATTTTTTCCCAATTCCCATCGCCTCCCCCCTCATAATCCATCCGCCTTTCATCCTCACCTTAGGAAAAAAACGGTGAGTGCCGCTCTTTTCATGCTAAATTCAGTCGTTTGTTTCAGTCATGTAAGAGTATGGTCCCAATTTTCTTTTGCAATTTTCCTTCTCCTTGAATCGTCGATTATTATAACAAATATCTAATATTTAGGATTCAAAGCCCCAAGGCATGAATTTTTTGGTGGCCCTTATTGTATTTTACGCGTAGTTTCATCTTCTTATTAAGTAACATAAATATCAAACTTGATCGTATTTGTGATCATTATTATTTGTTTATTATTTGTTTGAATTCAAATGACTCGCTCTTTCTTATCTTCAAAATTGAACCATTTTAGACAAAAAAAAAAAAAAAAAAAAAAAAAAAAAAGAAGTACACAATTGTTATCATTTCATAGTTTGAGGATATCGTTGTGGGTTACGTGGATGAAGCTTGAGGTGCAAATTTTGATCTTGACTAAAAATTGATGGGATATAGAGTTTTTTTTCTCCTAAAGAAAAATAAATGCAATGTACGTGAAATTTAAGGTAGAATTTGAACTTGCATTAGCCTGAGATTATCTTAATTTATCCATGAACAAGATCAGATAAACTGGGTTCAAGATCATGACGACCTTCCATGAGGTTTGCTTCATTAGTAAACAGAAAAACTTTTAAACATCTTTCAAGATGGTGATCAAGCTCAAGCTGCCCCCAAAAAATAGTTGAACGAATGAAATTAGTGAAGATTACTTAGCTAGTTCGAATGCTTGCTCCTTCAGCTACATATAAAAGACCATAAGTGCTGGTCTACATATGTTGTGTACTTTTATGTTTCTTTTTTCCTTTAACGAAACAACCCAAAAAATGAAGGGTAAAAAAAAAATGTAAAGTATACAAAATTGATCCTTATAATTCCAACAAGAAGTCACTGACATCCAAACATCTTGACGACGCCTATGAGAAATCTTCGGGCGTCCAACCGACCTTTCTGACGGTGCAGAAAGATGTCTGACAAGATCTGTGGTGCTCTCCTTTGACGCTAACCGACCACCTCCTTTCAACATGACGCGCCCTAGAAGAAGAGGGATAATGAAGTCGGAGGAGATGATGGCGGTGGAGGCTTCCAGGTTACTTTTAGGATTTTAGATTCTATCTTGTGAGTTTCTTTGAAAATTTTGGTATATATTACATTTTCGAGTAGGCACTTGCAGTTAATTAGGACTTCTCCAGACTATTCTAATCCATGGTTATGAACCGAACCCTTTACACTGGAACGAAAAGAAAAAGGCTTCTTCAAACTACACATATTTAGTTATGACCAGTATTATTGACAAGTTGTAATGAGTTTTCACATGGATCAAACTCAAAATTTGGAGATTTGAGTGAATATTCATATCAAGCATATTCAAGAGACTTCTTAGGGTTTCTAGGTAAGAGATCTTGCAATGGGGCTTCCTCTTTTATAATATTGAGAGAGTTAGTGAGTGGATGAGTAATGGAGGTGGTTTTCCATTGATTCTATCTTTCTGCTTGTTACTAGTAATCTCTATCTGGTTGCTTTCATGAGTGATGTAGCACTTTAAGGTTAAGTTGTATGTTGATCTTCTCTCTTACTCCCTCGTGACATCTATATTGTTCCTATTGCTTTGTATCTCTTTATCTTCTTGCTGCTCAAACAAGCTATTATATTATCTAACACTGCCAGGTTGTACAAAGTCAGTGGTAAATACGTGTGTTGAGAACAATCTTTCTATGTAAAACGTTAATCACTGGTAAAGCTGTTTTACTAGTAATCGACATGCTTCTACTAGAAATTCTAGATAGTGATGACAAAAGGTATTGCTACAATGACTTTTGGTTCAACCCTGATAGACCTTTTGCTTTGTTTTGACTGTTGCAGGCTTGAAGGTGCAACAATGTTGCAAGTCTTAGGAAGATGATATGTTACTTGATGGTATACCTTGTTTGAACAACTAAATGACTCCATTGACAACAATTTCAGGAATCATGTTGGGTTCAATCCACGACTTTGTTCTACCCCTTATTAGCACAAAGACATGTATTGCCTTTTCTCCTATTATCCTTCTTGTTGTATTTTCTTTATTTCCATGTGCTATTTTGTTCCAGTACACTCACATGTCAAGGGAATTAATCTACAACGAGCTTATGTAATGATAAATCCCCATCCTGCTGGTTATGTTTTTCTTTTTCATCTTTCTTTTTTATGATGTATTCTCTGATTCACTATAGTAGTCATATCATGGTTCAAAGTCTCGGACTCGGCCGCCGACTCGGCCGGCACCGAGACGGATCGGTCTCGGCAACTCGGATCGGACTCGGGCGATACGCAAAAAATGCTACATAGAGCGTCAAAAAAATTATGAAAAAATCATGACAAATCATAAAAAAAATGTAAACATCCAAATTCATGCATCACATATTCAAAACATATCACCTAACACTCAAAACATAACGTGAAAGCATAAATACAAGCGTCGTCTGTAAAAAAATATCAAAATACATACATAATATAGTAAATTGCACAAAATAATTCATAAGTACCTGCTAATATAGTCATTTCCACATTGAATTACGAGGAGGCTCCAAATCATCATTATGCATGTATTTTGATATGAAACTACATTAAATTAAACTCAATTAAATGAAACTACATTAAATTAAATTAAACTAGTTTATACTAGATTAAGTAACACTAACTTAATTACCTAACTTCAATAAAATTATTAAATTACCTAACTTAATTACAAAACTTTATTAAATTAAATTAACCTAAATTAAGTTAACTAAACTAATTTAAATTAAATTAAATTCAATTAAATGAAACTACATTAAATTAAACTAAACTAGTTTATACTAGATTAAGCAACACTAACTTGATTACCTAACTTCAATAAAATTATTAAATTACCTAACTTAATTACAAAACTTTATTAAATTAAATTAACCTAAATTAAGTTAACTAAACTAATTTAAATTAAATTAAATTCAATTAAATGAAACTACATTAAATTAAACTAAACTAGTTTATACCAGATTAACCTACACTAACTTAATTACCTAACTTCAATAAAATTATTAAATTACCTACTTAATTACAAAACTTTATTAGATTAAATTAACCTAAATTAAGTTAAATTAACTTTACCTAAACTAAACTAAATTAAATGACATTAAATGCAAATTAATTAGAGAAAGAGAGAGAAAGGAACAGAGAGAGGGAGAGAGACAGAGATAGAGGAGAGAGAGGGGAACACAGTGGAGGGGAGAGAGAGAGACGGAGAGAGAGAGAGAGAGGGACAGAGAGAGAGACAGAGAGAGACTGACAGGGAGAGGGAGAGAGAGAGACAGAGAGGGGGAGAGAGACTGAGAGGGAGAGGGGGGGAGAGAGAGAGAGATACAGAGAGAGAGAATCCGACAGAGAGAGAGAGAGAGAGAGATACAGAGTGAGAGAGAGAGAGTCCAACAGAGAGAGAGATACAGAGTGAGAGAGAGATACAGAGGGGGGGAGAGAGAGAGAGAGTCCGACAGAGAGAGAGAGAAACAGAGAGAGAGAGTCGCTGCGGGTCGCTGCGGAGAGAGAGAGAGCCGGGAGAGAGAGTCGCTGCGGAGAGGGGGAGAGAGAGAGAGAGCGCGCGCCGCTGCGGGGGAGAGAGACAGAGAAAGAGAGGGAGAGAGAGGCACAGAGAGAGGGAGAGAGAGGGAGACTGAGAGGAAGAGAGGGGAGAACTTACCTGCAGACGGACGGCGACGGCTACGGCGACGCGGGGGGACAGCGAGGGCGTCGCGGGGGGGACGGCGAGCGCGAGAGAGAGAGAGAGAGAGAGAGAGAGAGAGAGAGAGAGAGATCAGATCAGATCTCTCTCTCTCTCCCTCAGCGCGTTTTTAAGGGAGGAGTCACGGGCGCCGAGTCAGCCCGGATCGGGTCCGACTCGGACCCGACTCGGGCGACTCGGCCGAGTCGTCGGCCGAGTCGCCCGAGTCGGGTCCGAGTCGGACCCAATCCGGGCCGACTCGGCGATCCTCTGTTGACTCGGGCCTCCGAGTTGTACCGGAGGGGGCCGAGTCGGATACGACTCGGCCGAGTCATATCCGACTCGGCCGAGTTTTCGATCACTGAGTCATATCCATCATACTACAAAGAATCAACCTTTGAATCTCCATGCTATAGTCGTGAATGTGATCTCTAGCCACTAGTTTCTTAAAAAGCCATTGCTTCCAATCTCTAGCCACCACATTCAAGACTGTCAGGTTATTAGTTTATCATTTAGTCATCTCACCACCGTATAACTATTACTATTATGTTGTCTCAGCATATGATATCATGATCTTCTAATTGTGAATCTGCTATTCCTATGATTACCCACATTGCAATTGAATTATCATCCTATTGTTCTCACAAACTGCAGGAGTCACGGTGTGATGTGGAAATTCTGCATGTTCATCATCAAAACCTTCAAGAGAGGCCAAATGGTTCCAACATCACACCATAACCAGGGCCATGGCATACCTGCGTGCATCCAGAGCAGGTATACATGAAGATGATTACATGCTATGTTTTGCAAGAGGGATTATGCAGGGAATTGGGTTTTGGGAACATAATTCAGATTCTCAAAAACTGGGTTTGGAATTCTTATTTGGATTTGAAAACCTTGTTTTGGAAATTGAAATGAAAAATTCTATTGTGATTCCATCTCAAGCTGTGGAAACACAAGGGAACAAGTGTCTTGTTCTGTCTTGGATGCCTCTCAATCCCTTGCAATCTCTTAAACTTCAAATCCAATGCTCTTTCTACTAACTAAACAACGAAACTAGGGAATTGGAATCTTGCAATATCATCATTTGAGAATCAGTCCTACTTTTCATTTTCAGTTCCCAAGCATGATTATTGCGATTGGATTCTAATTCTAATCTTAATTTTTGGAACAATATTCCCCTTGATTCCTCTAAATCTAATCCATCTTGATTCCTCTTGCCAAACAGGCATCAAGAGGTAATTGTAAGAACTTGACAGATTATATACAATTTGTCGACGCTTGAGCTAAAAGAGGTCAGACATTTGAAATGATTTAAGATTGAATAATATTACAATGAGTGTCGGCCTAGACAAATTATGTGATATGATTATAATTATTTTTGAATGATAAGAAATTATTTATTAAACTACATATTTTAAATAAATTTTAGAATATTTGTTTTACAATGAGGGAGACAAAATAAAGTAATTAAATATAACCATGTGATAAGTTGTCATAAGTAAACTTCTAAGTAAGCTAAACTTGTTTAAATTAACATAATCCTAATTAACTTAATAAATCTAATCAAAAGACACCTAAGCATACATGTGGCCACACAAAATGAATCAACATGTCACTACTTGACACCTAGCATAACACCTAGCACGAATGGGAGAAATCCATATAAAACATTCTTTCTCTTCCTCATTTTTTCCCTCTCTCTCTCCTCTCATTCTCTCATTTCTCTTTTGGCTGGTCCTAAGGAAAAACCAAAATAAATTGAAAGGAAGAAGAAGCAAAAAGCAAAGTTATAACTAGGAAGAGAGGATGAGTCATCTCATATAGGTGAGTAATTTTCACCTTTAATTTTAATATCATTCATTTTTAGTATAATCTTAATAGGAATCATGCTTTTAGGGTTAAATATGATAACTTTGATGAGGATAATTATAAAGATTGCAACTTTATGTAATTTCATGAGTTTAACATATGTTTCTCATAAGAATCATAGGTTTATGTAAAGTGTGTTAGTTTAACTTGAACTTTCTTATTACACTTTCTTATAAGAATTTTAATTTAGATAATTTACATTGTTTTAGTTTGAATTTCATATAAAAAAATTTAAGGTTGTCTCTTAGTTTTCTTTGCTTAAGTGTAGAAATTGTAAAGATTATTCTTTTATGATGTGCAAATTGTGCAGAACTGAGAATTATTTATTGAATTTGATCTATATAAAAAGGGAAAAATCTTGTTATATAATATGTCGTTAGAAAGCTTATCGAGTCTAGTTTCCAAAGAATCTTTCTATGTCTCTTATGGACGATTGTGGTGTGAGTTATGACTGATTTGAGGCAGACTGGTCAGAATTACAGAACTGCAGTAGAACTGAACTAATATTTCAATTTAGTCTCATTTAGGATAGTTAGCCAAATAATGTGAAATTATTTGAAAATAAGTGAATATATTTGGAATTTATTTATTTTAACTTAGCTTTAAGTTGGATAACTTGATTTCATTTATTTTAGAGACTAATACGATTATGTATGGATAATATTAGTTGGTGTCGTAATCGGTTTTAAATTTCTTTTGTGCAAGGTTATTTTATGCTTTTCTATTATACGTGATTGTGTTTTCACAACTGGTATCTTCCAATAATGATGCATATTATGTCTAGTTTGCGTTAAATATAAAATGTAAATACCATATTTCGCTTATATGAAAGAATTTTATGTTCTATATGTTTTCTTTGTTTATATTGTAAAAATCTTTTAAGATGTGCGATGACTATGTGTGAAAAAGCATTAAGCCGGGGGTAGTTGTGTGGGGTTGAAATGGTGCCTATATTGTAGATTCTATATATGATAAATTATGAAGACGGGGAAGTTGTGTGGGGGTTAAATGGTGCAAATGTTTATGTATGATATAGTGTAGGGGGTGTAATGGTGCCCATGTTTTATGTGACATGTTGTATGACGTGAAGACGGGGTTTGGTGTGTGGGGTGTGAAGGTGCTCAATACCATTTAAAGAATGAATTTATGCATTATGATGAGACCAATCTATGGATGGTGCATGGTGAACTGGAGATGTATTGTAAATCACCTAGATGGGGGGTGAATAGGTGATAATGCTAATCTAGAAACTAAATGCGGAAGCTAAAATAATTTTGCAATCACACTTAATACAACCAACAAGTGTAGCCGAATTCCCCATGAAGGGCTCTGGACTAACTCCTCTTGATTCCCTAGATAAGGGTTGAGGTACTATATGAAGCTCTTGTGGTTAAGTATAAGTGAGGCACACACAAACAAGCCAAGCATATAAAGGATATATAACAATATGAATGATGCAAGGCACAACACAAGCAAATATGATATGATGCTAAGAATGATGTTTTGCACAAATAAAAGAGAGAGGGTAAGAGAGACAATAGATCAAACGCAAACACAAGGATATGTTTCGAGGTTCGAGCCCCTAGCTCTACGTCCCCGCCTTCACCGAGAAGGATTTCTAATCCACTAAAGGAGTACCGAACTCCTCTCTCAACCTTACAATGCCACCGAGGCACTACAACCACAAATCTACCTCTACCGAAGAGGGATAAGGCCCGTAGCCAACAACCAAACTCCACCTCACAATAGAGGGAGCAAACACAAACCTCAACCTCTACCAAAGAGGGAGCAACCAACAAATGAGGGTTTTTACAACAAGTGGTATATCTCAACCACAAACCTCTCCTTTTTCCCACAAACAAAAGATCCTATAGAATAGGATAGAAAATATAGCTCAAGTGGAAAAACTAGGTGTTTGTAAAACAAAACCCAAAGAAATAATTTTGGGAAAACTCTTGATGATAATAGAAATGAAAACAAACACAAATCTCCCAAAATACTATTTTCTTTGATTTTTCCAAAAACCTAAAACAAATAAGATAAATCTTTTTAGCACAAAACTCTTTTGAAAACTTATTTAAAACAGTAGAGAATGTCTGAAAATTTTGGCTCTAAAAATCTTATCTAAAACCCTAAAGAGATGGGGTATTTATAAGCCCAAAAGAAAACTAGCCGTTACGCTGATCTGTCAGCCTGACAGGCTGGCGGTCGACCGGGTTGCCCAACGGTGGTCGACCGGCCGGTCGACTGCCCAGATACAGAGAGCAAAGCTCTCTGGTCCGGTCGACCGGCCCACTGTGCTGCCAGACGTGCACAGCTTTATGCACGTCGGTCGACCGCACAGTTGACCGGCCCTTGGTTCGGTCGACCGTGCGGTCGGCCGACCTGGCCTGTCAGCCACTGTTTTGCGTCAGAAACTGGGTCAAAAAACATGTTAAAATATTTCTAAAAATCTTTAAAAAAAACTTCTAAAAATCCCCAAAAATAGTTTTCTCATTTTGCATTGATATATAAACATGTGATAAAAGTTTCAACTCAAATATCAAGCAATTTGAACTATTTTTGTGTTTTAACATTTTTATCAAAAATCAAAACTTGTATTTTGTCAAACTTTGATTTTTCAATACATGAATAGGATAGTCAAAATAAGTTTGTCTAAGAAGTTTAAGCATGCATGTATAGAAAGAATACATCTACTATACATATAAACCATTTAAACTTGTTTTGATCAACTATTCATGAAAAACAAATATTGGTTAAACCAAAACCGAAAAACCAATATCCAAACATAAAACATGTGTGTTGTGCACTTGAGCATATTAACTATACTAAGCTTTACAAATGGATCTAAACACACTAAACTATGGATACCTAAGTCTTCTTGACGATCTTCATCTTCAAGCCGACTCGATCCCAAACGTGATCCACTGAGTGCAAATGTATGATCTTGATGCTCGGGCACAGGAATCACCAAGTGAAAGCTTTCAAAACTCCTCTTTTTGAAGTAATCACCAACTAATATCTTGTTACAAGATCTGAAACTAAAATCACAAGATTATTAGTAAACATAACTACATGAGTTAATCATCATCAAAACTAGAGAGGAAGGCCTCCGGGCCAACATGTATGTGTTGACATCTATGGCGGTGTTATGTTGCGAAGGAAAGTGCGTAGTCGTGATGAAAGTTTCAGAATGTCTTTTTTAGTTATGTTATTTATTTGCATGAATACTTATGGCTTTCTTGTTATGTATCATATATTATCATGTAATTGTGGACATATTATACAAGAAATCTTACCTTGAACCCCTAAATAATTGAAATGGTTCCCTATTGTTTTACCCTTAACTTAAAATAAAATAAGTAATACATGTTATTAAGTTAATGAGTGATAATTATTCACGAGATGACAATGCACCAAATGCCACGTATGTTTTTCAGATCGCTGAACTTTTTGGGCATAGTTGGGACGCCGAGGGCACATCCCTTCTCTCCTTGATAGAATACAATTTAGGTCCAGCTCCTCATGTCATATTTATATCAATAATCTCTTTTGTTTTGGTCCAGTATGCTCTATCGTGTATTGTAGACATTTTGGTATTGTAAGTATGTATTCAAGATGGTCTATGTATAGTGCCTAAGTAATCACGTATATACTGTGGACTTAGCCCTATAAGGACTTGTATGTGATAAGGGTGAATGTTCTTAATACTTTGGTATTTAGTAGTTAAAATCTTCATGTTTGTTCAATTATCCATCTGTAATTATATTATCTTTGTGCTAAGTTTGGTTGCTGATACTCGAATATAATAGACACTTATGGATTTGCTATTCTTTATAGTAATATTAAATGTAATATTTGTTGATCTATTATGCTTACTAGGGATATACTCCAGTGCCGGTCATATCCCCAATTTAGGGACTTGTAAATATGCAGTAGTGGAGGTGAAGGGGATGGAGGAGAGGGGACTTGTAACTTGTAAGCTTAAGGTCGCGATGGAGATGGTGTGTGGTTGCGGTGATGGAGAGGAGGGTGGTGGAGACTTGTAGACATACAACGATGAAGGTAAAGAGATACTAGTGGTGTTGATGATCTATGGGAGATTGGTAGTTATGACAGCTACATTACTAAATGCTAAGAGTACGATGAAGGTCAATGCGAGTGCTCGCCATTGACGACCCTGCACGTGGTCTTGTTAATGTTCATAGATCTCCAAGAGACCACCATCTCTGGTTGAACTAAATCTTTTTTCCAGACTATGACAAAAGAGTACTTCAATAATTAGCTAAACACCAAAAAAGTCATTTGTAACTAAATGTTAATTTGGTCTTTATTTCTTTCTCAATGTATCATGAAAATCATTATTATTAATGAATCTACAACTACTTTTAAAAGCAAATAGAAAAAATTTGCGTGTTGTCTTGTCCCCTTCTATTTCCCCCTATTTTTTATCATTATTCAATTTTATTTTAATTATTGTCCTACTATAATTAAAACTCTCATATCATAGAAACTCCCTATCTATTTTTGTTTCTATTTTCTCCAAACTGGTACTCATAATTTATGGAAAATCTCTTTTCTCTGCATAAAAAGAAGAAAATGTGAAGAAGCTTTAATATCCACACAAAAGAAGGAAAAAGAAAAAAAAGTAAAAAAAGTAAAAAAAAAAAGAAAAAACATAAGACAAAAGAGTAAAAAAAAAAAATCTATTTCTTCTCTCTTTCACCTAAACTCGAATTGGAACTATATTACAGGACTTTCTCTCAAATAACCTTATAAGCCCATCGGATGTCCAAGTCATCTTCTTCAATTCTGGTTGACTGCCATCAAAAGCGGAGAAGATGATGGAGAAGAAGTGCAATCTTCACTGATGAGTAATACTTTACCTTTTGCTAATATTATTTTTAGTTAAGGTATTATTTGGTGGTTAATTTATTCCAAGGATTACTAAATTAAAGTTCCTACCTATTTTGTTATTCTCATGCCTTTTTTGTATCTGGCTCAAGTTTAGTATTTCACGACATATTATATTTAATGATTGTTGCAAATAATTGAAGAAGGAGAAAACCGAATTGCATGTATTGATGAGGGCAACACCCATATACACACACACACACAATTAATGAGGAGAATTCTAATATAACTCTAATACAAGAATACAAGAATAATAAGGAAATCTCTGTTTCTAATACAATATGAATTTTAATCCTAATACTACTCTTAACACCCCCTCAAACTCATGGTGGGAAACTAGCATGAGTTTGCCAAATAACTCTCCAAACCTAAAAAAATAATAATAATAAAGAACAAATCTCTAAAAAATTAGGATTTTGGAGATTTCTCAAAATCAGACGGAACGATGATATGATTGACTGTAGTAGACTGTAGCTGGTATGTAGTAGACCGGTGATGCCACCGGTACGTACACTCGGACTAGTATAGCTAGTAGTAAAATCTGGTGATGCCTTCCAGTAGACGCACTCGGACCAATGCAGCTAGAAGAACGCACTCGGATCAGTGCAGGTAGAAGAATCTAGTGATGTCCCTCAATAGACGTACTCAGACCAATGCAGCTAATAGTATGATAGTAGAAGACGATTATTAAGAAAAAAAATAAAGGGAAAAACTATAATCTTGTTATTGATGATGAGGGTGAAGTGCTTGAGGTAAAAGATCGGTTGGCTTAAACATATCAGATGGTGATTGGATGATGTGCAGATGCAAACTATCATTGAAGATGGTGATGATGAATAAAACACCTTTGAAGGAGTACTTTTAACATAAACATGCATGCATGTGTCAAACCAGAGCATGCATGTTGAACTTACATGTTGACTATTTTGACCTTTGTTTCTTTCCAGAATCTACAGGAAGCACAAAGTGCTATCAATGACTTACATGGCAAGTGGCTTGGGAATCAGCAGATCCGTTGCAACTGGGCTACAAAAGGTGCAGGCTCTGAGGACAAACAAAGCTCATATGCAAATAGTGTGGTTGACATGGCAACTGGACCAGGAGAAGATGGTCAAGAGACTATGAATGATGATGATCCAGAGAGAAACCCACAATACACTACTGTTTATGTTGGTAACCTTGCTCGTGAGGTGACACAAGTTGATCTGCATTGCCTCTTTTTTCCTTTTTTTTTTCTTTATGTGCTCGGCGCCGGGCAACTTGAGGAGGTCCGTCTACAAAGAAAGAAAGGATCTTTGGTGGGATTTGATGAAGATTGAAATTTTCAGGAACTTTGTGGAGGATAATTTTGGAGTGATGGTCCGACGCTAGGCACGACTACATGAGTCAGCCCAGCGCAGGCTTCTAAACAATTTGTTGACGATGATCAATTGAAAAGAATTTTGAGATGCTCTGATACCATGTAACAAATAATTGAAGGAGAAAACAGAATTGCAGATTATTGATGGGGGCAACACCCAGATATATATATATGAATACAATTGATGAGGAGAAATTCTAATACAACTCTAATATAAGAATGCAAGAATAATAAGGAAACCTCTATTTCTAATATTTTTTGATTACATTATGAATTCTAATCCTAATACTATTCTTAACAATGATATTTGAGCATTATTTGTAGATCATATACTATGTAGGACAAGAAAATCATATCGATTAGACTATTTTTTATTAGATTAGGAAAAATTTAGTCAATTAATTTTCGTATTGTCAAGTACAAAAATTCTTTAATTAATTTTGGAGTATATATCTTTCATTAATTTTTTTTTTCTTTTTCCAATTTTTTCCATGACAAAAGTCCTCATAGCTCAGTTTTGAATATAGGATCTCTCATAACTTAGTATCAAATAGAGAAGAAAAAAAGAATTCTTCTACTTTAAGACTTGAACATATGACCTGGAAAATGCAAAATCTGATCGAATTATTAATTGAATTTTTCTTGATTTTGATATGGGCGCACAATTTTTTTTAGATTTTTTTCATTCTTTATAATTTGTGAATATATTCAACTTTTTATTTGATTTACATCCTTGTTCAAATCTTTTTGTTTTTTTTTTCTAATTGCTTCTTTAATTTTTCTTCATTTTTAATTTTCTTTTTCTAATTCTTCTTTCTTTAATTTCAAATTATTTTTATTATTTTATTTACTTATACATTTTTGTTTTTTCTTTTTAATTTATTTATTCTAATTACTTATTTTTTATTCTTTCTTTCCTCTAATTCTTCTTTCTTTATTTCTTTTTCTTTCCAATGCTTTTAGCATTTTTTTTCTTTTTCTACCATTGTTTATTGTTATATGATTTTGTTTTACTTTTTTTACATTTTTCTTTTTTCTTTCTTACTTTTTTACATATATTTTTTTATATTCTTTCCATTCTTTTTATAGAATATTCCATTTTAAGTTTCTTTCATTTATTTTTCATTTGTTTTCTTCTAGATTTTTTATATTTTATTGTATTTTATTTTATTATTTTTCTTCATAGTATTCATTGACATTTTTGATTCACTCTACCTATTTTTTAAATTTTTTCTTTGTTTTTTTGGGAGATTTTTGAGTTTTCATCTTTTTATTGTCTGTCTGTTTTTTTATTTTATTAAGAAATTTTTTTTTCATTTCTTTTGAAACTTTTTTCCCCTTTCTTTTTAACATATTAGTTTACTTTTTAATAATTTCTTCATATTTTTCAAGTTTTTTAATTATGCTTATCGTTTCACTTTTTTTTCTAGATTTGCAGTTTTCTTATTTTTTAAATAGTTTCATAATTTTATTTTATTTTTTATTTCTGTTTTTGTGCCATTTTATAAGTTCTTTCTTTTCCTTTTAATATTTCTCATTTTTATTCTATCCTGCTTTTTTCTTTTCTTTATGTTTCATTAAATTTTATTTTCTTTAGTTGGTTATATTCTTTTGTTTCCATAAATTTTCCTTTCTACTTTTTGAGATTTTTTTCTTCCTTCTCTTCCTTTGTTTTCTCACTGTTCTTTTATTTCATTTTTTCCCAAGATCTCTGTAACGCCCCGATCCTGCGGGTACGGAGACGTTACTGCAACGTATGTACGCAAGTCAGAAGTACCTTCACGTATATACGCTAAGCATCAGTACAGGCAAGAATCAGAGTACGAAAGCAAGTGGTGCATTATACATTCCAACACATGAGTACAATTACAAAGTTATCACCAGAGGTGATCCCATATTACATGAATATTACATCACTGACATGCGCAATTGCGAGATTACAAGGAAGTATACAAGAATGAATAGTATAAAGGCACTCACGAGTTTATAAAAGGAAAACTCGAGAGGCGAACAAGAGGGCCTGGAAGGATAGAGCTACAGATGGTCTGCTGGAGATCCACGCTACCGCTGCGCCACTCTGATCAGCAACTGGGAGAATCCACTCGCTCCAAGCTCTGACATGCTCCAAGCTCCATGACCTGGACATGAGAATCCAGGGGAGTCAAATGATACTCCCCAGGCGAGTGTGATGTGAAAGCCAAGTGGCGAACCAGGATGAGCACAAGTGATTGTGGAATAGAATATAAGTGGAAAGACAGGACATGAACAAGTATAATATCATAAAAACCGAAAATCCGAATAAAGCTGATTATAAGTAAGATTGATTGTATAAGCTTAAGTCACGGTCCCATGAGACTAGCACCTCGAAGGAATAATCCAAACAAGGAAACCTTCATCTATATACCTTTATCTCATGCCACCGTAATCCAAGCGTATAGAATCAAAGTTGCAAATAGTCATAACAGGAGCACATAACGGGAGTCATAACAGGAATCATAACAGGAGTCATAACAGGCATAACGGGAGTCCTTTATTATTATTGGGGCCGCCTAAGTTCCAAGCTTCAGTATGTGTCCCATTCCACATACTTCCACTCACAACTTATATAGCCAGTTATTTGGAAACTGATAAAGTTCGATGGATCATGTTCTGGATGGGCCCCGTACATGCCCGGGACAATGGTTCAGGAGTATCCGGTGCTGAGCCGGAACGTACCGCTAGGTACCGGGACTTATGGACGCCCGAACAGGAATAGAGTATCGCAGATCCCATAGAAATAGGCCTAGGGCGTGTGCATACCCAGCAGGAATAATCAGGAGTAGGGGTGCCAGCACACCCCACGGAATCCCTGGTGGCCGCCAGGTGATCCCTCAAGTATTTGGCCACGCGTGACTCGATAGGACCACCATGAACATGATTAATCAGGGCCCATCAGTTTCCCCCAACCAGGTGCAAGTTTGATTATTATAACTTATCAGTATTAACAGATTTACGGGAATAACTGGTCATGACAGGAAATAGCCCTACAGATTCAAGAGGTGGCCCCCACAGATTCAAGAGGTGGCCCCCACCGTGTATGGTGTGGCACTTTGTTCTATGTGGCACTTTGTTCAGAGGGGATGGATTCTAGAGGTGGCCCCCACAGATTCAAGAGGTGGCCCCCACCGAGTATGGTGTGGCACTTTGCTCTGTGTGGCACTTAGTTCCATTCAGGATAACAGGTCACTGTTCATAATACAGGATAACAGGTCATAATACAGGATAACAGGTCAGGATTCCCGTAATTGTGATAATCACAAGTCAAGTATTAATATAACAGGGGTTACATAACAAGCATAACAGGAGGCAGGTAACCAATCATGTCAAGAGGTTGAAATTAGTCTGGTGGCAAGTCATGTCATAACAAGGGATCTTGCTAAGTAGTGAAATACACCTAGAGGGGGGGTGAATAGGTGTAATTGCTAATCTAATGCTCTTTTTAAATTTTACTTAAGTGAGTGATGCAACGATCTCTCAAAACACGACTAAGAGCCGAATACCCCTTGCGAGGTTCTGAACTCCTTCCTCCCAATTCCCCTTAAATGGGTTAGAGGTGCGCAATGCAACCGTGTTGTATTGAGGTGTGATCGAACAATTCCAAGTATGAAATGCGATGATGAAATGCACACAAGTAATATAGCAAGAAATATTGAAAGCAAGTAAAATAAACAAGTGAGGATATCAAAATAAAAGTTAGTTCACAAGCAATAGATTGGAAGTAATTTAAAACAAGAAATTAAGCAAGAAGAACGCCAAGCCAATCGCAAACAAAGTGATTTGTTTCGAGGTTCGAGCCCGTAGCTCTAGTCCCCGCCTTCACCTCCGTGAAGGGTTTCCACTATCCCCTTAGGATCCCGTACAAGTTAGGCCTCCAAAGACCTCAAGCCCGTAGCTTCACCTTACAAAGAAATTCCCCTTAGGAACTTGTCTCCACAAGAACAAAGGATTACAAATTGGTGATCTCAACTAGACCACAACACTCTTTCTCTTTTACAAACACTCTCACACTTTTACAACTTCACCTATAGAAAGAATATGAAATTTTTGGCTCTATGAAGTGTTTGTGAGAAAAGCTTCAGTTGTAGAGTGATATTAAGAATCAAACAACAACTGAAAATCAAACTTAAAAGAATGGAAATGAAAGCTTTAAACTATTTTTCTCTTTCTCTTGAAAAACAATGAAAACTTGTATTTTTCTTAGTTGAAAACTAAGGCCTATTTCCCACTATTTATAGGGAGAGAATAGGTTAAAAACTCTGATTTTTCCAGCTAATATCACCTGCAAAAGCACCCCAACAACCCTCTAAAAAGTCTGTTAAAACAGAAAATAAAACAGATTTTCAGAACAGCCCAAAGAGGAAAGAGCCGTTGGAGGTGTTGCAGGCCTACCGGTCGACTGCCGGTCGACCGGGACTCTGCTGGCAAAAGAGCCGTTGTGGCTCCGGTCGACTGCCGGTCGACCGATCACAAGAGAGGAAACACAGTTTCCTTCTACCGGTCGACCGACCCAGTCGACCGGAAAGATACAGAGAGCAAACGTCTGTTTTCGGTCGACTGGTCTGTTGGTCCGGTCGACCGACAGACATGCACAACTTGTGCATGTCCGGACACAGCAGCCGGTCGACTGGGCCGGTCGACCGGTCTGCCTGGAAAACTGTTTTTCTGGGCAGATTTTAAGATAGAAAATTTTGTATAAAATCTTTAAAAATCTGAAGCTAAGTTTTATGCTGAAAATAGTTTATATACATGTATTTAAACAAGTTTTTGAAGATGTAAAGCTTTGGGTACATGTATGTATAAACTAAGGCATAAACCTAGAAATAAATATTTTGAAAACATAGAAACATATAAAACAAATGTGTGTGCAAATCCTAGAGCCAAATTTCACATATTCTATCTTTACAAAACTAAACTTACAAACTACAATGGTCTTCAAGACTTCAACTTGAGCTATCTTCTCTTGATCTTCAATATTGCACTTTGAGCCCAATTTGACTTGTCTTGAGTCCAATAGCTTGTATTTGAGTCCAAAAACTTTGTATATGAGTGAGAGTACTTCTAGTATGATAATAAACCTGAAACACACTTAAGCAACAAATAATATTAGTACAAATAACTAATATGTTTTGTAATCATCAAAATACACTAAACATGGGTTGATTGTAACCTTGGGCCAACAATCTCCCCCTTTTTGATGATGACAAAACATATGAGTTATTAAACAAATAAAAGAAGAAAGAGCTTGGAAAGCTCCCCCTTAAACAATGCTATGTATTTAACATGAATATGAACACTATGTAAACATACATAAGGCATTGAAAAATATCATCACCAAAAAAAATAAACTATCATAAGGAATAAAGGAATAAAAAACAAACAACATATATTTCCTCCACATATTTTTCCCAAACTTATATTTCTCCCCCTTTTTGTCATACATCAAAAAGGGTTAAAAAAAATTTAAGACAAAACAAAACAAACAAGATATTTTAAGTATCAATTTTACATACATTCAATTCACCACAAATAAATGAAAATCTTGCATAATCCAAAGGTTTTGTGAAAATATCCGCAAGTTGAAAATCGGTAGAAACAAAATCAATATCTATGTCACCTTTTTCAAAGTGATCTCTAAGAAAGTGATATCTAATGTCTATATGTTTGGTTTTACTATGTTGATTAGCATTTTTGGTCATGTGAATAGCACTAGTATTATCACAATAAATCTTAACATGATCAAAATGTAAATCAAAATCGAGAAGAGTATGTTTCATCCAAAGTACTTGTGCACAACAAGCTCCGGCTGCTACATACTCCGCCTCGGCGGTTGAAAGGGCTACACTATTTTGCTTTTTGGAAGACCAAGACACAAGACAATTGCCCAAGAATTGGCAAGTGCCACTTGTGCTCTTCCTATCTACCCTACAACCGGCATAGTCGGCATCCGAATAACTAGTCATGGTAAATTGGTTAGTTTTCGGATACCACAAACCTAAATCAATTGTGCCCTTAAGATACCTAATTATGCGTTTTACCGCTATTAAGTGTGATTCCTTAGGACATGATTGAAAACGTGCACATAAACATACGGAAAACATTATATCCGGCCTACTAGCCGTAAGATAGAGTAAACTACCAATCATGCTACGAAATAATTTGATGTCTACTTCCTTACCTTGTTCGTCCTTGTCAAGTTTCGTAGTGGTTGCCATGGGAGTCTTTGCTACTTTGGATCCTTCAAGCCCGAACCTCTTGATGAGTTCTTTGGTGTACTTGGCTTGGTTGATGAATGTCCCATCACTACGTTGCTTGATTTGAAGTCCAAGGAAGAAGTTGAGCTCCCCCATCATAGACATCTCAAATTCCCTTTTCATGCATGATTCAAAATTCTTGCAAAGTGAAATATTAGTAGATCCAAAAATAATGTCATCAACATAAATTTGAACTATGAGGATATCTTGATCTATATGTTTGGTAAATAATGTTTTATCAACTTTTCCTTTCTTAAAATCATTTGAAATCAAAAATGAAGACAATCTTTCATACCAAGCCCTAGGGGCTTGTTTTAAACCATAAAGTGCTTTATCTAATTTATAAACATAATTAGGGTGTGTAGGATCAACAACCCCGGGGGTTGTTCAACATACACTTCCTCATCAATATAACCATTAAGAAAGGCACTCTTTACATCCATTTGAAATAACTTAAAATCTTTAAATGAGGCATATGCTAAGGTCATCCGTATGGCTTCGAGCCGTGCTACGGGTGCAAAGGTTTCTTCAAAATCGATCCCTTCGATTTGAGTGTAACCTTGGGCAACTAACCTAGCCTTGTTTCTAACTACATTACCCGATTCATCCAACTTGTTCTTAAAGATCCATTTAGTGCCAATAGTTGGTCTATCTTGGGGCCTAGGAACAAGGTGCCAAACTTGGTTGCGCTCAAATTGATTGAGCTCCTTTTGCATGGCAAGCAACCAATATGAATCGGCCTCGGCCTCGAGGACATTTTTAGGTTCTATGTGTGAAATAAAAGCAAAATTACCACAAAAATCTTGAATCTTAGAGCGAGTGGTTACCCCTTTTGATACTTCACCTATGACGAGGTCCTTGGGATGATGAGGATTGAATCTCCAATCCTTTGGTAGTGGTTGAGAGGGCTCCTCTTCATTTGCTTGATGTTTATTTCCTTGAGCCTCTTCCACTTTGGCTTCACTTCCATCACCATCCTTTGGCTTGTCTCCCATGGTAGAAGCATCCTCCAAGGTCACTTTCTCCAAGCCTTCATCTAAAGCATCAATTTCTACACAATTCTTAACAAACTTGTTAGATTCCTCAAATTTAACATGAATAGATTCCTCAATAGTCAAAGTTGACCTATTGAAGACTCTATAAGCCTTACTAGTATTTGAGTAACCTACAAAAATAGCCTCATATGATCTAGCATCAAATTTTCCCAAATTAATATTTGTATTTAAAACAAAACATTTGCAACCAAACACTTTGAAATAAGAAACATTAGGTTTTCTAGAAAAATACATCTCATAAGAAGTCTTAGTAGTATTTTTACATAGGAAAACACGATTTGCAATGTAACATGAAGTATGAACGGCCTCGGCCCACAAATAATGTGGTAGACCATATTCATTTAACATTGTCCTAGCCATCTCTTGTAAAGTACGATTTTTCCGCTCAACTACTCCATTTTGTTGTGGAGTTCTAGGACAAGAAAGTTCATGTTTTATTCCATGTTCCTCACAAAAAGTGGTAAAGGGAAGGTTAATGAACTCACCTCCTCTATCACTTCTTATTTTAATTATTGAGGAGCCATTTTCCTTTTCAACTCTTTTCTTAAAGGCTTGAAAATGTGAAAAGGTTTGACTTTTATGTTCAAGAAAATAAACCCAAGTAAAACGCGAAAAATCATCTACTAAAACATAAGCAAATCTACTCCCACTTAAACTTTTGGTTTGAGTTGGGCCAAATAAATCCATGTGGATTAGCTCTAATGGACGTGATGACATGATATCCTTAATTGATTTGAATGAGGACTTAGTTTGTTTCCCAAATTGACATGCGTCACAAACTCGGTCCTTTTCAAAGTTCAATGAAGGAATACCCTTCACCATTTCCTTAGAGTTAAGCCTAGAAATATGGTCAAATGAAACGTGGCCTAATCTCCTATGCCACAACCAAGAGTCGTCATCGAGGGCTTTTAAACAAGTAATATTACAAGACATATTTAACATATCAATCATGTAAACATTGCTTTCACGAAAACCGGAAAATACACAAACATTAGAAGTTCTATCAATCACTTTGCATGAAACATTATCAAAAACAACATCAAAACCTTTATCACAAAGTTGACTAACACTCAAGAGATTATGCTTGAGGCCATCAACTAAAACTACATTTTCAATTAAAGGAGAGGTGCCAAGTTTTACATTACCAATACCGATGATTTTGCCCTTGGCGTCATCTCCGAAGGTGACGGTGCCACCTTCATGATATCTTGATAGGGTTGCAAAGTTGTTGATGTCCCAAGTCATGTGCCTTGAGCAACCGCTATCAAGATACCATAAACCTCTACGTCTTTGAGCTTTGGAAAGTACCTACATCATTTAAAACAATAGTTGACTTTGGTACCCAAACTTTCTTGGGTCCTTGAAAGTTAGTGTTACGAACCCAAACATTATGGTGTGATGCACTTAGTCTATCATAACAAAAATTAGCTAAGTGTCCTTTCCGTCCACAATGTGAACATGAATACACTTTTCTATACATGAATGCATGGTGTGTATGTGAAGTGTGAGCATGCTTTGGGGTTTACCATGATGCATAGGTTGTGTAGCATGTACATGAGCATGAGCATGAGCATGATAAATATTTTTCTTAGGAGCTTGTTTCTTAGGAAACATATTCTCCATCTTCTTCTTATCAAATTCACTACACTTTTTCAAAACAACATCTAATGAGTCTAATCTTTCCTTAAGCATGGCAATCTCATTAGAGTCTACAAATGGGGTCTTTCCTTTACAAGCAATCTTATATTTTTCAAAATCATTTTTAGTGGAAACTAAAGAAGAATGTAAATCATTATTTTCTTTAGAAAGATTTACAATTTGAATATTAAGAGATTCATTATCCTTTTTCATTTTTAAATATTTCTTCTTTAAGAAATCATAATTACTAGAAAGTTCCATAAAAGCTTCTCCTAGCTCATCCATGGATAAATCTTCATCAAAAGGAGTTGAGGGGGTTACCTTGCTTGTGCTCTCATTTGCCATGAAGCACATATTGGCGGTGTCGATCTCCTCCTCGGATTCACTTTCGTCATCCCATGTTGCTTTCATAGCCTTCTTCTTGTATGGCTTCTTGGATGAAGATGGCTTCACTTGTTCCGGACACTCCGCTACTATGTGTCCCGGCTTTTGGCAATTAAAGCAAATGATCTTCCTTTCTTCCTTGCCTCCTTGCCATCTCCTCCTTCCTTGGTACTTTGCCTTGTTGTACATCCTCCGGACATTTTTGACTAGAAGTGAGAGCTCCTCGTCATCTTCTTCTTCGTCATCTTCGTCGGAGTAGGTAGCATGACTTTTGAAGGCAATGGTCTTCTTTTTGGTAGGTGCCATGTCCTCCCTTGCCTTTCTCTCCATCTCATGGGTCTTCAAGTTCCCAATGAGTCCAATGAGCTCAATCTCATCTTTGTCATTGAGTTCCTTCAATGTTGTAGCTTTCACTTCCCATGATGGAGGAAGAGCCCGGATGATCTTTCTCACCCTTTGATCATTGTTGATTTCTTCACCTAGAGAAGCAAGACCATTAGTAATCTTTGTAAACTTAGTAACCATATCATCTATGGTTTCATTCTCTTGCATGCTAAAATTTTCATATTGGGACCGAAGAAGGTCTATCTTGGCCCTCTTCACTTGTGATGTCCCCTCATGTGTTACTAGCAAATGGGTCCAAATCTCATAGGCGGATTTGCAATGGATGACTCTAGCTATGTCATCATCATTGAGGGCTTGTAGGAGTGCATAATGTGCCCTAGCATTGGCATCAAACTCCTTGGTCTCAATTTCGGACCAAGTAGATTCATCACCGGGGGGTACACTAAATTGTTTAGTCACGGCCTTTGCAACTCGACTACCTAGAGATTGCAAGAAAACGGTCATCTTAACCTTCCATATGGGAAAGTTAAGTCCATCAAACTTAGGGGGTGTCTTAATGCCATCGGCCATGTTTACTATGTGGAAATGAATGAAGTGATTAGCAATATAAGGATCTCTCTAAGGTTGTTAAGCCAAATCCTAGAGTCCAAGCTCTGATACCAATTGAAATACACCTAGAGGGGGGGTGAATAGGTGTAATTGCTAATCTAATGCTCTTTTTAAATTTTACTTAAGTGAGTGATGCAACGATCTCTCAAAACACGACTAAGAGCCGAATACCCCTTGCGAGGTTCTGAACTCCTTCCTCCCAATTCCCCTTAAATGGGTTAGAGGTGCGCAATGCAACCGTGTTGTATTGAGGTGTGATCGAACAATTCCAAGTATGAAATGCGATGATGAAATGCACACAAGTAATATAGCAAGAAATATTGAAAGCAAGTAAAATAAACAAGTGAGGATATCACAAATAAAAGTTAGTTCACAAGCAATAGATTGGAAGTAATTTAAAACAAGAAATTAAGCAAGAAGAACGCCAAGCCAATCGCAAACAAAGTGATTTGTTTCGAGGTTCGAGCCCGTAGCTCTAGTCCCCGCCTTCACCTCCGTGAAGGGTTTCCACTATCCCCTTAGGATCCCGTACAAGTTAGGCCTCCAAAGACCTCAAGCCCGTAGCTTCACCTTACAAAGAAATTCCCCTTAGGAACTTGTCTCCACAAGAACAAAGGATTACAAATTGGTGATCTCAACTAGACCACAACACTCTTTCTCTTTTACAAACACTCTCACACTTTTACAACTTCACCTATAGAAAGAATATGAAATTTTTGGCTCTATGAAGTGTTTGTGAGAAAAGTTTCAGTTGTAGAGTGATATTAAGAATCAAACAACAACTGAAAATCAAACTTAAAAGAATGGAAATGAAAGCTTTAAACTATTTTTCTCTTTCTCTTGAAAAACAATGAAAACTTGTATTTTTCTTAGTTGAAAACTAAGGCCTATTTCCCACTATTTATAGGGAGAGAATAGGTTAAAAACTCTGATTTTTCCAGCTAATATCACCTGCAAAAGCACCCCAACAACCCTCTAAAAAGTCTGTTAAAACAGAAAATAAAACAGATTTTCAGAACAGCCCAAAGAGGAAAGAGCCGTTGGAGGTGTTGCAGGCCTACCGGTCGACTGCCGGTCGACCGGGACTCTGCTGGCAAAAGAGCCGTTGTGGCTCCGGTCGACTGCCGGTCGACCGATCACAAGAGAGGAAACACAGTTTCCTTCTACCGGTCGACCGACCCAGTCGACCGGAAAGATACAGAGAGCAAACGTCTGTTTTCGGTCGACTGGTCTGTTGGTCCGGTCGACCGACAGACATGCACAACTTGTGCATGTCCGGACACAGCAGCCGGTCGACTGGGCCGGTCGACCGGTCTGCCTGGAAAACTGTTTTTCTGGGCAGATTTTAAGATAGAAAATTTTGTATAAAATCTTTAAAAATCTGAAGCTAAGTTTTATGCTGAAAATAGTTTATATACATGTATTTAAACAAGTTTTTGAAGATGTAAAGCTTTGGGTACATGTATGTATAAACTAAGGCATAAACCTAGAAATAAATATTTTGAAAACATAGAAACATATAAAACAAATGTGTGTGCAAATCCTAGAGCCAAATTTCACATATTCTATCTTTACAAAACTAAACTTACAAACTACAATGGTCTTCAAGACTTCAACTTGAGCTATCTTCTCTTGATCTTCAATATTGCACTTTGAGCCCAATTTGACTTGTCTTGAGTCCAATAGCTTGTATTTGAGTCCAAAAACTTTGTATATGAGTGAGAGTACTTCTAGTATGATAATAAACCTGAAACACACTTAAGCAACAAATAATATTAGTACAAATAACTAATATGTTTTGTAATCATCAAAATACACTAAACATGGGTTGATTGTAACCTTGGGCCAACAAGTAGTAGCATGTCAGGTGGTCAGGTAATATAAACAGGTATTAAATAGTAACATGAATGTAACAGGTATATGATAAAGTAATAGCTGAGCATAACCAAGCGGAGCTGCGGGACCTGACGGTCTCAATCACTGATAGTGAGTGACCGGAGGCTGAAGACCGAGAGACCTGCCGGCCCCAATCACCTCTCTTTCGAGATAGTGAGTGACCGGAGGCTGAACTGAGAAACCTGTCGGTCCCAATCACTTCTCTTTCGAGATAGTGAGTGACCGGAGGTTGAAGGGTCCGAGAGTACCTGCAATGTTAGTACCACATGAAATAGGAAAGCCAAGAATAAAGCGAGATCACTCGCATAATCAATGAAAATAGGAAGTCAAGAGGATAGCGAGAACACTCGCCTAAATCACCGGAAAGCCGAAAGGTCCGAAATCCACGGAACTCGGAACGCGCCATAATTATGGAAGGAGAGAGTGCGCGGGTTTTGAAAGTGAGACGCGAGGGTTCGCAGACGCGGGAGTTAGCGTCGCGAAAATAACAGACACGGGAATAGTAGACGCGAGGCTTGCGTCGCAAGAATGGCAAACGCGGGAATAGCAGACGCGGGAGTCGCGTTGCAAGAATGGCAAACACGGGAATAGCAGACGCGGGAGTCGCGTTGCAAGAATGGCAAACGCGGGAATAGCAGACGCGGGAGTCGCGTTGCAAGAATGCCACAAACGCGAGGCTCGAGGCCTGTGTTTAAATCAGGGCATAAGAATGCGGACGCGAGGATAAACTCCGCGTCACGCCAACAAGGACAGAACACAGACGCGGGCACTTAGCTTCGCGTCGTGTTGACATGAGAAGGACGCATACGCGAGTATGGCTCCGCGTTGCATCAATACAATAACGCGAAGGCCGCGTTAAGGGATGGCCTAGACGCAGGAGGTAAACTCCTCGTTTTAACCGACAGGGATGGTCCAACTCCAAATCCAAACCATTAAATGGTGGAAGTGGAATACATATCGACCCGACTAAGGGAAGTTCGGCCCCAATCCAAAAGGAGGGTACCGGCCCTAAGTCTTGCCAACGGAGAAGAACGCAGACGCGGACGTGGGTTCTGCGTCGCGTTTATCACAAGAAGAACATAGACGCGGGAATGGGCTCCGCGTTGCATTGATCGTTGTCGCCGGATATCACTAAATCGATCACCGGAATAATCGCGAATGATTACCGGAATGATCTTCGGTGATATTACCGACGAAAAGGAGCTCGGCCCCAATCCAAAAGGAGGGGCCGGCCCTTGAAGAGATGATGGGGTGGTTAAGGCTTTTGATGAAGTGGTGAAGAGAGATAATGAAATGAAATGGAGAAGGAAGGGTATTTATAGAGGTTTGGAATTTGGGAAGGTGATGCAAATAAACAAAAGAGAGGGGGCTATTTGCAAAGTGGGGAGGTGAGGTGTTTCTCTTGGCCAATCATGGCCTGCCATGGTGAGGGGTGAGGTGAAGATATTTGTGGTGGAGTGTTGGAGAAGCTTTGGAGAAGCTTATGGAGGAAGCTTGGAGAAGCCTAGGGTGGAAGGAAAAGGAAGCTTGTGGTGGAAGCTAAAGGAAAGAAAGAAAATAAGAAAAGGAAAAGAAAATGGAAAAGAGAAGATATTCTCTTGGAAGTAAAAGTGGAAATAATTATAGTGGCGGATTCCCGGGATTCGGTTGCGGATGCGGAAATCTTTTGGGAAAATACCGGAATCGTCCCGAAATCAAGTATCTCGGAACGACCCGAAATAATTATCAAAAATCAAGAATATTATACTAAGAATCATGGTGAAATCCTTTTTAAGAAATACTTTATAGTTTTTAAAACTAAAAATCCCGGAACCAGCCAGCTACCGACTCCGGTGGAATTTTCATAAATTCATAAAATCCTCAGAAAAAGTATTTAAGTAAGAAATATGATTCTAAGAGATAATGTCTAAAGACTCTTCGAGAAATTCCAATCAGTTTGTAAATTAAAAATCCGGGAATCGGTCAGCGGCACTGGTCGACACCGGTTTTGAAGATTTTCCATTTAATTCAGGAAAATTCCAGAAAATCATATAAAATCTAAATATTGGAAAATAATATTTAAAACTGAAATCGGTCAAATCTGATTATCAGAAAGACCAATTCAAGTAATACACTAGGATCGGGTCCTCGGTTCAGACTGGGGCTGACTCCGAGACCGGGGATCCGGATCTAAGACAAAACGATCATATAAAGAATTCATAATACAAAATGAATACAGGAAGTAAATCGAAAAATACGATCGAAAAATCTGAATACGCAACTAAGTATGTATTCTGGGAGCGGGGTGTTACAATCCATCCACCTTACAAAAAATTGCGTCCTCGCAATTTCGATAAGGGGTAAATTGAACACGAAGAGGACAAGGGCGGAATTTATACCAATTAAGATATGACGCCCTATAGGTAGGGCTCTCAAGTCGACTGAACAGTAATCAGAATATGGACACCTCCTGCACTTCCGGCTGTATAAATCTTCGAACAATGCCGAATAATACTGACTGATGACACAACTTTGCAATAGAATTCCAGTTGTACTGCATACTTGATAGCCCTCCGAGAATAAGCCAGAATAATGAAGATAAAGAAAACCCTGATAGTCCTGAGCATAATAAAGAAGACCGATAATTAAGAATTCCGAATACCAGGCATCAATCACTCTGAAAGATAGAATAGAGAATGTAGAATATCCGTAGAGAATTCCGACTGCTGACTTCTGAAAGATAACCAGATCAGGATCCATCTGGAGAATACCGAGCCTCATAGAGTTGGCCAAAGAGATCACATAATAGCTTCATCCAGAACCAGCCACTACCTCTCTAGTTTATCATATCTTAATGTTGGTATAAGGGCTTCATAAAACCAAAACAGGGAAAGGATAGGAGAGATTAGGAATCAAAGGAATGATGATCAAGATAGAATAGATAACTCTGCACTTGTAGTTGGAATGTATAACCAAGACTCTTGTATTCCAGTTGCAAATTTCTTTACCATTAATTTGCCGTCTGGACGTACTGAGGAAGTGAGAGCCTAAGCTCTGATACCATCCTGTAACGCCCCGATCCTGCGGGTACGGAGACGTTACTGCAACGTATGTACGCAAGTCAGAAGTACCTTCACGTATATACGCTAAGCATCAGTACAGGCAAGAATCAGAGTACGAAAGCAAGTGGTGCATTATACATTCCAACACATGAGTACAATTACAAAGTTATCACCAGAGGTGATCCCATATTACATGAATATTACATCACTGACATGCGCAATTGCGAGATTACAAGGAAGTATACAAGAATGAATAGTATAAAGGCACTCACGAGTTTATAAAAAGGAAAACTCGAGAGGCAAACAAGAGGGCCTGGAAGGATAGAGCTACAGATGGTCTGCTGGAGATCCACGCTACCGCTGCGCCACTCTGATCAGCAACTGGGAGAATCCACTCGCTCCAAGCTCTGACATGCTCCAAGCTCCATGACCTGGACATGAGAATCCAAGGGAGTCAAATGATACTCCCCAGGCGAGTGTGATGTGAAAGCCAAGTGGCGAACCACGATGAGCACAAGTGATTGTGGAATAGAATATAAGTGGAAAGACAGGACATGAACAAGTATAATATCATAAAAACCGGAAATCCGAATAAAGCCGATTATAAGTAAGATTGATTGTATAAGCTTAAGTCACGGTCCCATGAGACTAGCACCTCGAAGGAATAATCCAAACAAGGAAACCTTCATCTATATACCTTTATCTCATGCCACCGTAATCCAAGCGTATAGAATCAAAGTTGCAAAATATTCATAACAGGAGCACATAACGGGAGTCATAACAGGAATCATAACAGGAGTCATAACAGGCATAACGGGAGTCCTTTATTATTATTGGGGCCGCCTAAGTTCCAAGCTTCAGTATGTGTCCCATTCCACATACTTCCACTCACAACTTATATAGCCAGTTATTTGGAAACTGATAAAGTTCGATGGATCATGTTCTGGATGGGCCCCGTACATGCCCGGGACAACGGTTCAGGAGTATCCGGTGCTGAGCCGGAACGTACCGCTAGGTACCGGGACTTATGGACGCCCGAACAGGAATAGAGTATCGCAGATCCCATAGAAATAGGCCTAGGGCGTGTGCATACCCGGCAGGAATAATCAGGAGTAGGGGTGCCAGCACACCCCACGGAATCCCTGGTGGCCGCCAGGTGATCCCTCAAGTATTTGGCCACGCGTGACTCGATAGGACCACCATGAACATGATTAATCAGGGCCCATCAGTTTCCCCCAAACCAGGTGCAAGTTTGATTATTATAACTTATCAGTATTAACAGATTTACGGGAATAACTGGTCATGACAGGAAATAGCCCTACAGATTCAAGAGGTGGCCCCACAGATTCAAGAGGTGGCCCCCACCGTGTATGGTGTGGCACTTTGTTCTATGTGGCACTTTGTTCTGAGGGGATGGATTCTAGAGGTGGCCCCCACAGATTCAAGAGGTGGCCCCCACCGAGTATGGTGTGGCACTTTGCTCTGTGTGGCACTTAGTTCCATTCAGGATAACAGGTCACTGTTCATAATACAGGATAACAGGTCATAATACAGGATAACAGGTCAGGATTCCCGTAATTGTGATAATCACAAGTCAAGTATTAATATAACAGGGGTTACATAACAAGCATAACAGGAGGCAGGTAACCAATCATGTCAAGAGGTTGAAATTAGTCTGGTGGCAAGTCATGTCATAACAAGGGATCTTGCTAAGTAGTAGCATGTCAGGTGGTCAGGTAATATAAACAGGTATTAAATAGTAACATGAATGTAACAGGTATATGATAAAGTAATAGCTGAGCATAACCAAGCGGAGCTGCGGGACCTGACGGTCTCAATCACTGATAGTGAGTGACCGGAGGCTGAAGACCGAGAGACCTGCCGGCCCCAATCACCTCTCTTTCGAGATAGTGAGTGACCGGAGGCTGAACTGAGAAACCTGTCGGTCCCAATCACTTCTCTTTCGAGATAGTGAGTGACCGGAGGTTGAAGGGTCCGAGAGTACCTGCAATGTTAGTACCACATGAAATAGGAAAGCCAAGAATAAAGCGAGATCACTCGCATAATCAATGAAAATAGGAAGTCAAGAGGATAGCGAGAACACTCGCCTAAATCACCGGAAAGCCGAAAGGTCCGAAATCCACGGAACTCGGAACGCGCCATAATTATGGAAGGAGAGAGTGCGCGGGTTTTGAAAGTGAGACGCGAGGGTTCGCAGACGCGGGAGTTAGCGTCGCGAAAATAACAGACACGGGAATAGTAGACGCGAGGCTTGCGTCGCAAGAATGGCAAACGCGGGAATAGCAGACGCGGGAGTCGCGTTGCAAGAATGGCAAACACGGGAATAGCAGACGCGGGAGTCGCGTTGCAAGAATGGCAAACGCGGGAATAGCAGACGCGAGAGTCGCGTTGCAAGAATGCCACAAACGCGAGGCTCGAGGCCTGCGTTTAAATCAGGGCATGAGAATGCGGACGCGAGGATAAACTCCGCGTCACGCCAACAAGGACAGAACACAGACGCGGGCACTTAGCTTCGCGTCGTGTTGACATGAGAAGGACGCATACGCGAGTATGGCTCCGCGTTGCATCAATACAATAACGCGAAGGCCGCGTTAAGGGATGGCCTAGACGCAGGAGGTAAACTCCGCGTTTTAACCGACAGGGATGGTCCAACTCCAAATCCAAACCATTAAATGGTGGAAGTGGAATACATATCGACCCGACTAAGGGAAGTTCGGCCCCAATCCAAAAGGAGGGTACCGGCCCTAAGTCTTGCCAACGGAGAAGAACGCAGACGCGGACGTGGGTTCTGCGTCGCGTTTATCACAAGAAGAACATAGACGCGGGAATGGGCTCCGCGTTGCATTGATCGTTGTCGCCGAATATCACTAAATCGATCACCGGAATAATCGCGAATGATTACCGGAATGATCTTCGGTGATATTACCGACGAAAAGGAGCTCGGCCCCAATCCAAAAGGAGGGGCCGGCCCTTGAAGAGATGATGGGGTGGTTAAGGCTTTTGATGAAGTGGTGAAGAGAGATAATGAAATGAAATGGAGAAGGAAGGGTATTTATAGAGGTTTGGAATTTGGGAAGGTGATGCAAATAAACAAAAGAGAGGGGGCTATTTGCAAAGTGGGGAGGTGAGGTGTTTCTCTTGGCCAATCATGGCCTGCCATGGTGAGGGGTGAGGTGGAGATATTTGTGGTGGAGTGTTGGAGAAGCTTTGGAGAAGCTTATGGAGGAAGCTTGGAGAAGCCTAGGGTGGAAGGAAAAGGAAGCTTGTGGTGGAAGCTAAAGGAAAGAAAGAAAATAAGAAAAGGAAAAGAAAATGGAAAAGAGAAGATATTCTAAGTAAAAGTGGAAATAATTATAGTGGCGGATTCCCGGGATTCGGTTGCGGATGCGAAAATCTTTTGGGAAAATACCGGAATCGTCCCGAAATCAAGTATCTCGGAACGACCCGAAATAATTATCAAAAATCAAGAATATTATACTAAGAATCATGGTGAAATCCTTTTTAAGAAATACTTTATAGTTTTTAAAACTAAAAATCCCGGAACCAGCCAGCTACCGACTCCGGTGGAATTTTCATAAATTCATAAAATCCTCAGAAAAAGTATTTAAGTAAGAAATATGATTCTAAGAGATAATGTCTAAAGACTCTTCGAGAAATTCCAATCAGTTTGTAAATTAAAAATCTGGGAATCGGTCAGCGGCACTGGTCGACACCGGTTTTGAAGATTTTCCATTTAATTCAGGAAAATTCCAGAAAATCATATAAAATCTAAAATATTGGAAAATAATATTTAAAACTGAAATCGGTCAAATCTGATTATCAGAAAGACCAATTCAAGTAATACACTAGGATCGGGTCCTCGGTTCAGACAGGGGCTGACTCCGAGACCGGGGATCCGGATCTAAGACAAAACGATCATATAAAGAATTCATAATACAAAATGAATACAGGAAGTAAATCGAAAAATACGATCGAAAAATCTGAATACGCAACTAAGTACGTATTCTGGGAGCGGGGTGTTACAATCTCTTTTCTTTTTGGAGTCTATTCAGCTTTACTGTTCTTTTTTCTTTCTTTCCAAATTTTTATTTTCATTTTTCAAGCTTCTTTTGCTTATTTTTAATTTTTTTACGCACTTTTTGGTTTTCTATTTTGCCCTTCAAAATTTTTTATTCCTTAAAGTCATTGAATATGTTCAACTTTTTTTAATTGATTCATTATTTTCTTCTCTCTTTTTCTTTGTATATTTTTCTAATTCTTCTTTTTGTACTTTACATGTTTTTTGTATTTTTATTTACTTTGATTTTTTTCTTTTTTGTTTTGTATATTCTGACAATTTTTTATTCTCTTGTTCTTTCTTTTCACATTTTCTTGACTCTTTCTTTTATTTTATCTAATTCGTTCTTTTCTTTATTTTCTAACTTTTTAACTATTTTTTCTTTTTCTTCCATTTTCCTGTTTATGATTTTGTTCCATTTTTTAGTTTTTTTACTTTTTGTATTTATTTTTTTCTTTCTTTCACCCATTCTTTTTTTACTTTATTTTCTCCTCTATTTCTTTTTCTTTTTCTAGATATTTTTTCTTTGGAAAATTTCGTTACAACCACCTACTTTGCTTCATAATTAAAAAAAATATAGCTTCATAATTTTCTTCGCTACATCCTCATCCACGTCAGCATAAATTGATTCCTCCCAACCACTACTTATTTATATATTTTCATTTCCTCTTTTACTCTTTTACATCATTCTTGATGTTGCTCTCCTTTCAACCCTGACCCCGAGACAGAGTAATTCGCGGGTCGACCGTGGGGATTGGAATGGGCAGGGAGCCCCTGGACCAAATTTTTTAGGGATCAACCTTTTACAGATCTCATTTGTTCGTGCTCACGATGAGTTTTGTTTGTATTTGTGATCGATGTGGTTTTTAGATCTGAAAAATATTGAGCATAATCGATTGTCTGTGAACGGGTGTATGCTGATGATGGCTATGCTGATATGAGGATTGCGACCATGATCACAGTCCTATATGAGGATATGAAGACTGCGACTCATGATCCCAGTCCTCTGTGAGGACTGCGAGCGATTATGATCACTGTCCTTTAATAAAGACTAAAAAAAAAAGCATTTTGTGTGAACTGTGATCATGGTCGCAGTCCTAATAAAGATTCTGAAACATGGCCTTTTTCGAGGATCGCGATTAAAAAGAAAAGCGATCATAGTCACAATTCTATAAAAACTAAGAAACATATCCTTTTTTGTGAGGACTGCGATCATGGTCACAGTCCTAATAAAGAGGACTGCCAACCACTACGATCATTGTCACAATCCTATAAAGACTGAGAAACATGTACTAATAAAAAGGATTACGATCATGATCATAGTCCTTAGAAAAAGGGCATTTTTGTGAGGACTGCGATCAAGGTCGCGACCCTCTATAAACCAGCAATTCACATTTTCGAAGCGATCCACTTTCTTCGATGCGATTACTGTGGAGCATTTGCGTCTTTCACTACTGAGGAACGCTTCTGCGCTTGACACGTGGATGCATCTGGTTGATTTAAAAAAAAAGTGACTGGAGTAAATAAAATTATGAAGCCGAGCTTTTTTCCTAATTACGATTTGACATGAAGGCTGTAGCAAAATCCCCTTTTTATTTTGAAGATTCTTTCATTTATTTTTGAATCAATCTTTTTTTCCTTTTATCTTTTTTGTTCTTTTTGTAGTACATTTTTTTGCCCATGTTTTTTCTTGACTTTTTTCTAATTCTATTGTACATATTTTTAAAATTCATTTTTTTGTTTTTTCTATTTTTTTAAATTTATTTTTTCAATTTATTTTTTCTAATTCTACTGTATATATTTTTTAAAACTCTTTTTCTTGCTTTTTCTAATTTTTTACAGTTATTTTTTCAATTCTCTATTTTTTTCATTTTTATCATTTTTATTTCAAAGTTTCTTACTTTCATTTATTTTTTATATTTTCATACTTTCTTTTTCAGATATAATTCTACTTATTTTTATTTTTTATTTTTATATTTTGATTTTTTTTACTTTGTTTTTTTTTTGAAGATTTTTCTTCTTTTCTTTAGTTCTGATTGAATATTATTTTCTTCATACATAATTAGTTGTTTTCTATTTATTTATGAAAATAGATGATATAAAATTTTCCAATTAAATATGTCAAATTAAAATGTTAAACAGATCTCTATGTCAAATTAGGGATTGCTCAAATTAAAAAAAGAGTTCACGGGCATGACATTTGCACTTTTCTAGTATAATAATAAATATATTTGTTTTCACTCAAAATAAATATATATATATATATATATATATATATATATATATATATATATATATATATATATATATATAGTTCTTCTAAAAAGATTAAATTAATCATGTCTTTCTTTCTTCTTTTATTTCCTTCAAGTAGAACTTAAATATTGTTATTTGTTTTACCATAAGCACGTTCCTTTTTTTTGTTTCACGAAAAACCAGAATTTTCTTTTTCTAGTCATGAAAAATAATTAATTAAAATTAAGAATCACTGTGTAAATTAAAACAAGATAAAAAAAAATTACTTTGATAAACAAAATGTGTGAACATGAAGAATTCAAGGGCACCAACGAAGGAAGACTGTTGAAGAGATAAATTAATGATTTTAGAAAAAAAACTTATTAATATTCTAATAGGTCCATTAATAATAGATCTTCTTGGTATATATCAGAAAAGTAGGGACCAGATTGATATTTAATTATAAATAGGAACTTCCTTGTGTTTAGCTAGTTAGTAAAGGACTGACATCTCATAATCCCTCTATTTTACTTGACAATATTGAAAACCTAGATAAAATGAGAGGGAGAGGGAAAGGGAAGAGAAGGGAATGGTTTTTGAATGTGCCTATTCCTCTTAAAGGCTAGGAATTTATAAGTGCTTGAACACAGCTTAATCCCTTCATAATTTTTATGGGCAGTCTTTTTAGTGTCTGTGTTTCTTTCATTGACCTTTTGCCATGCATGTGAGCCTCCTTGGCCAAGAAAGGGTCATATACTTCTTAAAGTATTGCATTACTATTCACTTAGAAAAATTTGGTATGAAATTAAAAGTCTTTGTTAGGTATTCACATGGGAAACAGCCACTTCTAGCTAATTCTGAGTTCAGGTCTTCTAATTTAATGACATTATATACAGCAGCCTTTTCTTTTTGGGATGAAGTACTGGAATTTTATTTTCCATTTAAATATGTTTCGGGCAGCTGTGACCTGAAAATGATGGATGTTCTAATTTCTTTATGATGAATTCAGCCGCGTAATTTCACTGTCAACTGTGCTTAAAACTAAGAAAATGAGCCATTCCCATGTTGTTACATTCTGCTTGACTGTTTTCATTTATGCTCCCTTTATATTTAAAAAAAACATTTACCTGAGGCATATGATTAGTTTTCAAGTATTGCATAAAGTATTGCCGGAAGCAATAAATGTACAACTCAACAACTCAGCATGTCATTTTACTCGTAGGAAATCTAATCTATGATCCAAACTAAAATCTCTTCCCTCCCACCAGAAAGTTGTTTCCTTGCAGCTAGTGTTCATGAGCTACAGGTTTTGTATGAATAATAAAGTTAGGAGTCGGTAGCAGTGGCACGAGTTACTAATCTGTTAATTTATCTTCGTAACCCGATTGTATGATGTACTTGTTGGAAAGAGAGAGGATATTGTCGAGGAAGTCGACAAGGATCGTTGAGGGATCGTCGAGGAAGTCGTCGACGAAAGACGAAGGAAGCAGCAGCAGCAAACAGGTTAATAGCAGCAGCAGCAGGTGTTCAGTCGGCCGGTAAACAGATTAACAGCAGCAGCAGCAAGTGTTCGGTCGACCGGCCCGATCGACCGCCCGCAGTAGCAGGAGCTCGGTCGACCGGCCCGGTCGACCGACGTGCACACATGCACAAGGAGGGAGCTCGGTCGACCGCCCGGTCGACCGACTGAAAGTACCCAACTCTCTGTTGTGAACGGTCGACGGGCCCTGTCGACCGGCGCATGAGATAGGTCGACCGCCCGGTCGACCAACAGTCGAGTTGCGGGCTGTTTTGCTGATTTAGAAATCTGTTGTATTTAAAGCAGGATTTCTAGGGTTTTGCTATACCAAGAAAAGGAGTAGCTCTCTTGATACTCAGTGGAGTTGCATCCATTGTAATTGATTATTAAAATCAATAGAATCTCTTTTTCATTGCCCCAAGGACGTACGCATCAAGGCCGAACCTCATTAATAGTTGCTTTCGTGTGTTTTTTTCTCTGTGTTTGGTATTTGTGCTGTTTTGGGAGATTGTTCTTTGTGCTTGGGAGATTCAAGGATTCCTCTCCTGGTTGTTGTCGGAGCACAATAAGTGGTATCAGAGCTTCCCAGGTTTCGCTTGGGATTTTTTCTGGAGATTCGGAGAGCTTCGGGATCTGATTCGGTGGAGATCGTGCGTCGATCTCAGATCAGAGGTAGTCGTGTTCGTGGGATCGTGTGTCGATCTCAGAAGGACGCAAGGAGTGCTCAAGGAATCTTTGGTGGAGTAGATCCGGTGAGAAACTCAATCGAGGGTTTCAGGATGAAAGGTAAAAATCCGTTTTATTATCGAAGTTGTGATCTATTTCCAGTTGGTTTTTCCATATAGATAGAGGATCAAGTAATCTAGATGGTAGAAGAAAGTACTGTAAATCAGCTAGAAGGGGGGTGAATATGTGATAGTGCTAATCTAGTAACTAAATGCGGAAGAATGCGGAAGCTAAAATAAATTTGCAACACACTTAATACAACCAACGAGTGTAGCCGAATTTCCCGTGAAGGGCTCTGGACTAACTCCTCTTGATTCCCCTAGATAAGGGTTGAGGTGCTATATGAAGCTCTCGTGGTCAAGTACAAGTGAGGCACACACAAGCAAGCCAAGCATATAAATGAAATAGCAATGTGAATCAATACAAGGCACAACACAAGCAATATAATGATATGGCAATATGAATAATGCACAACACAAAATAAAGGAGAGAGTTTAGAGGTAATGGATCAAACGCAAACACAAAGATATGTTTCGAGGTTCGAGCCCCTAACTCTACGTCCCCGCCTTCACCGAGAAGGATTTCCAATCCACTAAGCAGTACCGAACTCCTCTCTCAACCTTACAATCCCAACGAGATAATACAATCACAATCCACCTCTACCGAAGAGGGATAGGCCCGTAGCCAAAACAACCACAATCACCTCTACCGAAGAGGGATACAAAACACCACTCCGGTCAACCTCTACCAAAGAGGGGTACAACAAAATAAGGAGGGTTTACAACTTGGTGGTTTCCTCAATGACAAACAATCTCTTTGCCCACAAACAAATGATCCTAAAAGAATAGGATAGAAGATTATAGGCTCAAGTGTGGAAAACTAAGAGTTTGGAACACAAAAACTCAAAGAAAAATACTTGGGAAAACTCTTTGTAAAAGATAGAAATGAAGAACAATACAATCTCCCAAATTTTCTATTTTCTTTGATTTTTTCAAAACTCTAAAACAAATAAGATGAATCCTTTTTGGCACAAAACACTTTTAAAAACTTGTTTAAAACACTTGTATATGAGAGAAATTTTGGCTCTTAAAGTCTTAAACAAAATCCCAAAGAAATGGGGTTTATATAGGCCAAACCCTAAAACTAGCCGTTGGCTGATTTTTCAGCCAGCACGCTGGCGGTCGACCGCCCGATCGGCCGCCAACGGTCATAATTATGACCATTAGGGCATCCCGGTCGACCGCCCTGTCGACCGCAATTTTACAGAGAGCAAAGCTCTCTGTCTGGTCGACCGCCCGGTCGACCGGCCCAGTTGCTGGCCAGACGTGCACGGACCTGTGCACATCGGTCGACCGGCTCTGGAATACGGTCGACCGCCAGCGCCTGGCAGCCAATTTTCTGGGTCAGAAAAACGTATTTAAAAATATTTCTAAAAATTCTTGTAAATCTTTTAAAAATCCACAAAAATAGTTTTAACATTTTGCATTGATATATAAACATGTGATAAAATTTCAACTCAAATATCAAGCAATTTGAAACATTTTTGTGTCTTATCATTTTTACTAAAAACCAAAACTGTATTTTACCAAACTTGAATTTTCAATAGGAAATCTGATTTTTCCTAAAACTCATGAATAGGCATATCAGAATAAGTTTGTCTAAGATATGAAGCATGTATGTATATCGAACACATCTAATATACATAAAAATCATTTAAACATGTTTTGATCTAAACTATTCATGAAAACCAATATCCATAAAACGTGTGTGTTGTGCACTTGAGCATATCAACTATCTAAGCTTTACAAATGGATCTAAAACACACTAAACTAAACTATGGATACCTAAATCTTCTTGACGATCTTCATCTTCAAGTCGACCCGATTCAAAACATGATCCACGAGTGAGACTCTAACGAGTACAAGGTATGATCTTGATGCTCAGGCTCTGGAATCACCATATGAAGGCTTCAAAACTCATCTTGTTGAAGCAATCACAATAATATCTTACTAAATGATCTGAAACTAAAATCACAAGATTATTAGTAAACATAAGTACATGAGTTAATCATCATTAAAACTAGAGTGGAAGGCCTCTGGGCCAACAATCTCCCCCTTTTGATGATGACAAACTCACGGAGTTATATATGCATGGATTAAAGTTAAGCTTCAAAGAAGCTCCCCCTTAACTCATGCATAGCATTAAACAATAAATATATGCAATAAATACTAAACATGAATATGCATTAATCATGCATAAAACAAATAAATCTTCAAAACATGCTCTTGATACCAATAAACATAAAAACAGACAATAACAATACTATCATTTTTTGATAAACAAAACATGCATACAAAAACATGCATAACAAATAAGCATACATAGAGAAGAATTTGAGTTTATATGCATGTTAAACTCTCAAAATTCTTCCTCTTTTTGTCAATCATCAATAAAGGGGTTAAAGTAAAAACAAATCAATAAATTTTTTTTCCCCTTTTTGTTTGAAACAAGGAATCAACAAAAGGGTTAAAAACAATAAAATAATGTTCTCCCCTGTTTGTCTAAAACACAAATGATGTAAATAAGGGGTGACAATCAATTAAGATATCAATTAAAAAATATGTCAAAGTAGCATCTTGATACCAATTGAAAGTGAACATATAAACCAATGAAAGTAAATAAGGCATTGATACCAATTTTTGAGAAAAACACATAAAAATCTTGATATCAATTGAAATCATTCAAATAAACATCTTGATACAAAATGATACAATTTGTAAGAATTTGTCATTAAGAACATATGATACTAAATTAAAAACATATATATGAGTATACAAAAATGTCAATATTGATACCAATTGAAAAGATCCAATGATACCAATTGAAACAACAATAATATCAAGTGTATACCTCATATCCTATCCTCCCAGTCATGTTCAAGTTTGAAATGATTTTCACTATAAAGCATACATGAGCATGATCTCCCATCCAACTACCTTTGGAAGGTAGGGTTTTCAAAATAGGATTGAAAAATATAGTATGCTTAAAAACTTCTACCATAAGAAGAATACGAACTAGTTAAATGGAAAAACTTGTTAACTAGTACGAAATCCTTCAAGTAAGGAATAAAACAAAATATTTTTCATGAAACACATGTAAATCACATGATCACTAAGACACTCGAAATCTATAAAGCTCATATTACACTCATGAAAACACAATCATGAGAAACATTTAAATAAAGAGAGTGCACAAGTGTTATGTGAAACATATAATCATGAAAATTGACAATTAAGCTCAATATTCCTTGAAACATAAAAATCAAACTTGATTTCTTCAAGGCATATGTATGTCAAGTACAAACTAAAGTATACATACATATCTAAAACATAACGAGTCCACAAATGTATATGAATTAAGGCACGTGACTCAAAGGATGTATATGTATACCTTATAGTTTGGACAAGATGGACATATACATGAAGTGAAAACATATGATCTTAAAATATATTCAAAATGGGAATACAAGTTAAAATGCATGAATCATCAAAACTAGACTATACTAGCACATCTAATGGGTACAAATAAGCGTTCAAGTACAAACATATATAGATTTATTTGTGGCGTGATATGTACAAGTATAAATCCTAGTCTTAATGAAACTAACATTTAAATAAGTAAATCAAAACATGAAGCATCAAAACAAAACTCATATGATTATTATGTCAAATACACATGCATTAGATTCATGATGTACATGATAGCTAAACTATGGTGAGAACACAAAAATAATGGTCCATATCAACATGGGTGTCTCAAATATTATACATGTATGTTACTAATCTAATAAACATGGTATTATTATAATAATCTATAAACATTGAAACATGCTATAAAACAAATAATATGAAAGCATGTAAATAAATAGGAGTTAGAGATCGATACCAAACCAATGAGGGCACCTCTCTAGTACTCCAAACCAAGGTGGTCTTCCCACCAAAACTCCCCCTGAAAGTGATGCATCCAAATGATTTCTATGAAGCTCGGACGCATCCACTCCAAGGTACCGCTACTCTCACGTCATGTGAGAGCCCACACCTACATCATAAACAAGAGGGGTAGTCTTTGATACCCATATCTTTTTGGGTCCACGGGTGTTAGTCCCTTCTCTAACCCAAACAAATTTATTTGCTAAATTAACATCATGTATGCGATCATAGCAAAATTTAGTAAGGTGGCCCTTACGTCCACAATGTGTACAAGTGTACACATGAGCATACATGTGATAGATGTGACCGTGAGGAGCATGTGTATGCCGTGTATGGTGTGCATGCATAGGTGGAACTTGTTTCTTTCGAACCAAGGATTCCAAACGTGTATGGTTCATGGCACATTGGCTCAAAGTGGAGCCCAAACAATCAACACTCTTCTTAAGCATAGATATATCATTTTCAATTAAAGAAGAGGTGGCACATGTAATAGATGAACTATGTAAAGCTACCCTAGTATGGCAAACATGAGAATCAATATTATTTTGCAAAGAATTATTTTTCTTTAAACAAATTTCTAAGTCCTTAGAAATAGAAGCAATTTTCATTTTTAAAGAATCATTTTCTTTTAAAATAAAATTAACTTTTAAAGACAAGTTTTTATTTTTCTTTACAATATCATTACAATCATTTTTATTTTTCAAAATTTATTTTCTTTTAAAACAAGATCAAGTTGAGATTTTAATGAATCTCTCTCATTAGAAACCTCCTCCTTTTCTTGCAAAACCATGTCAAGTCTAGAAAGCAAATTTTTATTTTCATTATTAATTCCTAGACTTTTCTTTTTTAAAACATTATATTTTTCAAACAATTTTTCACAAACTATAGATAGTTTTTCATTCAAAGCATTAGAATCAACAAATTCATTTGAAGAACTAGCACACTCATCATTATCTAATTGAGTTTCCGAGTGTACCTCAAGGGAGTCATTCCTTTGGACCATAAGCATTGTGACTCGGATTCTCCACTAGACTCCTCCTCTTGAAT